>CM049319.1:39669472-40269472 GCA_026874595.1 Sipunculus nudus | reverse complement strand
TTGGTATCTATGAAGCCTCCAGACCTATTGAATTACAGACCTGTCGGGATTCCAATATGACCACCACAGCCCGATGGATGATTTTCTTTTGCAGATGATAACTCAACAACAACATATTGCAGCTTTCCCAAATTCACAGGGATGGTTGGTATCTATGAAGCCTCCAGACCTATTGAATTACAGACCTGTCGGGATTCCAATATGGCCGCCACAGCCCGATGGATGATTTTCTTTTGCAGATGATAACTCAACAACAACATATTGCAGCTTTCCCAATTTCACAGGGATGGTTGGTATCTATGAAACCTCCAGACCTATTGAATTACAGACCTGTCAGTATTCCAATATGACCGCAACAGCCCGATGGATGATTTTCTTTTTTAGATGATAACTCAACAACAACATATTGCAGCTTTCCCAAATTCACAGGGATGGTTGGTATCTATGAAGCCTCCAGACCTATTGAATTACAGACCTGTCAGTATTCAAATATGGCCGCTACAGCCCGATGGATGATTTTCTTTTGCAGATGATAACTCAACAACAACATATTGCAGCTTTCCCAAATTCACAGGGATGGTTGGTATCTATGAAGCCTCCAGACCTATTGAATTACAGACCTGTCAGTATTCCAATATGACCGCCACAGCCCGATGGATGATTTTCTTTTGCAGATGATAACTCAACAACAACATATTGCAGCTTTCCCAAATTCACAGGGATGGTTGGTATCTATGAAGCCTCCAGACCTATTGAATTACAGACCTGTCGGGATTCCAATATGGCCGCCACAGCCCGATGGATTATTTTCTTTTGCAGATGATAACTCAACAACAACATATTGCAGCTTTCCCAAATTCACAGGGATGGTTGGTATCTATGAAGCCTCCAGACCTATTGAATTACAGATCTGTCAGTATTCCAATATGACCGCCACAGCCCGATGGATGATTTTCTTTTGCAGATGATAACTCAACAACAACATATTGCAGCTTTCCCAAATTCACAGGGATGGTTGGTATCTATGAAGCCTCCAGACCTATTGAATTACAGACCTGTCGGGATTCCAATATGGCCGCCACAGCCCGATGGATGATTTTCTTTTGCAGATGATAACTCAACAACAACATATTGCAGCTTTCCCAAATTCACAGGGATGGTTGGTATCTATGAAACCTCCAGACCTATTGAATTACAGACCTGTCAGTATTCCAATATGACCGCCACAGCCCGATGGATGATTTTCTTTTGCAGATGATAACTCAACAACAACATATTGCAGCTTTCCCAAATTCACAGGGATGGTTGGTATCTATGAAGCCTCCAGACCTATTGAATTACAGACCTGTCGGGATTCCAATATGGCCGCCACAGCCCGATGGATGATTTTCTTTTGCAGATGATAACTCAACAACAACATATTGCAGCTTTCCCAAATTCACAGGGATGGTTGGTATCTATGAAGCCTCCAGACCTATTGAATTACAGACCTGTCAGTATTCAAATATGGCTGATACAGCCCGATGGATGATTTTCTTTTGCAGATGATAACTCAACAACAACATATTGCAGCTTTCCCAAACTCACAGGGATGGTTGGTATCTATGAAGCCTCCAGACCTATTGAATTACAGACCTGTCAGTTTTCCAATATGACCGCCACAGCCCGATGGATGATTTTCTTTTGCAGATGATAACTCAACAACAACATATTGCAGCTTTCCCAAATTCACAGGGATGGTTGGTATCTATGAAGCCTCCAGACCTATTGAATTACAGACCTGTCGGGATTCCAATATGGCCGCCACAGCCCGATGGATGATTTTCTTTTGCAGATGATAACTCAACAACAACATATTGCAGCTTTCCCAAATTCACAGGGATGGTTGGTATCTATGAAGCCTCCAGACCTATTGAATTACAGACCTGTCAGTATTCCAATATGACCGCCACAGCCCGATGGATGATTTTCTTTTGTAGATGATAACTCAACAACAATATATTGCAGCTTTCCCAAATTCACAGGGATGGTTGGTATCTATGAAGCCTCCAGACCTATTGAATTACAGACCTGTCGGGATTCCAATATGGCCGCCCCAGCCCGATGGATGATTTTCTTTTGCAGATGATAACTCAACAACAACATATTGCAGCTTTCCCAAATTCACAGGGATGGTTGGTATCTATGAAGCCTCCAGACCTATTGAATTACAGACCTGTCGGGATTCCAATATGGCCGCCATAGCCCGATGGATGATTTTCTTTTGCAGATGATAACTCAACAACAACATATTGGAGCTTTCCCAAATTCACAGGGATGGTTGGTATCTATGAAGCCTCCAGACCTATTGAATTACAGACTTGTCAGTATTCCAATATGACCGCCACAGCCCGATGGATGATTTTCTTTTGCAGATGATAACTCAACAACAACATATTGCAGCTTTCCCAAATTCACAGGGATGGTTGGTATCTATGAAGCCTCCAGACCTATTGAATTACAGACCTGTCAGTATTCCAATATGACCGCCACAGCCCGATGGATGATTTTCTTTTGCAGATGATAACTCAACAACAACATATTGCAGCTTTCCCAAATTCACAGGGATGGTTGGTATCTATGAAGCCTCCAGACCTATTGAATTATAGACCTGTCAGTATTCAAATATGGCCACCACGGCCCGATGGATGATTTTCTTTTGCAGATGATAACTCAACAACAACATATTGCAGCTTTCCCAAATTCACAGGGATGGTTGGTATCTATGAAGCCTCCAGACCTATTGAATTACAGACCTGTCAGTATTCCAATATGACCGCTACAGCCCGATGGATGATTTTCTTTTGCAGATGATAACTCAACAACAACATATTGCAGCTTTCCCAAATTCACAGGGATGGTTGGTATCTATGAAGCCTCCAGACCTATTGAATTACAGACCTGTCGGGATTCCAATATGGCCGCCACAGCCCGATGGATGATTTTCTTTTGCAGATGATAACTCAACAACAACATATTGCAGCTTTCCCAAATTCACAGGGATGGTTGGTATCTATGAAGCCTCCAGACCTATTGAATAACAGACCTGTCAGTATTCCAATATGACCGCCACAGCCCGATGGATGATTTTCTTTTGCAGATGATAACTCAACAACAACATATTGCAGCTTTCCTAAATTCACAGGGATGGTTGGTATCTATGAAGCCTCCAGACCTATTGAATTACAGACCTGTCGGTATTCCAATATGGCTGCCACAGCCCGATGGATGATTTTCTTTCGCAGATGATAACTCAACAACAACATATTGCAGCTTTCCCAAATTCACAGGGATGGTTGGTATCTATGAAGCCTCCAGACCTATTGAATTACAGACCTGTCGGGATTCCAATATGGCCGCCACAGCCCGATGGATGATTTTCTTTTGCAGATGATAACTCAACAACAACATATTGCAGCTTTCCCAAATTCACAGGGATGGTTGGTATCTATGAAGCCTCCAGACCTATTGAATTACAGACCTGTCTGTATTCCACTATGACCGCCACAGCCCGATGGATGATTTTCTTTTGCAGATGATAACTCAACAACAACATATTGCAGCTTTCCCAAATTCACAGGGATGGTTGGTATCTATGAAGCCTCCAGACCTATTGAATTACAGACCTGTCAGTATTCCAATATGACCGCCACAGCCCGATGGATGATTTTCTTTTGCAGATGATAACTCAACAACAACATATTGCAGCTTTCCCAAATTCACAGGGATGGTTGGTATCTATGAAGCCTCCAGACCTATTAAATTACAGACCTGTCGGGATTCCAATATGGCCGCCACAGCCCGATGGATGATTTTCTTTCGCAGATGATAACTCAACAACAACATATTGCAGCTTTCCCAAATTCACAGGGATGGTTGGTATCTATGAAGCCTCCAGACCTATTGAATTACAGACCTGTCGGGATTCCAATATGGCCGCCACAGCCCGATGGATGATTTTCTTTTGCAGATGATAACTCAACAACAACATATTGCAGCTTTCCCAAATTCACAGGGATGGTTGGTATCTATGAAGCCTCCAGACCTATTGAATTACAGACCTGTCGGAATTCCAATATGACCGCCACAGCCCGATGGATGATTTTCTTTTGCAGATGATAACTCAACAACAACATATTGCAGCTTTCCCAAATTCACAGGGATGGTTGGTATCTATGAAGCCTCCAGACCTATTGAATTACAGACCTGTCAGTATTCCAATATGGCCGCCACAGCCCGATGGATGATTTTCTTTCGCAGATGATAACTCAACAACAACCTTTCGCAGCTTTTTCAAATTCACAGGTATGATTGGCATCTTATGAAGGCTCAAGACCTATTGAATAACAGACCTGTCGGAATTATAATATGGCCGCCACGGCCCGATCACTGATTTTCTTTCGCGCGCGAAACTCAACAACAACCTACTGCAGCTTTCCCAAATTCACAGGGATGATTGGTACTTATGAAGGCACCAGATTTATTGAATTTACAGACCTGTCAGAATTATAAAATAGCCGCCACAGCCTGCCCAGCCAGCAATGGAACGTTTAGTAAACGTTGGAGAGATGTTGGCTGGTTGGGTATATGTAGGAGCTGGATAGGTTACGTTTGTCCAACGTTGGACCAACATCCTTAAAACTACTGTTGGACAGCCAACGTTAAGCCAAAGTAGGACCAACATATAAGACCAAACGTTGGATATTTAACGTTGGACTAACGTTGCAGATATGTCATGGGAAAATATGAAATATATATATGGATTCAAAAATGATATCAATAGAGACGCATACAGGATGACCTACAAAATACAGAGCTAGATTGTGTGCATATGTCAAGTCTTGGATATATTTCATTCATATCTGTACTAGATTTTTATTTTTAAATAAAATTATCAGCGCTGGTATGATTTAAATCACTGCAAAAATCTCATAAAATTTTTAATTTTCAGGTTAATTATTCAATTTTCATATGTCTTTCACAAAATTAATTTACATGTATAAATATATTTAATTACTGTTAATTCTCTAAAATACTCTTTAAATAATCTATATATATTTTAAAAGTTTGAATTATATGACAAATATGAAAGGCATGGTCAATTTATTAATAGGTGATTTATTAAAAAAAATGATTTAAATAAAAAAAATCAAATATCATGATTTTGTAATGATAATTTATTTTTACCAGCCCTGTAAATAATGATTTGGAGGAGGGAAATTTAGCTAATGAGGATAAATACTGCATGTAAGTATTTAAATAACTGATTGTTTATAATTCATTTGTATTATTATAAAATGTTGAGAAAAGTAAGGGGTAGCACCTTAAAATAATGTTGCTTGTTTGAAAAATAAATGGGCTAATAAATATGAAATAGGAAATATTTTAATTTTGGTAAATTAATCTCATTATTTAATAGAGTGACAGTTTGATTACACTTAAAACTTTAAGTGAAGTATAAATAATAAACTGAGGCTTAACATACTACTCAAGTCTGATAATTGAGGCCTACTTAGATGAAAGGCTTGTGGACTATCAATCACCACTCAGCCCAACCGTGGTCTGGAGGCAGTGGGTAACCTGATTCTTTGGCGCCAAAAGTGACCCCCTGGAGTGTTTGGCCAGTCAGTTAAGCTAGATCATCCAGACTGAACAGACATCCTGAGGTAAGTTTATAAGAATTATTTACTTACTTATTTACTTTAATCAACACATAAATTGATCTAACCTGGATATACATACCTCAATATTGTTCATTATATATGGATCTTAAGGAATAATGAACTTGAACTTCATATACTGGATATATATAATATTTTTTGAGTACTTTGTGTTATGTATGGCAATTTATATCAAATTACTGCTTCTTTAACCATATAAGAATTTATATTAGTGAAAAGCAGTACTATGTCATATATATGTATGCATGATCTTGTATTGGTGTTTGATACTATTTGGTGCTGTTATGGCTATCACCTTTGTCATTTGCTATGCTAGCTGTTACTTGTGTAGGGGCGTAGAATTCGACTGGAGGCTACACATGGTACAGAACCAGTATAACAGTGCTACTGATAAAGGGGGGGGGGGGCCAATGCCAGCCTTTCCAGCAGAAAGGTCCAGATTGCATACTTGACCCCTAAGACTCCTGAGGTCATGTGTTGATACATCATTGTGACCACTTGTCCCCTATCTTTCACAATGATGTCCTGTAGTATGTTATACATATAGGTTTTTTTTTCTTGCCTGAATGAGTTTAAAATTGCCTAGGTGAGATGTAAATTATTATTTGATGGTATTCTTTAAAACATGGTACAATGTAAATGACATATGAATGATGTTTTCAGTTATATTATGAGCTCTGTATCATTAACTATTTTGACATTAATGGTTACCATTATGTATAGATAAAGACATTATTTGCAGGTGTGTGGTCAAATTAATTTTGAGCCCTAAATAAAAATGTCTGGTGAAGCCTAAAAGTAATATCATTTGTAAGTTTTACAGGAATATTCTTAATATAATAATATTTATTTTGGAACTGGTATCATTTATGAGTATTTGAATATTCCTTGCACTTTTTTTCTATACTTTGTGGTATACAGCAACCATCTCATAAAAATTATTAGCTTAAACCTAATTAATTGATTAAATGTCCAATGCTCTTGAAGACATTCATGGGACACATCAAGGCATTGGTCATGCCAAGTAGTTACAGTTGACTTGCTGTGACAATAACTTGCTGTTTATATGTGAGCAGAACAAGAGACATTATTTGAACTTAACAAAAAGTGTAATAACTGTGACATCTTTATTTTTATTTTAGTTTTCTACCAATAGTGGAGTCTTTTACCATAAAAATAAACAATTATATATGTTAAATTATCATTTACGATTTAATTTAATATTTAGCAATTTAACAGGCACAGTTATGTAATAGATTTATCCAAATTCCTGTGATCTCAATAAAGACAGGTCGTCTGAAATGTGCAACTGTGAAACAGCAGAGCAAATATGGTATATTGTTTATCAGTGATAAATTATTTTAATATATTACTGTTTATACTGTATCAATATTTATGAAGATGCTATTACAATATTACTGGCCTGTTGAACTTTTAAATTTAGTTTAAAATTTAATGAAAAAAATAGACATGGTTGTGCATATTCTATTTACAGGCGTGTCTTCCAAAAATACCATGCAGTTACTAATATTAGTTAATTTCAATTTAAATTGATATTAATAATATTTAATTATTATTAATAATCATGTATACAACTAAACCACATTAGGTAAGAATACCTATCCTTCAAAGAATGCAACAGCCTAAAAATATATTTAAAAAAAGCCACATAAATTACCCTATATATTCTATAATTAATGACAAATCCAAAACGGGCGAGACATCAGAAATATTTCATATAAATATTCTCCATAAATGACTTATAGGAGCTATGAAAACATCATACATATGTAATATACAATGCCCAGTATATTAGGAAATACCATCTGACCACTATTTCATTCTTACCTAGGCCAATTTTAAACTTACTGTATGAAACTAGGCAAATTTTAAACTCGCCTAGGCATGATTATAATCCTGGCCTACTCCATGATTGTGATGGCAATCTCTCCTAGGCGAGTTTAAAATCCATCTATGCTAGATCAAAATCGCAATCTCATCTAGGTAAAATCTGCCTGGATTTAAATCTCGTCTGTGACATGTCTCTCGCTCTCTAAATATATATATATATATATATATATATATATATATACACACACCAAAAAAATGTTTTCCTTTAGGTGCAGTCAGAGAAAATTCACTTGCTGAAAGGGTCAGCAAAGAGGATGTCAAGAAAATGATCCAAAGCTGGCTGAGTTTTGCTGGGGACAGGGACAAAGGGAATAAGAAGAGGCATAAGTTGAAGTGTGCGAGGGAAGCACAGTTAACAGCAGAGACTGTGTTTCTACGGACGATCAGAATTAATAATTATTGTCGGCTGTAGAGCGTTAGAATATACAGTCCTATTATTATTAAACAGTTTTGAACTTATTTTTGTGTCAGTTTTATTTTTTTTTTAGATAAGGGTAATTGCTCTGAGAATGCTGTTAATATTTTGTATAAATACAGATGTCTTCCAGTGTGATTTCACTAAAAAATAACCAAGTAAAATAATTTTAATCCATTTGACAAACCTTAATATACTACTTATAACCGTACATCTAACATAGGACTTTACTTTCAGTATACACTATTTGAACCAATAATTAATCAATTAAGAATAACTCGCATTTTCTTAACATTTAAACCAGATTTTATTCCTAAATGTTCATGTTGATGAAAAACCTCAGTGGTATATCATCCTCTACATTGGTCCTACATTGGCACAATGTAAAATACAACATTGATCCAACAGATATCCAACCTAGTGTCAGTGAGCAAATTGATGCAACATATATCCTACATTGGCCCTACATTTGCCCACCATGTCACACAACATTGCTCCAACATCTGTCCAATGTAGTTCCAATAAGCAAATTGAGTTGGTCCAACATTGGATACCAACGTTGGAACAACGTTGTTATCCAATGTTGGTCCAATGTATCTCCAACCTGTGATGCTGGCAGGGTGATCGCTGATTTTTATTTGCGCGCGATAACTCAACAACAACCTACTGAAGCTTTCCCAAATTCACTGGGATCATTGGTGCCTATGAGGGCTCCACACCTATTGAATTACAGACTTGCTCTTAATTAAATATGGCTAACAGACTACATTCGGTGATTTTCTATTGCACACATTATTTTATACATACTTCTTTAATATCATTTGATCAGCGGCGTACCTAGCCTTATTGCCGCCCGGGGCGGTCTTATGATATCCCCCCCCCCTCTAACAAAACATTACGATTCAAGACAAAGTATAGAAATGTATCATGTCAAATTTCCTTGTTATAGGCTTTTAGTTGACAACAACGCAATTATATGGATGAATTCCGTCGCCACACATTAAAGAGCAGTCATCCCTTTGCTAATGTAAATCAATCCTATCTTCAAACAAATATATTTTATTATAAAGTACACAGGAAAAAATAATTTTTTATAACTAGAAAAAATATTACACTGCAGGGTACACATATTATGTAGAAACTTAATTTTTCATGTAAACACCATTTATGATTAGCTTAAACTCAGCATTGAAAAAAAACTTCATTTGATGTGTTATTCAATTCTCAACGCATATAAATATTGTCACTTCTATATTTCAACCTCTTGTTATCGCATATGACAGCAGCTACACCTAATAGAACGCTATATATTTTGCATGGTACTGCAGCAAACATTTAAGGCACTTATTCTTTAGTCTTTACTCAAAACGCGTAATTTTATTAATTATATGCATGCGGACTGGGTATGTTTAATGTTTTCAGAAAAAACAATGATTATATAAACTTTTTTGTTGTATTACAATATCTTCAAAGTTAAAAGCATGCTAAAATTCAACACTGCATCAATTTTATTTTAGACTTAGTGATTATGTTTCTGCACTTTGCGAGGTTTTATCTACGATAACTTAAGATTATTTGTTATTCAACAGAGTATTTGAATAAATTTCAAGTAATTATATCACATTATATATTTTATACATTACCTTGAAATGATTTTTCTCACAGTATACAACAACTGTCTGTATGTAGTGGATGATTGAACGGTTAATAACAGTACAGGACAATTTATTATTATTTCAGTTTTGAACTCTAAAAGGTAACACTGATACGTGTACTGAACGTGTGGCATAGCAGCCAAGGGGATTCATCCTGCCGGACATATATAGATTTATATTTGAAATGCAATCGTATTGATTTGTTAGAGGGGCGGAAATAGCTAAGACCGCCCCGGGCGGCAATGAGGCCAGGTACGCCGCTGACCTTGTATTAAGACTGCCTTCGTTTGTTACATATTGTAACATATGAGCATCATCATTCTGGAAGTGAATATCGCTCCCAAAAGAAAGAACAGATGTCAATAGGACTATGTAATCCATCTGCCGGTTATCGAAGGAACTTTGCATTTCTTCGGTTATTGAAGGAACTTTGCTATGCCTCGGGAATCGAAGCAACTTTGCATTGCCTAGGTTATCGAGAGAACTTTGAACAGTTATCTGACTATAGAAGGTAAAATAAAAGTACTATAAGATATCAAGTGAGTGAAATTTTTATTTGGTGGGTTCTTTTGCTCGGGTAGGTCATAACATACACATATGTAACAGGAATGACATTTTATTTCTTCCTTGATCTAAATATACAAAACGATGTAGCCCAAGAGAACCCCCCCCCCCTGTTCATTATATTGATTATAATATATATAAACTCTAAAACTGAGAGAAGAAAACTAGTTCACAACAAGCAAATCCCAGGAGTTCTCAGGTGGGACCGAGCTGCCTGGGCTTATGTTACTGCACGCGGGTACCTAGGTGCCTTAGATTATACCTACTTAGGAAGTAATGATGCTTTATATATGTATGATATATCTTTATTTAATTGTACAGGATTAAAAAAAAACAACTATAGTCTATCGTGGCTAGTGCGGCTATAGCAAGTCATCATTTTGTGATGGTCTATTATTGCGTAATATATAGGCGTTAGTTAGGTGGGAAAGAAACACACGTGATTAAAGCACGTGATTATTATACGGCCATCTTGATAAAACAGTAACATAAATAAAAGTGCGCCAGGGGCAATATTACCGTACTATATTAGAACAGTGTCACATTCCCCTTTCTCAAATAAAGAGAAAGTTAATGATTCTTAAAAAGCACACATTCCAGTGTTACCATGTCAATATTGTGTATAGAAACACTTAAATGAAAATTATATAGATAGCCCTAAAGATCACCATCTAGTTGATTGAATTACAACCATTGTTTGAGATTTAGCCGTCTGTTGCGTCGTAGTAAATGTCCATTAGGGTTCTCCACTATATAGGACCTTCGTTGGTTTGCCCTAAAATGTACGACTGCCGGTTTCATATAGTGTGTATTTGGGTCTCGAATTGTCAGGCTCTGTCACGGGAGTAACGGCAAAAGTTCCTTTTTTAATGGTGTTCCATCATGAAAAAAAATTTTGGCGGTTCCTCGCGACCGATAAGTTCCTGTTTTATATCTTCTTTGTTCCTGATTAAATTTTCAAGTTCGGATGGGAGTAAGGTTTTTAGTTTTCGACCTAGAATTAGGTTTGGATCTTCAAGGAGAAATTAGTGCTGGAATCACCAGGCTTTGGCAAAATTTGAGAAGTCTCAGCTCGCATGATGTGGACCATTGTCTATAAGGCCTTTTGTCGGTATACCTTGCTTGCCCATAGTCTATTTCTTGGCAGCGATTAAAATGCGGCTTGGACTAGGTGATTGTAACTTTCGTGTGAATGCGTATTTGGCGTAGTATAGCGGCTACAACACCTCATACTGAAGGAGTGGTTCTGCAGGTTGAGAAGGTTTGTTTTCTCTTTTTTTTTTTTTTTTTTTGCAGTTTGCGACAATTAGATAATTTCTTTGGCGAGGTTTTGCCAGAAGACAGTTTCGTGAGCGAGAAGTTTTGTCATGTCCAAAATGATAAGCATGCAGTAGTCCAAGAATGCCTTGCTGCACACTCCTTGGAATGAAATTTCTCCCTCCTTTGAGGACAAAGCCATAGTTTAGAGTGAGTTCATCACGTTAGCTCCAGTATGGCTTAAGTTAATCTGACAGGTCCCCGATATTATCCAGCTATCCAGAAATAATTATCCCTCTGAGACTGAACATAGTTGCATCTTTCTGGGTTTCATCCAGAAGATTGTTCTGTCTATTGAGCGAGAAGCTTACAAGGCCAACTCTGAGGTCGAGATCAATCATGAATGCGTTGGTTGGTGATGGTAAGCGACAATGACTATCAGCTTACTTGTTGTCCTTGCCGGGTGTGAAGTTGATTGTAAAATTATAGCCTTGTAGTTTGACAATCATATGCTGAAGTCAAAGAGGTGCTGCGGCTAGCGGTATGTCCATAATCATGACCAGTGGTTTATGGTCAGTGATTACATTGTATCAGAGGCCATACAGGTAATTGTTGAATCTCTGAACTCCAAAAACTATGGAAAGGAGTTTCCTGTCGGTACAAGCATATCTCTGCTCTAATCGAGTAAGGCTTTTCCTCGTAGATGCTATTGGTTAGCGTTTGCCGTCTGATGGGTGGAGGAGAGCCACACCTAGCCCACGTAGACTGACGTCACACTAAATGTATGCGTCTTTCTTTTGGTCAAAATATATCAGGAGTGATCCTTAAGTACTGCCGTCTTTGTACTATAGTTCTTAATATAGTAAGATAATTTTGGTGAATAAAACACTGGGACATTTTGTTAAGCCACTTCCATTAGGTTCACCGGATTACTGTTATGTTCTTCGGCATCTGCCCCATAAACAATGAGGTCATCAGAAATTCCACACACTCCGGAACAATTCTGAATGACTCTTGTCCATTTCAAATTGATATATATCTTGACTCATTGATAAGCAAAAACGGGAGTTGACAAAAACAGTATCGCCCGAAGGGGGTCTTGCAGGTGGTTATTTGTTACGTTCATAGTCTAGTTTGACAGTATAGTATCCTGCGTTTGCGTCCAGCTTTGAGAAGACTCTCGCAGATGAGAGCTTATGGTTTATGTCATCTGTTGTTGGTGTTCTGTGTCGTCGTCTAATCAGTGCTCTGTTGATATGGTTAGGGTCAAGACATGCTGCCGTCCTCTTTGTGACATATGTAATAGAACTCAACCACAGAATAGGACGTATAACCATTTCCCATGCAATCTAACTCATCTAACCTTGACCTTGTTATTAAGAACTATAGGTACGCTTCTCGGCGGGTCTTTGTGGTATTTAAGGGTCAATACCAAGCTTAAGCACAGTCAGGAATTCACCAATGCGGTAAAATTGTTCAGGACAAGATTTGATAAGGTGTTTCACAGAGATTATTGATAAGGATATCGAGCTCTTTGCTGTGGACTTCGTTACTGTGGTCAGGCCAAGAACTGATGGACCCGGTACATCCTGACAAAGATATTTGTACATTTTCACGAGGAATCCTCATATTTACATGGTTCAAATCCATTCGATGGGTGTCCCATTACATGCAGTGAGTTGTGTGTTTCGTTTGACTAGATTTCCTGTTATTACATTGCCCTGTCAATCCAGGTTTTCAGGAAACATGCAGCAGTAGGTTCTGAGAGGTAAGGTGTTTGCTTGGGCCCCAGTATTTACTTTAAGTTGTAGCATAAGTGTACCTGGTTTGTTTTCAAGTATCATACTGACAGTCACATAGGCTTCATCTCAATCTTGTTCAAAACACAAGCTGGACACAGTAATAGCGTTGAAGGTGAAACTTGCTCTCTTCTTAATCTCTTTGATCATTTAATTCTGTGTGAACTACATTAACAGCAGTTGTGTCCCTCACTGGTCTGTTCTTGGAGTTGTTTTGCCGAAGAAAAAAAGCTAACTTCTTGTGTGCTGAGCTTTGTTTTTTTCTGCAAAACCTTTCCAGGGCACTTTCGAGGTGGATGGCTTCTGTGACAGTTGCCACATTGTCCGCGTCTGAATTTTTCTCTAAGAATCATCACCAAATTAACTTTAGGCCTAGCTTCCAGCAGGTATAATTGTTGCATATGAGATAGGGCCGCCTCATATTTACGGTCAATGTCTAGTCACTGTTCCAGTTTGAAATCTTTAGGTTAAGCAATTCTTTTTGGAATTCCTGAATTGAAGAACTGGCATCAACTAGTTCCACTAAGCGTTCATCTAACTTATCACAGCTGAATTCACTGCAGTAGTCCAGTTTTCCTGTTATAAAGTCATATAGGCTTTCATTTGTGCCTTGTTGGCAAGTTTGAGACAACACAGTCTGAAGTTTTTAGATAGTTTAATTATTTTGTTCAAATTTGTTCCAGATAACGTTTGTAACCTTTCATTCTGTCTCGGTTGAAGTTCATGTATAGCATCACTTGAGTCCTCCAGAGTGAAACAGGAGACGTGATTGATCTGGAAGTATACATCAAGCAGAGGAAAATTACTGTCAAAGACTGGGCAGTGAAGAGAAAGAACGAGAACTGGAACAGATGCCGTTCCCTTAAAATGCCATATACTTGTATCGTCTGAAGATAAGAATAAGCTGGTAGAAGAGGAAGATTTATAACTCTTCAGTGTAAGAAAATAGTGATCCTGCTAACGGGTCCGGAGATGCAGCAAAAGAGCCAGGTCAACAAAAAACATCTGACAGTTTATTTTAACGATGTATGAATAGATGATTTTAAGAGGAGAAACATAAAAATGAATGGAAAGATATATATATGATTGTGAACCAAAATTAGAGTGGATGGAAGAATCAAAATAAGCGGAAGAAGAATAAGAAGAAGAATTATGCAATACAGAAGATTACACTTCAAAACCATCTACAGGCTGGCAGAAATAGCCCTATCTGTTGTCCTCCCTTACCTCTATGTTCTCTTACATGAAACCTGAACCATGGAGACCATATAAATAGAGAACGTGATCATTATAAACGATCTCAAACGAGTCTGAATAAGAAAATATGCTTTCATATAATTAGCATTCTCTCGGTGCACGAAGAAGACAAAAAAAAGCTGAAACTAGACAACCGAGAGTTCATCACACTGGTGCATCGTAATGCTTTTGTTGACGCTAACTCTGAGGAGGTTCAATACACAGACACAAGTATCGATGTTGCCTGAAGCACCCATATTTGCGACGCATAAAAGTGTCGAGAAAATTTGCAGCCACCCTTTTAAATGTTACACTGAATGATCATAAACAGTGGTAACAAATGTTGATCAAAAACTTTAACATCCATGTATCGTATCAGAAGGGTATATCGTGATACGTGTCATTCATGAACTAGCAGACGATACCATCCTCTATCGGTTTGGGGCCCGTCGAATCAACAAAGACATTGCGACCCGAAAGCGTCTATACCGCACTTGAATGGCCGTTCTGTTTTCGTTTGCCTGTGGCCTGCTCAGAAAAGTAGCCAATCTTTGGAAGTCGCTTGTCTTCCATGTGCAGTACATCCACCGGACTACAGAAGCTGAGTTGGCCTGAGTGCCAGATAAGTTGGTTCTGCGTGACATTTCTGTGTTGAAGATTTTGTCTTGCCATTAAAAATACATGATTTTTCACAGGAAGCGAAGGAGGAACTGATTAAGATTCTTCAGTTATTTGCTTTACAGGTGACGGGTCTCACAGCCGTACAGGGGGATGACAACTGGCTTGTTGAACCCGTTCTTGTACACACCACTCTCTGTTTAAAAAAAACGCAAATCAAAACGCAGCGCCCGCGTTTGCAAGTTTGTATGATAACTCTTTGTCCGCTTTGCAGGTTTCGGACAGGCCCATATAGCAAAGCTCTCCACATTGTTCAGAGTAGTACCCTAAGTTCTAATGGCTTTTTCTAAAGAGATATTAGAGGCTGATTATAACGCCAAGGGATTTTGTTGCAGCAGACAGGTAAATGGTGAGTTCTTTCAGGCCCTTTCCGTTGCAAAATGCTACAAGTAGAAAATCTCTCACCGGGACTTCATTGACCAGTTGCCTCATTCTTTCCAAAAGTCCCCTCCTCTTATTCCCTTTGTGATGTGCACGTCCTGGATTTTCTGGATGGGGATGCATTCAAGCGGCCATGTGGGTGTCTGTCAGCTGCAACAGTGTTTTGATGAAGGCTAGAATATGTTTGGCACATAATTTTAGAGGTTGCTAGCCATTTGAGTTTGTCTGTCCTACGGCTATGACTAAGAGTCCCTGCATAATGCTGTCTTCCTTCGGGACCGTTGATTTCAAGCTTTAGAGCCTCCGGTACATATGTTCCTTTTTGCTCTACGGCGTAGGTCATGGTTGGTTGGGCATTCACACTGATAAAGTCTACTGGGTCCCTTTGAGAGGAAACCTCGTCACCATCATGCGTTCAGCGATTCCTTTTGGAACAGGACTCAAGGTTCTTGACAGGCGAGGTACGTACGACAAATCCGATTCTCTGGCTCTCTCTGGTCCTCCACAGTTGCTGATATAGACAGAGCAAACAAATAACAAACCAGGGAAGTAAAAAATAAAAATACACATCCTAAGTATGTGAATGTTGGCGGCCACATATGGAAGTCCAAAGTTAGATAACCTTTGACAAAATATGTTAAGACTGCATGAAAGTCATGGAGAAGGAGGGTGGGGGCGTCAAGTATTACTCAGCTGTCTGTAATGCTTTTCGATCCCGCTATAATCATATATAAATATTTTTGAGAGACCAGTTAGTTTTCCATGCACTTGTCCATAATACACTCTACAAAAACTTACATAATCTTTTATCATGCTTGTACCTTTAATATTATGTGCAAACACATACAACTGTTATATTTGCAACGAATAAAGATGAATAAAGGTGCCATTTTGATTTAAATGGACCGAAATTATGCTCACATAATCCCCCTCCAACAAAGTAAAATCTCGCCTAAGTTGTAAATATCCGGCCTAGTCGTGACACAAGGGGGAAAATAAAAACTGTGTGGATAACGGCAGTTTCGCTCTTATTGTTTCATTATGAAGGTTATACATAGGTAACAAAAAAAGCATATTATTTTTATAATGTATAACAACTGTGTTCCAGAAGGTTTTATCATCTCATCTTCATCTGTAACTGAGTGTTCAATTAGTTTAATTTATTACCCTTAATCTGCAGAATGCTTTGGAACAAACGTACTAACCAAATCATGGGGGAATCCTCCATGTCCCTATCAACCTTATATGTAGCATATATGTGTTGATTCCCCATAAACCTTTCTAACACTGTGGATGCAAGGGGCACGGAGGATCACCAACTGAAGACACACTCCCAAAATGCATCCAGGACTCACAGTGTGCACATTCATTCAGATGCATCTGCCTACCCTGGATGCATCTACATGCTAAGGATGCATATGCACTGTTGACGACGACAGTGCTGGCCTCTTGGAGTAGTTTGTGGCGGCAGCACTGCCGACGACGACAGTCACAGCAAAGCTGCCTCCCTGATGGTTCTGCCAATGACGACGACGACGACGACAGTGCTGGCCTCTTGGAGTAGTTTGTGGCGGCAGCACTGCCGACGACGACAGTCACAGCAAAGCTGCCTCCCTGATGGTTCTGCCAATGACGACGACGACGACAGTACTGGCCTCTTGGAGTAGTTTGTGGCGGCAGCACTGCCGACGACGACAGTCACATCAAAGCTGCCTCCCTGTTGGTTCTGCCAATGACGACGACGACGACGACAGTGCTGGCATCTTGGAGTAGTTTGTGGCGGCAGCACTGCCGATGACGACATTCACAGCAAAGCTTACTCCCTGATGGTTCTGCCAATGATGACGACGACGACAGTGCTGGCCTCTTGGAGTAGTTTGTGGCGGCAGCTCTGCCGACGACAACAGTCACAGCAAAGCTGCCTTCCTCTTGGTTCTGCCAATGACGACGACGACGACGACAGTGCTGGCTTCTTGGAGTAGTTTGTGGCGGCAGCACTGCCGACGACGACAGTCTCAGCAAAGCTTACTCCCTGATGGTTCTGCCAATGACGACGACGACGACAGTGCTGGCTTCTTGGAGTAGTTTGTGGCAGCAGCACTGACGACGACGACAGTCACAGCAAAGCTGCCTCCCTCTTGGTTCTGCAAATGACGACGACGACGACGACAGTGCTGGCCTCTTGGAGTAGTTTGTGGCGGCAGCACTGCCGACGACGACAGTCAGAGCAAAGCTTACTCCCTGATGGTTCTGCCAATGACGACGACGACAACAGTGCTGGCCTCTTGGAGTAGTTTGTGGCGGCAGCACTGCCGACGACGACAGTCACAGCAAAGCTGCCTCCCTGGTGGTTCCGCCAATGACGACGACGACGACGACAACAGTGCTGGCCTCTTGGAGTAGTTTGTGGCGGCAGCACTGCCGACGACGACAGTCACAGCAAAGCTTACTCCCTGATGGTTCTGCCAATGACGACGACGACGACGACAGTGCTGGCCTCTTGGAGTAGTTTGTGGCGGCAGCACTGCCGACGACGACAGTCACAGCAAAGCTTACTCCCTGATGGTTCTGCCAATGACGACGACGACGACAGTGCTGGCTTCTTGGAGTAGTTTGTGGCAGCAGCACTGACGACGACGACAGTCAGAGCAAAGCTTATTCCCTGATGGTTCTGCCAATGACGACGACGACGACGACAGTGCTGGCCTCTTGGAGTAGTTTGTGGCTGCAGCACTGCCGACGACGACAGTCAGAGCAAAGCTTACTCCCTGATGGTTCTGCCAATGACGACTACGACAATAGTGCTGGCCTCTTGGAGTAGTTTGTGGCGGCAGCACTGCCGACGACGACAGTCACAGCAAAGCTGCCTCCCTGATGGTTCTCCCAATGACGACGACGACGACGACGACGACAACAGTGCTGGCCTCTTGGAGTAGTTTGTGGCGGCAGCACTGCCGACGACGACAGTCACAGCAAAGCTTACTCCCTGATGGTTCTGCCAATGACGACGACGACGACGACAGTGCTGGCTTTTTGGAGTAATTTGTGGCAGCAGCACTGCCGACGACAACAGTCAAAGCAAAGCTTACTCCCTGATGGTTCTGCCAATGACGACGACGACGACGACAGTGCTGGCTTCTTGGAGTAGTTTATGGCAGCAGCACTGCCAACGACGACAGTCACAACAAAGCTGCCTCCCTCTTGGTTCTGCCAATGACGACGACGACGACGACAGTGCTGGCCTCTTATTGTTGTTTGTGGCAGCAGCACTGCCGACGACGACAGTCAGAGCAAAGCTTACTCCCTGATGGTTCTGCCAATGACGACGACAACGACGACAGTGCTGGCCTCTTGGAGTAGTTTGTGGCGGCAGCACTGCCGACGACGACAGTCAGAGCAAAGCTTACTCCCTGATGGTTCTGCCAATGACGACGACGACGACAGTGCTGGCCTCTTGGAGTAGTTTGTGGCGGCAGCACTGCCGACAACGACAGTCACAGCAAAGCTGCCTCCCTGTTGGTTCTGCCAATGACGACGACGACAGTGCTGGCATCTTGGAGTAGTTTGTGGCGGCAGCACTGCCGACGACGACATTCACAGCAAAGCTTACTCCCTGATGGTTCTGCCAATGACGACGACGACGACAGTGCTGGCCTCTTGGAGTAGTTTGTGGCGGCAGCTCTGCCGACGACGACAGTCACAGCAAAGCTGCCTTCCTCTTGGTTCTGCCAATGACGACAACGACGACAGTGCTGGCCTCTTGGAGAAGTTTGTGGCGGCAGCACTGCCGACGACGACAGTCACAGCAAAGCTTACTCCCTGATGGTTCTGCCAATGACGACGACGATGACGACAGTGCTGGCTTCTTGGAGTAGTTTGTGGCAGCAGCACTGCTGACGACGACAGTCACAGCAAAGCTGCCTCCCTCTTGGTTCTGCCAATGACGACGACGATGACGACAGTGCTGGCCTCTTGGAGTAGTTTGTGGCGGCAGCACTGCCGACGACGACAGTCAGAGCAAAGCTTATTCCCTGATGGTTCTGCCAATGACGACGACGACGAGGACAGTGCTGGCTTCTTGGAGTAGTTTGTGGCGGCAGCACTGCCGACGACGACAGTCAGAGCAAAGCTTACTCCCTGATGGTTTTGCCAATGACGACGACGACGACAGTGCTGGCCTCTTGGAGTAGATTGTGGCGGCAGCACTGCCGACGACGACAGTCACAGCAAAGCTGCCTTCCTCTTGGTTCTGCCAATGACGACGACGACGACGACAGTGCTGGCTTCTTGGAGTAGTTTGTGGCGGCAGCACTGCCGACGACGACAGTCTCAGCAAAGCTTACTCCCTGATGGTTCTGCCAATGACGACGACGACGACAGTGCTGGCTTCTTGGAGTAGTTTGTGGCAGCAGCACTGACGACGACGACAGTCACAGCAAAGCTGCCTCCCTCTTGGTTCTGCAAATGACGACGACGACGACAGTGCTGGCCTCTTGGAGTAGTTTGTGGCGGCAGCACTGCCGACGACGACAGTCAGAGCAAAGCTTACTCCCTGATGGTTCTGCCAATGACGACGACGACAACAGTGCTGGCCTCTTGGAGTAGTTTGTGGCGGCAGCACTGCCGACGACGACAGTCACAGCAAAGCTGCCTCCCTGATGGTTCTGCCAATGACGACGACGACGACGACAACAGTGCTGGCCTCTTGGAGTAGTTTGTGGCGGCAGCACTGCCGACGACGACAGTCACAGCAAAGCTTACTCCCTGATGGTTCTGCCAATGACGACGACGATGACGACAGTGCTGGCTTCTTGGAGTAGTTTGTGGCAGCAGCACTGCTGACGACGACAGTCACAGCAAAGCTGCCTCCCTCTTGGTTCTGTCAATGACGACGACGATGACGACAGTGCTGGCTTCTTGGAGTAGTTTGTGGCGGCAGCACTGCCGACGACGACAGTCAGAGCAAAGCTTACTCCCTGATGGTTCTGCCAATGACGACGACGACAACAGTGCTGGCCTCTTGGAGTAGTTTGTGGCGGCAGCACTGCCGACGACGACAGTCAGAGCAAAGCTTACTCCCTGATGGTTCTGCCAATGACGACGACGACAACAGTGCTGGCCTCTTGGAGTAGTTTGTGGCGGCAGCACTGCCGACGACGACAGTCACAGCAAAGCTGCCTTCCTCTTGGTTCTGCCAATGACGACAACGACGACAGTGCTGGCCTCTTGGAGAAGTTTGTGGCGGCAGCACTGCCGACGACGACAGTCACAGCAAAGCTTACTCCCTGATGGTTCTGCCAATGACGACGACGATGACGACAGTGCTGGCTTCTTGGAGTAGTTTGTGGCAGCAGCACTGCTGACGACGACAGTCACAGCAAAGCTGCCTCCCTCTTGGTTCTGCCAATGACGACGACGATGACGACAGTGCTGGCCTCTTGGAGTAGTTTGTGGCGGCAGCACTGCCGACGACGACAGTCACAGCAAAGCTTATTCCCTGATGGTTCTGCCAATGACGACGACGACGAGGACAGTGCTGGCTTCTTGGAGTAGTTTGTGGCGGCAGCACTGCCGACGACGACAGTCAGAGCAAAGCTTACTCCCTGATGGTTCTGCCAATGACGACGACGACGACGGTGCTGGCCTCTTGGAGTAGTTTGTGGCGGCAGCACTGCCGACGACGACAGTCACAGCAAAGCTGCCTTCCTCTTGGTTCTGCCAATGACGACGACGACGACGACAGTGCTGGCTTCTTGGAGTAGTTTGTGGCGGCAGCACTGCCGACGACGACAGTCTCAGCAAAGCTTACTCCCTGATGGTTCTGCCAATGACGACGACGACGACAGTGCTGGCTTCTTGGAGTAGTTTGTGGCAGCAGCACTGACGACGACGACAGTCACAGCAAAGCTGCCTCCCTCTTGGTTCTGCAAATGACGACGACGACGACAGTGCTGGCCTCTTGGAGTAGTTTGTGGCGGCAGCACTGCCGACGACGACAGTCAGAGCAAAGCTTACTCCCTGATGGTTCTGCCAATGACGACGACGACAACAGTGCTGGCCTCTTGGAGTAGTTTGTGGCGGCAGCACTGCCGACGACGACAGTCACAGCAAAGCTGCCTCCCTGATGGTTCTGCCAATGACAACGACGACGACGACAACAGTGCTGGCCTCGTGGAGTAGTTTGTGGCGGCAGCACTGCCGACGACGACAGTCACAGCAAAGCTTACTCCCTGATGGTTCTGCCAATGACGACGACGACGACGACAGTGCTGGCATCTTGGAGTAGTTTGTGGCGGCAGCACTGCCGACGACGACAGTCACAGCAAAGCTTACTCCCTGATGGTTCTGCCAATGAAGACGACGACGACAGTGCTGGCTTCTTGGAGTAGTTTGTGGCAGCAGCACTGACGACGACGACAGTCAGAGCAAAGCTTATTCCCTGATGGTTCTGCCAATGACGACGACGACGACGACAGTGCTGGCCTCTTGGAGTAGTTTGTGGCTGCAGCACTGCCGACGACGACAGTCAGAGCAAAGCTTACTCCCTGATGGTTCTGCCAATGACGACTACGACAACAGTGCTGGCCTCTTGGAGTAGTTTGTGGCGGCAGCACTGCCGACGACGACAGTCACAGCAAAGCTGCCTCCCTGATGGTTCTGCCAATGACGACGACGACGACGACAACAGTGCTGGCCTCTTGGAGTAGTTTGTGGCGGCAGCACTGCCGACGACGACAGTCACAGCAAAGCTTACTCCCTGATGGTTCTGCCAATGACGACGACGACGACGACAGTGCTGGCTTTTTGGAGTAATTTGTGGCAGCAGCACTGCCGACGACAACAGTCAAAGCAAAGCTTACTCCCTGATGGTTCTGCCAATGACGACGACGACGACGACAGTGCTGGCTTCTTGGAGTAGTTTATGGCAGCAGCACTGCCAACGACGACAGTCACAGCAAAGCTGCCTCCCTCTTGGTTCTGACAATGACGACGACGACGACGACAGAGCTGGCCTCTTATTGTTGTTTGTGGCAGCAGCACTGCCGACGACGACAGTCAGAGCAAAGCTTACTCCCTGATGGTTCTGCCAATGACGACGACAACGACGACAGTGCTGGCCTCTTGGAGTAGTTTGTGGCGGCAGCACTGCCGACGACGACAGTCAGAGCAAAGCTTACTCCCTGATGGTTCTGCCAATGACGACGACGACGACAGTGCTGGCCTCTTGGAGTAGTTTGTGGCGGCAGCACTGCCGACAACGACAGTCACAGCAAAGCTGCCTCCCTGTTGGTTCTGCCAATGACGACGACGACAGTGCTGGCATCTTGGAGTAGTTTGTGGCGGCAGCACTGCCGACGACGACATTCACAGCAAAGCTTACTCCCTGATGGTTCTGCCAATGACAACGACGACGACAGTGCTGGCCTCTTGGAGTAGTTTGTGGCGGCAGCTCTGCCGACGACGACAGTCACAGCAAAGCTGGCTTCCTCTTGGTTCTGCCAATGACGAAGACGACGACAGTGCTGGCCTCTTGGAGTAGTTTGTGGCGGCAGCACTGCCGACGACGACAGTCACAGCAAAGCTTACTCCCTGATGGTTCTGCCAATGACGACGACGATGACGACAGTGCTGGCTTCTTGGAGTAGTTTGTGGCAGCAGCACTGCTGACGACGACAGTCACAGCAAAGCTGCCTCCCTCTTCGTTCTGCCAATGACGATGACGACGAAGACAGTGCTGGCCTCTTGGAGTAGTTTGTGGCGGCAGCACTGCCGACGACGACAGTCAGAGCAAAGCTTATTCCCTGATGGTTCTGCCAATGACGACGACGACGACGTCAGTGCTGGCTTCTTGGAGTAGTTTGTGGCGGCAGCACTGCGGACGACGACAGTCAGAGCAAAGCTTACTCCCTGATGGTTCTGCCAATGACAACGACGACGACAGTGCTGGCCTCTTGGAGTAGTTTGTGGCGGCAGCACTGCCGACGACGACAGTCACAGCAAAGCTGCCTCCCTGATGGTTCTGCCAATGACGACGACGACGACGACAACAGTGCTGGCCTCTTGGAGTAGTTTGGGGCGGCAGCACTGCCGAAGACGACAGTCACAGCAAAGCTTACTTCCTGATGGTTCTGCCAATGACGACGACGACGACAACAGTGCTGGCTTTTTGGAGTAGTTTGTGGCAGCAGCACTGCCGACGACGACATTCAGAGCAAAGCTTACTCCCTGATGGTTCTGCCAATGACGACGACGACGACGACAGTGCTGGCTTCTTGGAGTAGTTTATGGCAGCAGCACTGCCGACGACGACAGTCACAGCAAAGCTGCCTCCCTCTTGGTTCTGCCAATGACGACGACGACGACGACAGTGCTGGCCTCTTGGAGTAGTTTGTGGCAGCACCACTGCCGACGACGACAGTCAGAGCAAAGCTTACTCCCTGATGGTTCTGCCAATGACGACGACGACGACCACAGTGCTGGCTTTTTGGAGTAATTTGTGGCGGCAGCACTGCGGACGACGACAGTCAGAGCAAAGCTTACTCCCTGATGGTTCTGCCAATGACGACGACGACGACAGTGCTGGCCTCTTGGAGTAGTTTGTGGCGGCAGCACTGCCGACGACGACAGTCACAGCAAAGCTGCCTCCCTGATGGTTCTGCCAATGACGACGACGACGACAGTGCTGGCCTCTTGGAGTAGTTTGTGGCGGCAGCACTGCCGACGACGACAGTCACAGCAAAGCTGCCTCCCTGTTGGTTCTGCCAATGACGACGACGACGACAGTGCTGGCTTCTTGGAGTAGTTTGTGGCGGCAGCACTGCCGACGACGACAGTCACAGCAAAGCTTACTCCCTGATGGTTCTGCCAATGACGACGACGACGACGACAGTGCTGGCTTCTTGGAGTAGTTTGTGGCAGCAGCACTGCCGACGACGACAGTCACAGCAAAGCTGCCTCCCTCTTGGTTCTGCCAATGACGACGACGATGATGACAGTGCTGGCCTCTTGGAGTAGTTTGTGGCAGCAGCACTGCCGACGACGACAGTCAGAGCAAAGCTTACTCCCTGTTGGTTCTGCCAATGACGACGACGACGACGACAGTGCTGGCCTCTTGGAGTAGTTTCTGGCGGCAGCACTGCCGACGACAACAGTCAGGGCAAAGCTTACTCCCTGATGGTTCTGCCAATGACGCCGACGACGACAGTGCTGGCCTCTTGGAGTAGTTTGTGGCGGCAGCACTGCCGACGACGACAGTCACAGCAAAGCTGCCTCCCTGATGGTTCTGCCAATGACGACGACGACGACAGTGCTGGCCTCTTGGAGTAGTTTGTGCCGGCAGCACTGCCGACGACGACAGTCACAGCAAAGCTGCTTCCCTGTTGGTTCTGCCAATGACGACGACGACGACAGTGCTGGCTTCTTGGAGTAGTTTGTGGCGGCAGCACTGCCGACGACGACAGTCACAGCAAAGCTTACTCCCTGATGGTTCTGCCAATGACGACGACGACGACGACAGTGCTGGCTTCTTGGAGTAGTTTGTGGCAGCAGCACTGATGACGACGACAGTCACAGCAAAGCTGCCTCCCTCTTGGTTCTGCCAATGACGACGACGACGACGACGACAGTGCTGGCCTCTTGGAGTAGTTTGTGGCGGCAGCACTGCCGACGACGACAGTCACAGCAAAGCTGCCTCCCTCTTGGTTCTGCCAATGACGACGACGACGACGACAACAGTGCTGGCCTCGTGGAGTAGTTTGTGGCTGCAGCACTGCCGACGACGACAGTCAGAGCAAAGCATACTCCCTGATGGTTCTGCCAATGACGACTACGACAACAGTGCTGGCCTCTTGGAGTAGTTTGCGGCGGCAGCACTGCCGACGACGACAGTTACAGCAAAGCTGCCTCCCTGATGGTTCTGCAAATGACGACGACGACGACGACAACAGTGCTGGCCTCTTGGAGTAGTTTGTGGCGGCAGCACTGCCGACGACGACAGTCACAGCAAAGCTTACTCCCTGATGGTTCTGCCAATGACGACGACGACGACGACAGTGCTGGCTTTTTGGAGTAATTTGTGGCAGCAGCACTGCCGACGACAACAGTCACAGCAAAGCTTACTCCCTGATGGTTCTGCCAATGACGACGACGACGACGACAGTGCTGGCTTCTTGGAGTAGTTTATGGCAGCAGCACTGCCAACGACGACAGTCACAGCAAAGCTGCCTCCCTCTTGGTTCTGCCAATGACGACGACGACGACGACAGTGCTGGCCTCTTATTGTTGTTTGTGGCAGCAGCACTGCCGACGACGACAGTCATAGCAAAGCTTACTCCCTGATGGTTCTGCCAATGACGACGACAACGACGACAGTGCTGGCCTCTTGGAGTAGTTTGTGGCGGCAGCACTGCCGACGACGACAGTCAGAGCAAAGCTTACTCCCTGATGGTTCTGCCAATGACGACGACGACGACAGTGCTGGCCTCTTGGAGTAGTTTGTGGCGGCAGCACTGCCGACAACGACAGTCACAGCAAAGCTGCCTCCCTGTTGGTTCTGCCAATGACGACGACGACAGTGCTGGCATCTTGGAGTAGTTTGTGGCGGCAGCACTGCCGACGACGACATTCACAGCAAAGCTTACTCCCTGATGGTTCTGCCAATGACGACGACGACGACAGTGCTGGCCTCTTGGAGTAGTTTGTGGCGGCAGCTCTGCCGACGACGACAGTCACAGCAAAGCTGGCTTCCTCTTGGTTCTGCCAATGACGAAGACGACGACAGTGCTGGCCTCTTGGAGTAGTTTGTGGCGGCAGCACTGCCGACGACGACAGTCACAGCAAAGCTTACTCCCTGATGGTTCTGCCAATGACGACGACGATGACGACAGTGCTGGCTTCTTGGAGTAGTTTGTGGCAGCAGCACTGCTGACGACGACAGTCACAGCAAAGCTGCCTCCCTCTTGGTTCTGCCAATGACGACGACGACGACGACAGTGCTGGCCTCTTGGAGTAGTTTGTGGCGGCAGCACTGCCGACGACGACAGTCAGAGCAAAGCTTATTCCCTGATGGTTCTGCCAATGACGACGACGACGACGACAGTGCTGGCTTCTTGGAGTAGTTTGTGGCGGCAGCACTGCGGACGACGACAGTCAGAGCAAAGCTTACTCCCTGATGGTTCTGCCAATGACGACGACGACGACAGTGCTGGCCTCTTGGAGTAGTTTGTGGCGGCAGCACTGCCGACGACGACAGTCACAGCAAAGCTGCCTCCCTGATGGTTCTGCCAATGACGACGACGACGACGACAACAGTGCTGGCCTCTTGGAGTAGTTTGGGGCGGCAGCACTGCCGAAGACGACAGTCACAGCAAAGCTTACTTCCTGATGGTTCTGCCTATGACGACGACGACGGCAACAGTGCTGGCTTTTTGGAGTAGTTTGTGGCAGCAGCAGTGCCGACGACGACAGTCAGAGCAAAGCTTACTCCCTGATGGTTCTGCCAATGACGACGACGACGACGACAGTGCTGGCTTCTTGGAGTAGTTTATGGCAGCAGCACTGCCGACGACGACAGTCACAGCAAAGCTGCCTCCCTCTTGGTTCTGCCAATGACGACGACGACGACGACAGTGCTGGCCTCTTGGAGTAGTTTGTGGCAGCAGCACTGCCGACGACGACAGTCAGAGCAAAGCTTACTCCCTGATGGTTCTGCCAATGACGACGACGACGACGACAGTGCTGGCTTTTTGGAGTAATTTGTGGCGGCAGCACTGCGGACGACGACAGTCAGAGCAAAGCTTACTCCCTGATGGTTCTGCCAATGACGACGACGACGACAGTGCTGGCCTCTTGGAGTAGTTTGTGGCGGCAGCACTGCCGACGACGACAGTCACAGCAAAGCTGCCTCCCTGATGGTTCTGCCAATGACGACGACGACGACAGTGCTGGCCTCTTGGAGTAGTTTGTGGCGGCAGCACTGCCGACGACGACAGTCACAGCAAAGCTGCCTCCCTGTTGGTTCTGCCAATGACGACGACGACGACAGTGCTGGCTTCTTGGAGTAGTTTGTGGCGGCAGCACTGCCGACGACGACAGTCCCAGCAAAGCTTACTCCCTGATGGTTCTGCCAATGACGACGACGACGACGACAGTGCTGGCTTCTTGGAGTAGTTTGTGGCGGCAGCACTGACGACGACGACAGTCACAGCAAAGCTGCCTCCCTCTTGGTTCTGCCAATGACGACGATGACGACGACAGTGCTGGCCTCTTGGAGTAGTTTGTGGCGGCAGCACTGCCGACGACGACAGTCACAGCAAAGCTGCCTCCCTCTTGGTTCTGCCAATGACGACGACGACGACGACAGTGCTGGCCTCTTGGAGTAGTTTGTGGCGGCAGCACTGCCGACGACGACAGTCAGAGCAAAGCTTACTCCCTGATGGTTCTGCCAATGACGACGACGACAACAGTGCTGGCCTCTTGGAGTAGTTTGTGGCGGCAGCACTGCCGACGACGACAGTCACAGCAAAGCTTACTCCCTGATGGTTCTACCAATGAAGACGACGACGACAGTGCTGGCTTCTTGGAGTAGTTTGTGGCGGCAGCACTGACGACGACGACAGTCAGAGCAAAGCTTATTCCCTGATGGTTCTGCCAATGACGACGACGACGACGACAGTGCTGGCCTCTTGGAGTAGTTTGTGGCTGCAGCACTGCCGACGACGACAGTCAGAGCAAAGCTTACTCCCTGATGGTTCTGCCAATGACGACTACGACAACAGTGCTGGCCTCTTGGAGTAGTTTGTGGCGGCAGCACTGCCGACGACGACAGTTACAGCAAAGCTGCCTCCCTGATGGTTCTGCCAATGACGACGACGACGACGACAACAGTGCTGGCCTCTTGGAGTAGTTTGTGGCGGCAGCAGTGCCGACGACGACAGTCACAGCAAAGCTTACTCCCTGATGGTTCTGCCAATGACGACGACGACGACGACAGTGCTGGCTTTTTGGAGTAATTTGTGGCAGCAGCACTGCCGACGACAACAGTCAAAGCAAAGCTTACTCCCTGATGGTTCTGCCAATGACGACGACGACGACGACAGTGCTGGCTTCTTGGAGTAGTTTATGGCAGCAGCACTGCCAACGACGACAGTCACAGCAAAGCTGCCTCCCTCTTGGTTCTGCCAATGACGACGACGACGACGACAGTGCTGGCCTCTTATTGTTGTTTGTGGCAGCAGCACTGCCGACGACGACAGTCATAGCAAAGCTTACTCCCTGATGGTTCTGCCAATGACGACGACAACGACGACAGTGCTGGCCTCTTGGAGTAGTTTGTGGCGGCAGCACTGCCGACGACGACAGTCAGAGCAAAGCTTACTCCCTGATGGTTCTGCCAATGACGACGACGACGACAGTGCTGGCCTCTTGGAGTAGTTTGTGGCGGCAGCACTGCCGACAACGACAGTCACAGCAAAGCTGCCTCCCTGTTGGTTCTGCCAATGACGACGACGACAGTGCTGGCATCTTGGAGTAGTTTGTGGCGGCAGCACTGCCGACGACGACATTCACAGCAAAGCTTACTCCCTGATGGTTCTGCCAATGACGACGACGACGACAGTGCTGGCCTCTTGGAGTAGTTTGTGGCGGCAGCTCTGCCGACGACGACAGTCACAGCAAAGCTGGCTTCCTCTTGGTTCTGCCAATGACGAAGACGACGACAGTGCTGGCCTCTTGGAGTAGTTTGTGGCGGCAGCACTGCCGACGACGACAGTCACAGCAAAGCTTACTCCCTGATGGTTCTGCCAATGACGACGACGATGACGACAGTGCTGGCTTCTTGGAGTAGTTTGTGGCAGCAGCACTGCTGACGACGACAGTCACAGCAAAGCTGCCTCCCTCTTGGTTCTGCCAATGACGACGACGACGACGACAGTGCTGGCCTCTTGGAGTAGTTTGTGGCGGCAGCACTGCCGACGACGACAGTCAGAGCAAAGCTTATTCCCTGATGGTTCTGCCAATGACGACGACGACGACGACAGTGCTGGCTTCTTGGAGTAGTTTGTGGCGGCAGCACTGCGGACGACGACAGTCAGAGCAAAGCTTACTCCCTGATGGTTCTGCCAATGACGACGACGACGACAGTGCTGGCCTCTTGGAGTAGTTTGTGGCGGCAGCACTGCCGACGACGACAGTCACAGCAAAGCTGCCTCCCTGATGGTTCTGCCAATGACGACGACGACGACGACAACAGTGCTGGCCTCTTGGAGTAGTTTGGGGCGGCAGCACTGCCGAAGACGACAGTCACAGCAAAGCTTACTTCCTGATGGTTCTGCCAATGACGACGACGACGACAACAGTGCTGGCTTTTTGGAGTAGTTTGTGGCAGCAGCAGTGCCGACGACGACAGTCAGAGCAAAGCTTACTCCCTGATGGTTCTGCCAATGACGACGACGACGACGACAGTGCTGGCTTCTTGGAGTAGTTTATGGCAGCAGCACTGCCGACGACGACAGTCACAGCAAAGCTGCCTCCCTCTTGGTTCTGCCAATGACGACGACGACGACGACAGTGCTGGCCTCTTGGAGTAGTTTGTGGCAGCAGCACTGCCGACGACGACAGTCAGAGCAAAGCTTACTCCCTGATGGTTCTGCCAATGACGACGACGACGACGACAGTGCTGGCTTTTTGGAGTAATTTGTGGCGGCAGCACTGCGGACGACGACAGTCAGAGCAAAGCTTACTCCCTGATGGTTCTGCCAATGACGACGACGACGACAGTGCTGGCCTCTTGGAGTAGTTTGTGGCGGCAGCACTGCCGACGACGACAGTCACAGCAAAGCTGCCTCCCTGATGGTTCTGCCAATGACGACGACGACGACAGTGCTGGCCTCTTGGAGTAGTTTGTGGCGGCAGCACTGCCGACGACGACAGTCACAGCAAAGCTGCCTCCCTGTTGGTTCTGCCAATGACGACGACGACGACAGTGCTGGCTTCTTGGAGTAGTTTGTGGCGGCAGCACTGCCGACGACGACAGTCCCAGCAAAGCTTACTCCCTGATGGTTCTGCCAATGACGACGACGACGACGACAGTGCTGGCTTCTTGGAGTAGTTTGTGGCGGCAGCACTGACGACGACGACAGTCACAGCAAAGCTGCCTCCCTCTTGGTTCTGCCAATGACGACGATGACGACGACAGTGCTGGCCTCTTGGAGTAGTTTGTGGCGGCAGCACTGCCGACGACGACAGTCACAGCAAAGCTGCCTCCCTCTTGGTTCTGCCAATGACGACGACGACGACGACAGTGCTGGCCTCTTGGAGTAGTTTGTGGCGGCAGCACTGCCGACGACGACAGTCAGAGCAAAGCTTATTCCCTGATGGTTCTGCCAAGTACGACGACGACGACGACAGTGCTGGCCTCTTGGAGTAGTTTGTGGCGGCAGCACTGCCGACGACGACAGTCAGAGCAAAGCTTACTCCCTGATGGTTCTGCAAATGACGACGACGACAACAGTGCTGGCCTCTTGGAGTAGTTTGTGGCGGCAGCACTGCCGACGACGACAGTCACAGCAAAGCTGCCTCTCTGATGGTTCTGCCAATGACGACGACGACGACAGTGCTGGCTTCTTGGAGTAGTTTGTGGCGGCAGCACTGCCGACGACGACAGTCAGAGCAAAGCTTACTCCCTGATGGTTCTGCCAATGACGACGACAACGACAGTGCTGGCCTCTTGGAGTAGTTTGTGGCGGCAGCACTGCCGACGACGACAGTCACAGCAAAGCTGCTTCCCTGATGGTTCTGCCAATGACGACGACGACGACGACAACAGTGCTGGCCTCTTGGAGTAGTTTGTGGCGGCAGCACTGCCGACGACGACAGTCACAGCAAAGCTTACTCCCTGATGGTTCTGCCAATGACGACGACGACGACGACAGTGCTGGCTTTTTGGAGTAATTTGTGGCAGCAGCACTGCCGACGATGAGAGTCACAGCAAAGCTTACTCCCTGATGGTTCTGCCAATGACGACGACGACGACGACAGTGCTGGCTTCTTGGAGTAGTTTATGGCAGCAGCACTGCCGACGACGACAGTCACAGCAAAGCTGCCTCCCTCTTGGTTCTGCCAATGACGACGACGATTATGACAGTGCTGGCCTCTTGGAGTAGTTTGTGGCAGCAGCACTGCCGACGACGACAGTCAGAGCAAAGCTTACTCCCTGATGGTTCTGCCAATGACGACGACGACGACGACAGTGCTGGCCTCTTGGAGTAGTTTCTGGCGGCAGCACTGCCGACGACAACAGTCAGGGCAAAGCTTACTCCCTGATGGTTCTGCCAATGACGCCGACGACGACAGTGCTGGCCTCTTGGAGTAGTTTGTGGCGGCAGCACTGCCGACGACGACAGTCACAGCAAAGCTGCCTCCCTGATGGTTCTGCCAATGACGACGACGACGACAGTGCTGGCCTCTTGGAGTAGTTTGTGGCGGCAGCACTGCCGACGACGACAGTCACAGCAAAGCTGCCTCCCTGTTGGTTCTGCCAATGACGACGACGACGACAGTGCTGGCTTCTTGGAGTAGTTTGTGGCGGCAGCACTGCCGACGACGACAGTCACAGCAAAGCTTACTCCCTGATGGTTCTGCCAATGACGACGACGACGACGACAGTGCTGGCTTCTTGGAGTAGTTTGTGGCAGCAGCACTGATGACGACGACAGTCACAGCAAAGCTGCCTCCCTCTTGGTTCTGCCAATGACGACGACGACGACGACGACAGTGCTGGCCTCTTGGAGTAGTTTGTGGCGGCAGCACTGCCGACGACGACAGTCACAGCAAAGCTGCCTCCCTCTTGGTTCTGCCAATGACGACGACGAGCACGACAGTGCTGGCCTCTTGGAGTAGTTTTTGGCGGCAGCACTGCCGACGACGACAGTCACAGCAAAGCTTATTCCCTGATGGTTCTGCCAATTACGACGACAACGACGACAGTGCTGGCCTCTTGGAGTAGTTTGTGGCGGCAGCACTGCCGACGACGACAGTCACAGCAAAGCTTACTCCCTGATGGTTCTGCCAATGACAACGACGACGACGACAGTGCTGGCTTTTTGGAGTAATTTGTGGCAGCAGCACTGCCGACGACGACAGTCACAGCAAAGCTTACTCCCTGATGGTTCTGCCAATGATGACGACGACGACGACAGTGCTGGCTTCTTGGAGTAGTTTATGGCAGCAGAACTGCCGACGACGACAGTAACAGCAAAGCTGCCTCCCTCTTGGTTCTGCCAATGACGACGACGACGACGACAGTGCTGGCCTCTTGGAGTAGTTTGTGGCGGCAGCACTGCCGACGACGACAGTCAGAGCAAAGCTTACTCCCTGATGGTTCTGCCAATGACGACGACGACGACAGTGCTGGCCTCTTGGAGTAGTTTGTGGCGGCAGCACTGCCGACGACGACAGTCACAGCAAAGCTACCTCCCTGATGGTTCTGCCAATGACGACGACAACAACAGTGCTGGCCTCTTGGAGTAGTTTGTGGCGGCAGCACTGCCGACAACGACAGTCACAGCAAAGCTTACTCCCTGATGGTTCTGCCAATGACGACGACGACGACAGTGCTGGCCTCTTGGAGTAGTTTGTGGCGGCAGCACTGCCGACGACGACAGTCACAGCAAAGCTTACTCCCTGATGGTTCTGCCAATGACGACGACGACGACGACAGTGCTGGCTTCTTGGAGTAGTTTGTGGCAGCAGCACTGCTGACGACGACAGTCACAGCAAAGCTGCCTCCCTCTTGGTTCTGCCAATTACGACGACAGTGCTGGCCTCTTGGAGTAGTTTGTGGCGGCAGCACTGCCGATGACGACAGTCAGAGCAAAGCTTATTCCCTGATGGTTCTGCCAATAACGACGACGACGACGACAGTGCTGGCCTCTTGGAGTAGTTTGTGGCGGCAGCACTGCCGACGACGACAGTCAGAGCAAAGCTTACTCCCTGATGGTTCTGCCAATGACGACGACGACGACAGTGCTGGCCTCTTGGAGTAGTTTGTGGCGGCAGCACTGCCGACGACGACAGTCACAGCAAAGCTTACTCCTTCATGGTTCTGCCAATGACGACGACGACGACGACAGTGCTGGCTTCTTGGAGTAGTTTATGGCAGCAGCACTGCCGACGACGACAGTCACAGCAAAGCTGCCTCCCTCTTGGTTCTGCCAATGATGACGACGACGACGACAGTGCTGGCCTCTTGGAGTAGTTTGTGGCGGCAGCACTGCTGACGACGACAGTCAGAGCAAAGCTTACTCCCTGATGGTTCTGCCAATGAAGACGATGACGACGACAGTGCTGGCCTCTTGGAGTAGTTTCTGGCGGCAGCACTGCCAATGACGACAGTCAGAGCAAAGCTTACTCCCTGATGGTTCTGTTAATGACGACGACGACGACAGTGCTGGCCTCTTGGAATAGTTTGTGGCGGCAGCACTGCCGACGACGACAGTCACAGCAAAGCTGCCTCCCTGATGGTTCTGCCAATGACGACGACGAAGACAGTGCTGGCCTCTTGGAGTAGTTTGTGGCGGCAGCACTGCCGACGACGACAGTCACAGCAAAGTTGCCTCCCTGTTGGTTCTGCCAATGACGACGACGACGACAGTGCTGGCTTCTTGGAGTAGTTTGTGGCGGCAGCACTGCCGACGACTACAGTCACAGCAAAGCTTACTCCCTGATGGTTCTGCCAATGACGACGACGACGACGACAGTGCTGGCTGCTTGGAGTAGTTTGTGGCAGCGGCACTGACGACAACGACAGTCACAGCAAAGCTGCCTCCCTCTTGGTTCTGCCAATGACGACGACGACGACGACAGTGCTGGCCTCTTGGAGTAGTTTGTGGGGGCAGCACTGCCGACGACGACAGTCACAGCAAAGCTGCCTCCCTCTTGGTTCTGCCAATGACGACGACGACAGTGCTGGCCTCTTGGAGTAGTTTGTGGCGGCAGCACTGCCGACGACGACAGTAAGAGCAAAGCTTATTCCCTGATGGTTCTGCCAATTACGACGACGACGACGACAGTGCTGGCCTCTTGGAGTAGTTTGTGGCGGCAGCACTGCCGACGACGACAGTCAGAGCAAAGCTTACTCCCTGATGGTTCTGCCAATGACGACGACGACGACAGTGCTGGCCTCTTGGAGTAGTTTGTGGCGGCAGCACTGCCGACGACGACAGTCACAGCAAAGCTGCCTCCCTGATGGTTCTGCCAATGACGACGACGACTACGACAACAGTGCTGGCCTCTTGGAGTAGTTTGTGGCGGCAGCACTGCCGACGACGACAGTCAGAGCAAAGCTTACTCCCTGACGGTTCTGCCAATGACGACGACGACGACAGTGCTGGCCTCTTGGAGTAGTTTGTGGTGGCAGCACTGCCGACGACGACAGTCACAGCAAAGCTGCCTCCCTGATGGTTCTGCCAATGACGACGACAACGACGACAGTGCTGGCCTCTTGGAGTAGTTTGTGGCGGCAGCACTGCCGACGATGACAGTCACAGCAAAGCTGCCTCCCTCTTGGTTCTGCCAATGACGACGACGAAGACGACGACAGTGCTGGCTTCTTGGAGTAGTTTATGGCGGCAGCACTGCCGGCGACGACAGTCGCAGCAAAGCTTACTCCCTGATGGTTCTTCCAATGACGACGACGACGACAGTGCTGGCCTCTTGGAGTAGTTTGTGGCAGCAGCACTGCCGACAACGACAGTCAGAGCAAAGCTTACTCCCTGATGGTTCTGCCAATGAAGACGACGACGACGACAGTGCTGGCCTCTTGGAGTAGTTTGTGGCGGCAGCACTGCCGACGACGACAGTCACAGCAAAGCTTACTCCCTGATGGTTCTGCCAATGACGACGACGACGACGACAGTGCTGGCTTCTTGTCAGATAGTACACATGTGGTAGTCAGTATATATCTTACCTCCTAGACAATGAATGAACTACAATACTGTTGCAGGGACTATATGCAACATTCAATAAGCTATAATATTGTTGCAGTGACAATGTGCGACAATAAATAAGCAACAATACTGTCGCAGTGACTGTATGCGACAATTAATAAGCTATAATGCTGTCTCAGTTGCAATGTGCACAATAAATAAGCTACAATAGTGTCACAGTAACTATATGCCAGTGTGACAATTAATAAGCTACAATTCTGTTTCAGTGACAATGTGCAACAATTAATATGCAACAATACTGTTGCAGTGACTAAATGCTACAATTAAATAGCTTTGCGAGAATTAATAAGCTACAATACTGTCACAGTGGCTATATGTGACAATTATAAAGCTATAATACTGTCACAGGGACTATGTGCAACAAGTAATAAGCAACAATACTGTCAGTGACAAAACGAGACAAGTAATAAGTTACAATATTGTTGCAGTGACTATAGGCGACAATTAATCAGCTATAATACTGTCGCAGTCACTATATGTGACAAATAATAAGCTATCATACTGTCTCAGTGACAGTAGCACTGAGACAGTATGATACAGTAATACTGTAGCAGGGACTACAGCTATGATACTGTCACAGTGACTATATGTGACAAATAATAAGCTGCAATACTGTCGCAGTGATCATGTGTGACAATTAATAAGCTACAATCTGTCGCAATGACAATGTGTGACAATCAATAAGCTACAAAACTGTGGCAGTGACCATGTGCAACAGTTAATAAGGTACAATACTGTTTCAGTGACACGTGAGACAGTTTGTGACACATTGCCTAGTGAATATTCTACTTCTGCCATAATGTGTGACAATTAATGTGCGAAAATTAATGAGCTACAATACTGTTACACTAGTGACTTAATGTGACAATTAATAGGCTATAATAATGTCACAGGGACTATGTGCAACAAGCAATAAGCAACAATACTGTCAGTGACAAAATGAGACAAGTAATAAGTTACAATATTGTCGCAGTGACTTTAGGCGAAATATTAATCAGCTATAATACTGTCGCAGTCACTATATGTGACAAATAATAAGCTATCATACTGTCTCAGTGACAATGTGAGAATTAATAAGCTACAACACTGTCTCAGTGACAATGTGCGACAATTAATATGCTAAAAAACTCTCTCAGTGACAATGTGCGACAATTAATTAGTTACAATACTGTTGCAGTTACTATATGCAACGTTTGATAAGCTTTTATCCTGTCACAGTAACAATGTGTGACAATTAATAAGCTACAATACTGTCGCAGTGACTTTATGCGACAATTAATAAGCTGAAACACTGTCGCTGTCACTATAAGCATCAATTAATAAGCTATAATACTGTCGCATTGACAGTGTGAGACAATTAATAAGCTACAATACTGTGGCAGTGACCATGTACAATACTGTTTCAGTGACACGTGAGACAGTTTGTGACACATTGCCTAGTGAATATTCTACTTCTGCCATAATGTGTGACAATTAATGTGCGAAAATTAATGAGCTACAATACTGTTACACTAGTGACTTAATGTGACAATTAATAGGCTATAATAATGTCGCAGTGACTATGGGACAAGTGATAAGCTACAATACTGTCGCAGTGACTTTATCCGACAATTAATAAGCCACAATAGTGTCGCAACTATATGCGACAATTAATAAGCTATAATACTGTCGCAGTGACAATGTGAGACAATTAATAACTAAAAATACTGTAGCAGGGAACAATGCAACATTCAAATAGCTATAATACTGTCACAGTGACTATATTTGACAATTGATAAGCTATAATACTGTCGCAGTGTCAATGTGCGACAATTAATAATCTACAATACTGTGGCAGTGACCATGTGCAACAGTTAATAAGGTACAATACTGTTTCAGTGACCAAGAGACAGTTTGTGACACATTGCCTAGTGAATATTCTACTTCTGCCATAATGTGTGACAATTAATGTGCGAGAATTAATGAGCTACAGTACTGTTACAGTGACTTAATGTGACAATTAATAGGCTATAATAATGTCGCAGTGACTATGGGACGAGTGATAAGCTACTATACTGTCGCAGTTACTAAATGCAACAATTAATAAGTATTATACTGTCACAGTGACAATGTGTGTCAATTAATAAGCTACAATGCTGTCCAGTGACTTTATCCGACAATTAATAAGCTACTATACTGTTGCAGTAACAATGTGTGACAATTAATAAGCTACAATACTGTCGCAGTGACTTTATGCGACAATTAATAAGCTGAAACACTGTCGCTGTCACTATAAGCATCAATTAATAAGCTATAATACTGTCGCATTGACAGTGTGAGACAATTAATAAGCTACAATACTGTGGCAGTGACCATGTACAATACTGTTTCAGTGACACGTGAGACAGTTTGTGACACATTGCCTAGTGAATATTCTACTTCTGCCATAATGTGTGACAATTAATGTGCGAAAAATAATGAGCTACAATACTGTTACACTAGTGACTTAATGTGACAATTAATAGGCTATAATAATGTCGCAGTGACTATGGGACAAGTGATAAGCTACAATACTGTCGCAGTGACTTTATCCGACAATTAATAAGCCACAATAGTGTCGCAACTATATGCGACAATTAATAAGCTATAATACTGTCGCAGTGACAATGTGAGACAATTATAAGCTAAAAATACTGTAGCAGGGAACAATGCAACATTCAAATAGCTATAATACTGTCACAGTGACTATATTTGACAATTGATAAGCTATAATACTGTCGCAGTGTCAATGTGCGACAATTAATAATCTACAATACTGTGGCAGTGACCATGTGCAACAGTTAATAAGGTACAATACTGTTTCAGTGACACGTGAGACAGTTTGTGACACATTGCCTAGTGAATATTCTACTTCTGCCATAATGTGTGACAATTAATGTGCGAGAATTAATAAGCTACAATACTGTTGCAGGGACTATATGCGACATTCAATAAGCTATAATACTGTCGCATTGACAGTGTGAGACAATTAATAAGCTACAATACTGTAGCAGGGACTACAGCTATGATACTGTCACAGTGACTATATGTGACAAATAATAAGCTACAATACTGTCGCAGTGATCATGTGTGACAATTAATAAGCTACAATCTGTCGCAGTGACAATATGTGACAATCAATAAGCTACAATACTGTGGCAGTGACCATGTGCAACAGTTAATAAGGTACAATACTGTTTCAGTGACACGTGAGACAGTTTGTGACACATTGCCTAGTGAATATTCTACTTCTGCCATAATGTGTGACAATAAATGTGCGAAAATTAATGAGCTACAATACTGTTACACTAGTGACTTAATGTGACAATTAATAGGCTATAATAATGTTGCAGTGACTATGGGACGAGTGATCAGCTACAATACTGTCGCAGTGACTTTGTCCGACAATTAATAAGCCACAATAGTGTCGCAACTTTATGCGACAATTAATAAGCTATAATACTGTCGCAGTGACAATGTGAGACAATTAATAAGATAAAAATACTGTAGCAGGGATCAATGCAACATTCAAATGTCTATAATACTGTCACAGTGACTATATGTGACAATTAATAAGCTATAATACTGTCGCATTGTCAATGTGCGACAATTAATAATCTACAATACTGTTGCAGTGACCATGTGCGACAGTTAATAAGGTACAATACTGTTTCAGTGACACGTGAGACAGTTTTTGACACATTGCCTAGTGAATATTCTACTTCTGCCATAATCTGTGACAATTAATGTGTGAGAATTAATGAGCTACAGTACTGTTACAGTGACTTAATGTGACAATTAATAGGCTATAATAATGTCGCAGTGACTATGGGACGAGTGATAAGCTACTATACTGTCGCAGTTACTAAATGCAACAATTAATAAGTATTATACTGTCACAGTGACAATGTGTGTCAATTAATAAGCTACAATGCTGTCCAGTGACTTTATCCGACAATTAATAAGCCACAATACTGTTGCAGTAACAATGTGTGACAATTAATAAGCTACAATACTGTCGCAGTGACTTTATGCGACAATTAATAAGCTGAAACACTGTCGCTGTCACTATAAGCATCAATTAATAAGCTATAATACTGTTGCATTGACAGTGTGAGACAATTAATAAGCTACAATACTGTGGCAGTGACCATGTACAATACTGTTTCAGTGACACGTGAGACAGTTTGTGACACATTGCCTAGTGAATATTCTACTTCTGCCATAATGTGTGACAATTAATGTGCGAAAATTAATGAGCTACAATACTGTTACACTAGTGACTTAATGTGACAATTAATAGGCTATAATAATGTCGCAGTGACTATGGGACAAGTGATAAGCTACAATACTGTCGCAGTGACTTTATCCGACAATTAATAAGCCACAATAGTGTCGCAACTATATGCGACAATTAATAAGCTATAATACTGTCGCAGTGACAATGTGAGACAATTAATAAGCTAAAAATACTGTAGCAGGGAACAATGCAACATTCAAATAGCTATAATACTGTCACAGTGACTATATTTGACAATTGATAAGCTATAATACTGTCGCAGTGTCAATGTGCGACAATTAATAATCTACAATACTGTGGCAGTGACCATGTGCAACAGTTAATAAGGTACAATACTATTTCAGTGACACGTGAGACAGTTTGTGACACATTGCCTAGTGAATATTCTACTTCTGCCATAATGTGTGACAATTAATGTGCGAGAATTAATAAGCTACAATACTGTTGCAGGGACTATATGCGACATTCAATAAGCTATAATACTGTCGCATTGACAGTGTGAGACAATTAATAAGCTACAATACTGTAGCAGGGACTACAGCTATGATACTGTCACAGTGACTATATGTGACAAATAATAAGCTACAATACTGTCGCAGTGATCATGTGTGACAATTAATAAGCTACAATCTGTCGCAGTGACAATGTGTGACAATCAATAAGCTACAATACTGTGGCAGTGACCATGTGCAACAGTTAATAAGGTACAATACTGTTTCAGTGACACGTGAGACAGTTTGTGACACATTGCCTAGTGAATATTCTACTTCTGCCATAATGTGTGACAATAAATGTGCGAAAATTAATGAGCTACAATACTGTTACACTAGTGACTTAATGTGACAATTAATAGGCTATAATAATGTCGCAGTGACTATGGGACGAGTGATAAGCTACAATACTGTCGCAGTGACTTTATCCGACAATTAATAAGCTACAATAGTGTCGCAGTGACAATGTGAGACAATTAATAAGCTAAAAATACTGTAGCAGGGATCAATGCAACATTCAAATGTCTATAATGCTGTCACAGTGACTATATGTGACAATTAATAAGCTATAATACTGTCGCAGTGTCAATGTGCGACAATTAATAATCTACAATACTGTTGCAGTGACCATGTGCGACAGTTAATAAGGTACAATACTGTTTCAGTGACACGTGAGACAGTTTGTGACACATTGCCTAGTGAATATTCTACTTTTGCCATAATCTGTGACAATTAATGTGCGAGAATTAATGAGCTACAGTACTGTTACAGTGACTTAATGTGACAATTAATAGGCTATAATAATGTCGCAGTGACTATGGGACGAGTGATAAGCTACTATACTGTCGCAGTTACTAAATGCAACAATTAATAAGTATTATACTGTCACAGTGACAATGTGTGTCAATTAATAAGCTACAATGCTGTCCAGTGACTTTATCCGACAATTAATAAGCCACAATACTGTTGCAGTGACCATGTGCGACAGTTAATAAGGTACAATACTGTTTCAGTGACACTTGAGACAGTTTGTGACACATTGCCTAGTGAATATCCTACTTCTGCCATAATGTGTGACAATTAATCAATGTGCGAGAATTAATGAGCTACAATACTGTCACAGTGACTACATGCAACAATTAATAAGCTATAATAATGTTGCAGAGACTATGCTGACAGCTGATAAACTACAATACTGTCTAAGTGACAATGTGGGACAAGTAATTAGCTACAATACTGTCACATGCAGTTACTATATGCAACAATTAATAAGCTGTTGCACTGTCACAGTGACTATATGCATCAATTAATAAGCTACAATACTGCTGCAGTGTCAATTTGTGACAATAAATATGCTACAATACTGCCGCAGTGACATGTGAGATCGTTTGTGACACATATTGTCTAGTGAATATCCTACTTCTGCCATAATGTGTGACAATTAATGTGCGAGAATTAATAAGCTACAATACTGTTGCAGGGACTATATGCAACATTCAATAAGCTATAATACTGTCACAATGACAGTGTGAGACAATTAATAAGCTACAATACTGTTGCAGGGACTATATGTGACTATATAAGCTATAATACTGTCGCAGTGACACGTGAGACAGTTTGTGACACATTGCCTAGTGAATATCCTACTTCTGCCATAACGTGTTTATGAATTTATGAACTACAATACTGTCACAGTGACTAAACGTGACAAGTAATAAGCTATAATACTATCCCTGTTTCTCAATGCAAGAAATACTAAGCTATCATACTGTCACAATGACAATGTGCATCAACTAATAAGCTACAATACTGTCGCATTGACTTTTTGCGAAAATTAATAAGCCATAATACTTTCGCAGTCACTATATGCGACAATTAATAAGCTATAATAATGTCGCAGTGACAATGTGAGACAATTAATAAGCTACAATACTGTAGCAGGGACTACAGCTATGATACTGTCACAGTGACTATATGTGACAAATAATAAGCTACAATACTGTCGCAGTGATCATGTGTGACAATTAATAAGCTACAATCTGTCGCAGTGACAATGTGTGACAATCAATAAGCTACAAAACTGTCCGAGTGAGAATGTACAACAGTACACACCACAGTAGATATCCTAACTCTGGGACAGTGTGCAACAATAAATAATTAAGCTACAATACTGCCACAGTGACTATATGCCAGTGCGACAGTTAATAAGCTACAATAGTGTCGCAGGTCTTTCTGTCATCGTCGTCTTTATTAGTGCTGCCATTGCAAACATCTCAAAGTAACAAGCACTGTCGTTGTCATTGTCATTGGCAGAAGCTGCAAGGAGGGAGCTTTACTCGATCTGACTGTCATCAAAGTCAGTGCTGCCACCACAACTCTCCTCGTTTGCAGTGATGCCTCCATAAACTACTCCATGCGGACAATATTGTTGGCAGCGTGGTTGGTGGGCACGACAGGGAGAAAGCTACAGTTTTGCTGTCGTTGTCATCTGTGTTAGTACTGCTGCCACAAACATATCCTACAAACAAGCACTGTCATCATCATTGGCAGAAGCTACAGGAAGGGAGCTTTACCCTGACTGTTGTCGTCGGCAGTGCTACTGCAACAAACTACTCCAAGAGGCCAGCACTGTCATTGTCGTCATTGGCAGAAGAAAACAGGGAAGGAGCTTTGCTGTGACTGTTGTAGTCATCAGTGCTGCTACCACAAACTGTCGTCTTCATCAGTGCTGGCCCCACAAACAACTCTGAGAGGCCAGCACTGTCGTTGTCTTTGTCACTGGCAGAAGCCACAGGGAGGCAGCTTTGCTGTGACTGTCTTCGTCGGCAGTGCTGCCGCCACAAACTACTCCAAGAGGCCAGCACTGTCCTCGTCGTCGTCGTCATTGGCAGAACCAAGAGGGAGGCAGCTTTGCTGTGACTGTCGTCGTGGGCAGTGCTACCCCCACAAACTACTCCAAGAGGCCAGCACTGTCATCGTCGTCGTTGTCATTGGCAGAACCAAGAGGGAGGCAGCTTTGCTGTGACTGTCGTCGTCGGCAGTGCTGCCGCCACAAACTACTCCAAGAGGCCAGCACTGTCGTCGTCGTCGTCATTGGCAGAACCATCAGGGAGTAAGCTTTGCTGTGACTGTCGTCGTCGGCAGTGCTGCCGCCATAAACTACTCCAAGAGGCCAGCACTGTCGTCGTCGTCGTCATTGGCAGAACCATCAGGGAGTCAGCTTTGCTGTGACTGTCTTCGTTGGCAGTGCTGCCCCCACAAACTACTCCAAGAGGCCAGCACTGTCTTCGTCGTCGTCGTCATTGGCAGAACCATCAGGGAGTAAGCTTTGCTGTGACTGTCGTCGTCGGCAGTGCTGCCGCCACAAACTACTCCAAGAGGCCAGCACTGTCGTCATCGTCGTCGTCATTGGCAGAACCATCAGGGAGGCAGCTTTGCTGTGACTGTCGTCGTCGGCAGTGCTGCCGCCACAAACTACTCCAAGAGGCCAGCGCTGTGTCGTCGTTGTCGTCGTCATTGGCAGAACCAAGAGGGAGGCAGCTTTGCTGTGACTGTCGTCGTCGGCAGTGCTGCCGCCTGAAACTACTCAAAGAGGCCAGCACTGTCGTCGTCGTCGTCGTCATTGGCAGAACCAAGAGGGAGGCAGCTTTGCTGTGACTGTCGTCGTCGGCAGTGCTGCCGCCACAAACTACTCCAAGAGGCCAGCACTGTCGTCGTCGTCGTCATTAGCAGAACCAACAGGGGGGCAGCTTTGCTGTGACTGTCGTCGTTGGCAGTGCTGCCGCCACAAACTACTCCAAGAAGCCAGCACTGTTGTTGTCGTCGTCATTGGCAGAACCATCAGGGAGTAAGCTTTGCTGTGACTGTCGTCGTCGGCAGTGCTGCCGCCACAAAGTACTCCAAGAGGCCAGCACTGTCGTCGTCGTCGTCATTGGCAGAACCATCAGGGAGTCAGCTTTGCTGTGACTGTCTTCGTTGGCAGTGCTGCCCCCACAAACTACTCCAAGAGGCCAGCACTGTCTTCGTCGTCGTCGTCATTGGCAGAACCATCAGGGAGGCAGCTTTGCTGTGACTGTCATCGTTGGCAGTGCTGCCCCCACAAACTACTCCAAGAGGCCAGCACTGTCTTCGTCGTCGTCGTCATTGGCAGAACCATCAGGGAGTAAGCTTTGCTGTGACTGTCGTCGTCGGCAGTGCTGCCGCCACAAACTACTCCAAGAGGCCAGCACTGTCGTCATCGTCGTCGTCATTGGCAGAACCATCAGGGAGGCAGCTTTGCTGTGACTGTCGTCGTCGGCAGTGCTGCCGCCACAAACTACTCCAAGAGGCCAGCGCTGTGTCGTCGTTGTCGTCGTCATTGGCAGAACCAAGAGGGAGGCAGCTTTGCTGTGACTGTCGTCGTCGGCAGTGCTGCCGCCTGAAACTACTCAAAGAGGCCAGCACTGTCGTCGTCGTCGTCGTCATTGGCAGAACCAAGAGGGAGGCAGCTTTGCTGTGACTGTCGTCGTCGGCAGTGCTGCCGCCACAAACTACTCCAAGAGGCCAGCACTGTCGTCGTCATTAGCAGAACCAACAGGGGGGCAGCTTTGCTGTGACTGTCGTCGTTGGCAGTGCTGCCGCCACAAACTACTCCAAGAAGCCAGCACTGTTGTTGTCGTCGTCATTGGCAGAACCATCAGGGAGTAAGCTTTGCTGTGACTGTCGTCGTCGGCAGTGCTGCCGCCACAAAGTACTCCAAGAGGCCAGCACTGTCGTCGTCGTCGTCATTGGCAGAACCATCAGGGTGGCAGCTTTGCTATGACTGTCGTCGTCGGCAGTGCTGCCGCCACAAACTACTCCAAGAGGCCAGCACTGTCGTCGTCGTCGTCGTCATTGGCAGAACCATCAGGGAGGCAGCTTTGCAGTGACTGTCGTCATCGGCAGCGTGCCGCCAAAAACTTCTCCAAGAGGCCAGCACTGTCCGCGTCGTCGTCATTGGCAGAACCATCAGGAAGGCAGCTTTGCTGTTACTGTGGTCGTCGGCAGTGCTGCCGCCACAAACTACTCCAAGAGGCCAGCACTGTCGTCGTCGTCGTCGTCATTGGCAGAACCATCAGGGAGGCAGCATTGCTGTGACTGTCGTCGTCGGCAGTGCTGCCGCCACAAACTACTCCAAGAGGCCAGCACTGTTGTCGTCGTTGTCATTGGCAGAACCATCAGGAAGGCAGCTTTGCTGTGACTGTCGTCGTCCGCAGTGCTGCCGACACAAACTACTCCAAGAGGCCAGCACTGTCGTCGTCGTCATTGGCAGAACCATCAGGGAGACAGCTTTTTGGCAGAACCATCAGGGAGGCAGCTTTGCTGTGACTGTCTCGTCGGCAGTGCTGCCGCCACAAACTACTCCCAGAGGCCAGCACTATCGTCGTCGTCGTCATTGGCAGAACCATCAGGGAGACAGCTTTGCTGTGACTGTCGTCGTCGGCAGTGCTGCCGCCACAAACTACTCCAAGAGGCCAGCACTGTCGTTGTCGTCGCCGTCATTGGCAGAACCATCAGGGAGGCAGCTTTGCTGTGACTGTCGTCGTCGGCAGTGCTGCCGCCACAAACTACTCCAAGAGGCCAGCACTGTCGTCGTCGTCGTCATTGGCAGAACCATCAGGGAGTAAGCTTTGCTGTGACTGTCGTCGTCGGCAGTGCTGCCGCCATAAACTACTCCAAGAGGCCAGCACTGTCGTCGTCGTCGTCATTGGCAGAACCATCAGGGAGTCAGCTTTGCTGTGACTGTCTTCGTTGGCAGTGCTGCCCCCACAAACTACTCCAAGAGGCCAGCACTGTCTTCGTCGTCGTCGTCATTGGCAGAACCATCAGGGAGTAAGCTTTGCTGTGACTGTCGTCGTCGGCAGTGCTGCCGCCACAAACTACTCCAAGAGGCCAGCACTGTCGTCATCGTCGTCGTCATTGGCAGAACCATCAGGGAGGCAGCTTTGCTGTGACTGTCGTCGTCGGCAGTGCTGCCGCCACAAACTACTCCAAGAGGCCAGCGCTGTGTCGTCGTTGTCGTCGTCATTGGCAGAACCAAGAGGGAGGCAGCTTTGCTGTGACTGTCGTCGTCGGCAGTGCTGCCGCCTGAAACTACTCAAAGAGGCCAGCACTGTCGTCGTCGTCGTCGTCATTGGCAGAACCAAGAGGGAGGCAGCTTTGCTGTGACTGTCGTCGTCGGCAGTGCTGCCGCCACAAACTACTCCAAGAGGCCAGCACTGTCGTCGTCGTCGTCATTAGCAGAACCAACAGGGGGGCAGCTTTGCTGTGACTGTCGTCGTTGGCAGTGCTGCCGCCACAAACTACTCCAAGAAGCCAGCACTGTTGTTGTCGTCGTCATTGGCAGAACCATCAGGGAGTAAGCTTTGCTGTGACTGTCGTCGTCGGCAGTGCTGCCGCCACAAAGTACTCCAAGAGGCCAGCACTGTCGTCGTCGTCGTCATTGGCAGAACCATCAGGGAGGCAGCTTTGCTATGACTGTCGTCGTCGGCAGTGCTGCCGCCACAAACTACTCCAAGAGGCCAGCACTGTCGTCGTCGTCATTGGCAGAACCATCAGGGAGGCAGCTTTGCCGTGACTGTCGTCGTCGGCAGTGCTGCCGCCACAAACTACTCCAAGAGGCCAGCACTGTCGTCGTCGTCGTCGTCATTGGCAGAACCATCATAGAGGCAGCTATGCTCTGAGCTTCAATGGCATTGTCAGTGCTGCCAGCTTGAGTGATCAATTGCTGGGTGGATGCAAGGGACATGGAGGTAGCCCCAAATCATGTGTTCAGTATATTTACAGTTCTTTACAGTGGGAGAACAGCTACATTGAAAATGGTGGTTATTATGACTAAAACAATACCAAAAATGAAATTCTCTTGGTCATAATACCCCAGGATTCATATTGGATGACCCTCTATGTCAAATGTAAAGATAATTATGACATTTTTGCTATTTTCGCATTATTTTGGCGGCCATTTTGTTTTATGCTAATTAGCAAAAACTGTCCAAGGCTGACAGCGTGCAAACCAACATATTTTTAACACCTGATATGTGGGCAAACAAATTCCACAACGAAAAACAACTTAAGACCATAAAACAAGGTTGAGTCAAGTGGCGACCAGATTATATTGCCAGACTGACTGGGGCTTACCGCGGTCATTCGTCAAGCGTCTAGTCATCTCGGCCTAGATGGTAAAGTAGGTCAGGGTGTCCAGTGAGCCGTGAAATGGCCTGACCTGTTAATTTGGCGATCATTAATCCGCCAGAGGTTTGTATTGTGAATAGGTGAAAAGGTCCTGAAAATTTAGTGTGTTTCGTCGATTAAGTAACTGTTTTTTAATGCGGTATCTTTCGCTTTTTATTATAATAATCTATACGAGTTTGTAAATATGTTTGGTGGGTATGTTATATGAAAACAAATCCAAGAGTCTGCAAGTGATCCTTTTTTAAGTTTAGGTAATTTATTTTGATATGTATTAATATTTTATATCTAATTATTTTTATTTTTCTGAGAAGACCTGCTCTGATTATATTTACAACAGTACTGAGGTCTGTATATTGTAGTTGTGATTTACTTTGTCCAAAGTTAGCTTAAACAAAATTCAAATTTATAGAATGATAATTCACCGCCGGTCTATATATTCTCTGATTGGATTAGTTGAAATTTAACCAAGGACAAAGAATGCACTTATTAGCTCTGCAAAACTGCAACCCGATCTCTTCAAGGGGATAGTTCAACGCCAATCGGCGAAAACCCTTTAAGCGGTGTAGGTTAGCTCTTGTGTCTTGGCAGGTGTCTGCACCTGAAAAACTAAGTTCTGAGAACGATATAACAGATGTAATGCAAAAATAGGGAAATCGGAGTCCTTACCAGGACTGTTGGTGGGCACACCAAGTGCTACACCGTATTAACAAACGCTTGTACGATGCATAAACTGTGTAGACTTAAGGCATGCTTTTTTAATCATTTGTATTACGAACATTCATGATTTTGTCCAAAAGTAGGAGGGCGGAAAAATACCCCTGCAAAAACATGTTTTATCAGAATTCCACTCAAAGCTAGTCCAGCCCATTTAAAATGGTCTTATTTTTAATAAAACGCATTGTCTGTCCTTTTTTAAGACTTTAGAATAGAATATTATTAAAAGTTTATGTTGATGACAGCACTTTTCGGCATTGTTGGACCAGGTTTGGTCCCAAGGATATTTGCATGCATTTATGGCTTGTGTCCGGTCCTTCTCGAATCCTAATATTCTAAGTATTCGCTTTATAGATGCTGCGATAGTGTCATCGGCAACTGTCCCCAGTACATCTGCATGCCATCCTTAAACAAAATCTGTGTTGGGGCTAACGTTGGTCTCTACAAAAGTATTCAGGTAGGAGGAAAAAACTTTTTAAAGAAGATCTGGATTATACTGCACCATAATGCCAGTTGTCAGATGCCCTGCATAATCATAATAAAAAAAATGTCTCACACAACAACTTTTTGCTTCTGACGTATCATACTCTGGTATATAACAGCAGATGTGTGCAACTTAAAATCATACTAATATTTGTAATATAACTCATGGACATTAAGGCTTATTTCTCTATATATTTTTTCAGTCTGTTAATTGTGACTTTCTCCATTTTTAAAAATCCTCTTGTAAATAAGGCATTTTACTTTTATGTAATTAATGACTGGACGAGCAATGTCTACGTCTAAACAAGGAATTTACCGCTCTACGGTCAAGATATATATCATTTTTAATTTTAAGGCTATTAATAAAATGAAATACATTTATAATGGCAGTTAAAAATATACACAGCCAACAAAGTCGGTTTCTAAAATTTTATGCGTGTTTTGATCAGCTGTGGCCGGTAGAAACCATTCGTCAAAAACCGACCTGCTTGCAAAACCCCGTCGTGATCGCCACAGAACTGATGAAAGAACACAATTCTTGACATACCAAACATCCGATTATTTGGGATCGTGCGTAAGACATCGTCAGTTGCAGTTCCCATTATATAGGCCCGCGTCATTTGCTTTATATACTATCGGTGCGACCGTAACCGTAAAATTATAACCACCGCGACGCGATGTCAGTGAATATTTTCCCGCCAAAACAGTCATGAATAAAGTCACATGGGTGAATCTTTACTACGAACCTCGTATTGGCTCTCTGTCTATTACACGTTTCCGCTTCGCCAATCACAAGAACGTTTGCGTGCATGGGATCGAAGCACGTGTTTATGCAAATCAAGGTGTCACATCATCACATGGGATAAATACCAACATTTGACGGTTGACATACAGATCAAGCCTCCCACGAGTGTGTTGCACTAGCAACACAAATATAACTTATGTTCTGCACTCATAACACGTGAAAGTTCCATATGGACATCATATCTACCTGTCCTGATGGTAGGCCCTATACGTATGAAAATTGTAAACCGACCAAGTAATGCGTTGTCTAAAATGCCTGTTTTGTCCTACACGGCTTGTTGTATTTTTCCCATGCACAATACTAATCTGGTTTGAAAATAACGAAATAGCCGTTCAAAACGGCCAAGTTTATGGTAAATGCCGATAATCCTGTCGTACACCAGGTTCCGATTTTAGCAGACAAGTTGAAAAGTCACAGCAAATATGTCAAATACATGGTTTTCTAGCAGAGTTAAATAGAAAAAGACACCTTTGATAGGTTTGTTTAATATTCACTACATGTCGAGAATTATCTTTGAATGTCGAGAGAACATTCATTTAATGCGATACCGACGTGCTTCCACTTTATTTGTAATCAAATGAGAACCATTTCTAATTGATCAATATTTTTTTCAGGCTGTTTCGCCCGAGTAACAAAACTTGGTAGCTTTTTCACGGCAGTTTTGTCTCCTCTCATGCACGAGTGTACCGATCTTTACACGTATTTGGCACAATCAGGCTAATTTTCAAGGCCCATGCAAATTAAACGATCGGCAACGTCTCTAATACCTTTCATTATGGAAATAAATAGCATCTAAGAATATAAAAGAAGAGCTATTTTTCTAACACATTAAAGCAGATTTTTACGGGCCCAATTGCACTTGTGGCAGATCAAACAAAAAAGTAATTTGCAGAATAGTTAACTTAAGTGTTCCAACCGAAACCAAAAATCTCTGTCGGTCGGATTGCCCCATCACAGATAGGCCTATTTTTAAGGATTACCTCTGTAGTCTCTACGGGGCATATGTAGTGTTTGCTAACATCATTTGGACATTATTATTTTAAAATGTGTCAATTTTAACGATCGGCGGGCGGAATAATTAATATTTAAATATACTGAAAATCTAATTTTTTTTCAATTTAATTGGACATTTAAGAGGTTCTTCATTATAAGCGTTCTTTGTCATTTTAGACCGAACTGGCAATGGTCTTCTCAAAGATGAAATAAACATTTTTGGAGATTCTATCATCGGATACTTTCATAGCAACCAGGCCTATGTTAGTGATTTCTTCCCTAGCTTCACATATATATCATGCATCCGTCCTATTATACACTGTAAAACCTGGTAGTTCTTTAAACTAGAAAATAACAAGTCATTCTGAATAGAGTTGGTATAAGAATTAGTATTACTTCATAATATTAAGTTGTGTTAACTTCGTATTTTACCAAGTAGTCACAACTCGTTAAAATTAAGTTGAAGTAACAGGGTTGACTACATCTTCTGCTACACTCCTGCCAGATCTCGCGAGATCTCGCCCGGCCATTTTGCAGCGGGAAAAAGCAGACGATCCTCGTGCAGACCTCCGCCCAGTGTTTCAAACCAAGTATACTAGTAGGTAAGTGATAATAGTATATAATGGTAACGGTACTTCCGTAACAGTCCCAGGACAGGAGTGTGATACGTGTGATTTAAATGATAGACATGGTTGCCAATTTGATTCAGCACTTGGCCATCCCAGGCAACAGGCGCATGATGTAGCGAGGCTATGCCTATAGGCTATACTGGCTATAGAGTCTAATATAGGCTATACTATACTATAGCTATACCGTTAAGGCGTTACTGGCGTTAGCCTAGGCTAAAGTAATTAGTATTAATACTATTATACTATAGCCTGGCCACATGTTCCTGTTAGTACTATCACTATTATATTTTTAATTTTTTTTTTCATAACTTGCCTTGGCTTAGAATTTCTGCACAAATAGTGTTGTGTCTCATTTAATTATTTGTGTTAAATTGTGTTAGTATTATTTCTGCATTATTATTTCTAGACCACTAATATTTTGTTTCCATTAACAGTGATCTTCACACTGATTTCTTTCAGTGTCACATTTAATAGTGAATATGACGAAAATTGTATTGAATTGGTAGATATATTCATACATGATAATTATATTATAAATATATACATCATCCACATGGTGTATCATGTATATATTTTTTTAATATTATCATTAAATTTTATTTAGGACCTATTTTTGTAAATGTTCTTCAAATAACTTATGTCGTTATGATTCCATGTGATTTTAGCTCAACTGACTATAAGTCATCTGAGCTATAGTCATGGTCCTTTGCCCGTTGTCCATCCGGTCGTCTGTTAAAAGGGCAGTTTTGAAATTGTTGGATCTACACCTCCCAAATTTGGCATACAGTAAGAGGTCCACTAAATCTCCTAGAATATGAAATATTGGGTCGCAAGTACTTCTTCAAGATATTAAGGAAAAACTTCAATTTTCCATTTCAAAACCCATTGGTACACTTCAAGACTTGTCTTATATCAAAACCACTAATCTGAATATGGTCATATTTAATATGTACATATTTTTCTATACATTTGCCATGAACATGTCAAAATTATGTCAATATTGCTTACAATATTTCTTATTTGGTTTAAGTTATGAGCCTAAACATGATGTACTGGTCTTACAAATCAACAAAAATTGCCGACATTGTCGCTGTATAAAGGCTGACGACATTGAACGATTTCAAATATTAAGAATCAATTTAAAGAGTACAATAACGCCTGCCTGGCCCCTTACTTTCGTGTAGAAGTGTTATATAGTGCGCCCCAAACAAACTTTCCTGTGTTAATCTGACAAACTATGGCATCACTTTCTGGCGAATATTGCCACCAACATATGTCACATGTCTGAGGAATCATTAGCTAAGCTGACTATAAGTCATCTGAGCTATAGTCTTGGTCCTTTGTCCGTCGTCTGGCAGCCCGTCCGGCTGACTGTTAACAGGGTACACAATTGAACCTACAAATCCAAAATTTGGCATACTGTAAGATTTCCCCAAAATCTCCTACCATACGGAAAATTAGGTCACTAGGGCTTCGTTCCTTTGAGATATTAAGGAAATCTTTAATTATCCATTGAAAACCCATTAATTGTTACACTTCAAGACTGCATGCCTGATATCAAAACAAATGATATGACTTTGATCATTCAAATACACATATTCCTCCATACATTTGCTATGTACATGTCATAAATTAGGTCAGTATTGGATAATATTTTTAAATTATGGGCCCAAAAATAATGCACTTTGTCAAAAATCTGGAAATATATTTACTTACTTAACCTTAGAATGGCTGAAGCTAAAGACTTGTTTTCAAGGATAAAACTTAATTTAATCAAGATTCAATTGTATACCCAAGATTAGTTCTAAATTTGGCATTTTATAAGATATTAGCTTAAATATAAAAACTTTACCCAAATTTAACCATGGCACATTTTTTCCCTTAAGTGCTGTGGATTTAAGTTTAACAGCATGTATACATAAGGATTTCATCTGTTAAAATTTAAAAATAAAAGCTCCAAAATTAGGTTAGTTATTGCATTTTTTTGGAGGGTCTCATTGTATTCACCAATTCACTTCACTGTCAAGCAGCTCACTTTTGTATCTGGAGGTCATTCATTGGGAAGCAGGTCATTTCATACCCTCACTATTTCGAACCCTAGTCATTTTATACCCACCCTAGGGCTGGAGTGGGGGAAGTAGATATATACTCCAAAGTCGTTTCCTACCTTGGTTCTTTCATACCCTAGTTCCCGGGGCTGTTCTCCTGGTTGTTTCTTACCCCAAGTCAGAAAGGATTCCCAACCATCTTGTCGTTCATTGATATTCTGTGTCTCCATATTCAGATGTTATACATACACAACTACCCTGAACTTTACCAGCATCAAGTGTGAATATTATATTTGTTAATGTTTTACCTGCATAATTTCAGTAATTTCGAACTCTATTTAGCCTCCATCCAGCATTTCTAGAGAAATTTCTATCATGACACTTTTTACAGATTATGATTTCAGACTTTACCATATATATGTACCTTTCATGAAAGATACATCAGAAACTTTATTGTACTATGACACCATTCTGGATTAATATTTACACTCAGATAATTTAGATCATGGAAATTTTTCTTATGATGAACATATCACATATTGGTGCTATTGACTTCCTAGATTCATGTGCAGATTCATGTTCTAGATTCTAGGTCCAGCGGTTGCAATTTGTACCCTGTTAACAGACAATCAGGGCACGGACAAGGGTTATTGCTTCAACTAAGACCAGTCAGCCGAGCTAAAAACCTTCAGCAGACTAGCAGGACCCATTGATCGCTTGTTTATACTTAGTGATACATGTTCTCATTGTGCTTTATTAAACCAATGTGAATTCTAAAAGTTATGTTACTTTGTACACTAATGTTCAGAACATTTAGGTGTGTATATAGCTATGTTGACACAACCAGTTCATTTTTTACCTTTGTTTGCATCTGAACATCTTGATGGCGTGAAGAAATACTTGTGTTTTTTTTCATGTTTTTTTTTACAGAAGCAAAATATGAGTGGTGTAGATTCAAGCACCATAGACAGAACCTTTGGTTTGTGAAGCCTTCCACACTTCTTTGGAGAAAACGCAGAATCTTTCTTCATTGATTTGGATGTAAGTTAATTTCATCCAGGTTTAGTCATGGTTATGAATGTTTTATATATATTGTGATTTGGGCATCTTTTAATGGTCCTATGTCAGAAACATTTACATCAAAATTGTCCTTGCATCTGACTTTTTTTTTGGTCAAACAAAATATTTTTTTTTCATTATGAAGCGATGCTACAAACTGAAATTATGTTTTTACTTGTATTTTTATATGTGCATGTGGGTATTTCAGAAGGATTGTTCTGTCTTTTAATGTAACAGGGCACATGTAGCAGCCTAATGGATGATGGCTTTTAAAGCTCACATAAGGTCACCTCTTTGATGTGTGAGTTATGGGGGTGAAAAAATGCATTTCAGCACTCCAGAAGTTTAGACTTGTCATTAAAAACACATTCAAGATTTAATTGTTTACCAGAAATTAGATCAGAATTTTGTTATTTTATAAGTTATTGGGATAAATGTTTAACCAGTGCCTTAAATTTTGTCCAACTTTGATCAAGGCACTATTTTTCATGTATGCACTATCTTCCAAGCATGCATTCACAAGGATTTAATCTTTTAAGTCTGAAATTTAAATAATAAAAGCTTAAAAAGTTGGCTAGTTATTGGATTTCTATTCATTGGAAAACTTGCAAGGCATTACCCCCCCATACACACACCAAGTGTAATGCAAATATTGTTTTTGTTTTAAATGTATATCCTTACTCACTCCAGAGTCTGATATGGGGACGCAAACCCTGTATGGAAGAGTGTTCAAAGTTGGTCCCTTGGAATGTCAATTACCCCCCCCCCCCCCCCCCCACTGTTTATGGCCTTATATTATATATTTGGCTTATAAAATATCAGTCACATGATGACATTTGTGTTTATATAGGCTTTAACAGTAAAATCTCAGGCATATTATTAAATAGTTTCATGCTTATCAGATTTCCTGTATGCCCATTTGAAAATGAATTTTTACAGCATTTTATTTCAGTCAATGAATTAAAATTGTATTATAATCCTTCAGTTGATCTCCACTTCTTCCTTATTCCACAATTGACAGGTGTTCATACATTCCCATGGTTATTTTATGCACACATTACTGTCACTTAGTTGAAATAATGATACTTCTAGAAATATCTGATCATGAGAGACTTCTGAACCATTAATATAGTCCATAAATATGCATAGTATCAGTTCAGCAAATATGTATTTAATATTTGATTATCACCAGTTAGCAGGGCTATTTCCTTTTTTTTTTTCAAAGTATATTTCGCATTTGCTAAAATTTTCTAAAATCCAGCTGAGCTTGTTTTTCCATTTTTCTGGTTTTTTCTCTATTTTGAGAGCTTCAAAGAAGCTGTCACCTGTTAACAGGGCAATAATCATAACTGATTGACCTGGAATATTCTAACTTGACATCAAGGGAGGTTCATAAAGGGTCTCTGTGGATTCATGAAATTATGTCTCTGTTACTCACATCCTCCAAGCTATGGGGCTTATAAGTACCCTTCAGAATAATTAAAATTTTGTTTTCTAATTTGATTAAGATCCATGGGGGTTCCTGTAAAAATTTTTGGAAACCTGAAATGTCATTGTGACCTATATTTTGCAATCTGTGTGAAAGAACATAGTTTTAACACTCTATTAGTCACATAGGCACAAATGGTAGCAGCAGGATGTAAAATAAGGTCATGGTAACTCATATCTAAGGTCTATTAGTAAAATGCATGATTTTGTGCATTCTGTGTGATATGTTGCCAATTGTTCAAGGTACCCTGAAATCAGCTGAGTGTCATGACCCATGGGCCACTTGTTCAATGATAAATGTAACTTCATCTTTCAACCTGCATTTTACATTTTAATATTGACAGATGCGTTTGGAACAGAAACATGAATTTCATGTGATTTGAATATTGGATCAGTGTTTCTTACTTATTATGAAAAAAAAAAATTCTCTCCTATATCAACCTATATGCCTTTTAATTGTATCCGCCAAAACAGAGTTTTTGCGGGTACTTTGTTTTCAGCCCGTCGCCTCCAACGCGTAGGTGTCCGGAGAACTGCCTCCGTAACCACCGGGCGGAATTTTTAAATTTGGAATTTGATCGGGTCACATGGGAACTGCTGCGCCCTCATTTTGGGTTGACCTCTGACCTTTCCTTGCTGCAGTGCATCCATCTGTGCATCTGTGTTCACACATAAAGCCTCATATCTTTGGACTCGTTTGACTGATCTGGCCTAAATTTTGCACATGTATACATCTTTGATAGGTTTTTCATTTATGTGACAGGTGGTGCCACCTACATTACCATTTACACTGCAGACACCCATGCAAATACCTCAGGACTGGTTTGACATATCAGCCTGAAATTTGCCAGTTTATAGGTCTAACATAGCTCTTCATCATACCAAAAACTTGTGGCACTCCCTGCAACTGTTTTCGCACAGCGTCCATCTGTTTGTATGCCTTGGGATAAAATCATGCACATCTCTGCAGACTTATACAACTAAAATTTTGCACGTTTTTACATCTTAATTGGATAGATTTTTCATTTATATGACAGGTGGCGCAACCTACATATACGTTTACACTGCAGACATCCATGATGATATCTCTGATCAGGACTCGTTTGACATATCAGCCTGAAATTTTGCATGTGTATAGATCTACCATAGCTCTTTATCAAACACAAAACTAGTGGTGCCACCTGCAATCCTATTTGCACAGTGTCCATCTGTCTGCCACATCTCACTCTCCCCTTACCACCAAATCCATGCATCCCTTTGACCGTACCGCTCTGATTTCCGCAGATACACGTAGTTGCTTGTTGAGTATCCGTATTCTAGTTTTTAGGGCAGCTGGCTGTGAGTCAACTGAGATTTAGTGATTGGTCAGGGTCTGTCCATCTGTCTGTCTGTCTGACTGGCATGTTTTGACACTAATAAATCTATATGAATCTGATGTTTGCCATTTAGTTATTACAGCATTTTATTTCAGTTAATAAATTAGATTTGTATTATAATACTTCAGCTCATGTCCACATTTACAATTTGCAGTGTTTCATAAATTCCAGGTGGATATTTTACTTGAATATTTTACAGGGATATTTTAACATGATCATTTCACTAAGTTGAAAAACTGAAACTCCTAGAAATATGTCATCATAAGGCCTCGAGGCTCCTACATCTCAAATTGTCCATAAAAGTGCACAGGCAACAGAACCTCTAGGATTTTCTACAAATTTTCTCAGAATTAATTTCACTTGAGTGTAGTTACCTGGAAGTCCCTTGTTAATAATCATTTTCCATCATCAGTTCTGTTCTGTTTCTTTACACAGGAGGGAGCTGACACCACGGACATGCCTTCTGACCCTACACCTGTGGTCATTTGCCTTGGGGATCGATACATGTCGACAGGATTTTTAATTGTTGTTGATGGACAGCCAATAATTGAAGACATCAAGGACTTTCCTACAGGAGTCCTTTTGCTTTTTGCACTACATTATTGTTTAAACCTAGATTATAACATCAAATTCACATATGAGTTTCTTTAGAAGCACATCATGAAACTTGAACCAAAGAAACTAAGCCTTAAAGTAAGAAGCCTCCTCAGTAAATTCAGGAAGTGAAGACCTATCTTTCCTCTGACAAGGAAACCTCAGATTTATGCATTTATTTTTGTATTAATGCATTTTAAGTATCCCATTTAAAGTTTTTACTTCTCCGTTAACTTTAAGCAAACCTGTAAGCTTCTGCAATGGCAAGCATGGACCTTCAGGTGTGCACTGTCTGCCAGTGTTAACCTATGCTATATCAAAAACCATTAGATCTGGTAGCGCAAAGGTTTGTGAAAGAATCACATAACAAATATATCAGTTGAACTTATTTCTTTGATATGTGCATTGACTCAGATTTTATCAAGAAAGGCTAAAAAAATTAAATCTTCTCCTCATAAACTGTCCAGCCAAGGTTTTCAATATTTCACAGATATTGTCTCTGAAACAATCTTGTTCAAGTTTGTTCAAACGTTTCCTGTATGGTAAATTTTGGTGTAGATACTAAAACCTGAACTGAGTCATATGGCTAAAAAGGATCATGAACAAATTTTATGCAAATGTTGGTCACATGACTCGTATTTAAAATTGCATATTTTTGGTGCATCGATCTGTGTTTTATGGTAAGCAACTAATAATTTTAGCCTCTTTCATCTTAAAACGTTTTATGATGAAACTGTCAAGCTGAATTATTTTTTTTACAAGAATTATCCTAGGGTAGGGTTCAGTTGTATAAGAATTAATTTGATGTGTTGCTTTTTGGTAGCCAAGCTGAAGTTGGACTTGTGAGAGCTGCAATGGTCCTATTCTACAAATTGTTCTTTCAACTTCTGTAAAATTGCACAAAAATGATTCTTAGGCCATAAAAAAAATTAAAGATTGGGTTCTCAGGTTTTAATTTTAAACCCCAACCCCCCACCTCAGTAGAAACTTACTGATAATGTTAAGCCCCAGCAGCTCGAACATTTATATCAAGAACATAAAATAATACAATTTTGATAAGATATTTCCTTTGTTATGTAGTGCTTTTAGCTGTTTAGCCAAAACATTTGTTATTACCATGCTTTTCCCTGATCATATGACATTTTTATAGAAACATACAAAAATTGTTTTAAAAAATTGCCTGTACACTGATTTCTAAAAAAGTGCACGAGAACCATCCTTTTTTTTTTGCCTTAGGCCTTTGTTTAAACATTTACTCAATCCTGTTGTACAGGTTTGCATGAGTCCTGGGGGCTTGTTTGAATATGTATTAATAAGAGACTTGTTGAAGTACGATGAACCTGCATGTACTTATCTTGTATAAATGTTTATCATGTGTAATAAGATTTTTAAGCACATTTTCTCTTATATAAGGCAGTATTTTCAGCTCAGGTGACTAAATGTCAACTGAGCCATAGCAATTGTCCTTTGTTGGCTGCCTGTCAGGCCATCCATTCTTTCGTTACACTGGCATTTTTTTTTTTTGCAACCATTGAAACTATGAATCTGAAAATCGACATACTGTTAGATGTCCCCAAGATATTGTAAATTTTTAGCTCAGTTGACTATAAGTCATCTGAGCTAAAGTCGTGGTCCATTGTCCGTCGTCCGTCCGGCCGTTGTTAACAGGGCACGTTTTGAAACCATTAGACCTAGGAATAAAAAATTTGGCATACAGTTAGATGTACCCAAGATCTCCTACCAAGCCGGAAACCGAGTCTCTGCGACTTTGTTCCTTTGAGAAATTAAGGAAAAACCTCAATATTTTATTAAAAACCTATTTTCACACTTCAGGACTACCTAATATCAAAACAACTCATCTGTTTTTCTTCATATTTACCATAAATATTCCTCTATATAATTCCTATGTACATGCCAGAAATCAGGTCAGTATTATATATTTTAAAAAAGTTGTTGACCCAAACATAATGCACTTTGTAAAAAATCAGGAAAGATATTTGATCACTTAACACAAAAAATGTTAAATCTAGGGACTTTTTTTTTAAGATAACTTTATTTAATCAAAATTTAATTTTATATAAAAAATTAGATTAAAATTTAAAATTTAAAAAAAAAATATTAGCAGAAATTTAAAATTGGTACCTTAAATTTTGCCAAACTTTGACCATGGCACGTTTTTTTCTTGTAAGTACATTTGATTAAATTTTCACAGCCTGCATACATGGATTTAATCTGATGAATTCTGAAATTTGAAAGTTAAAGCTTACATGCTTCACTTTTAACATAAGGATCAGATTACTTTTAACAAAATATAATTTGCAACAATATCTTCAGTCATATCAACCATCCACAGCCATCCACTTTCATCTCTCAGACTTAATCTCCATTTGGTATAACCCCCCCCCCCCCCCCCAGTATTTAGATTTTTAACTTCGAGGTCAACTTAATTTTCTAAATGAATTATTAAAAAAGTAATAATGAAAACATAACACACAGCTTGCTGTGTATGTTGTAGCATTTCATTCACATATCTTATTGTCTTCAGGGCCTTGTTTGGCATAAATCTGGTACACTCAATCATAAATATTGGACAAACTCTCTGTGAATTTATATGTTAGCTCATTTAGCCAACATTTAAATTGTCTTTTAGGTTTATTTTTACATTTACACTTTTTTATCTATCAATTATATTCCTTCATACAAGTCTGAAGCCAATCACTTATTCCCTTTATGCATTATCAATTGTTTTAGGACACAATTTTCATATATTTCATATATTATTTCTTCTTACTTGTAGTCCATAAAAGTGCACAGTATTTGTCTTGCACTCATATATTTAATTATATTTCTGTAATTAAATACATACACTCATTTATTTATTTTCACCAAAATAGCAGGGCAATGTCCTTTAAGCTTTTCAAATACTGGTATATAAAAAGTAGAAATAAGTACATTTTGCATTTGCAAAAAGTTCAGCTGAGCCATGACCCATGGGTCCTTTCTTTGTATATGTCAGTCTTACAAACTTGACCTTTGTTTTTAATTGATAACTTGTATAAATATATATATGTATGCATTCCTCTTAATTGTATGCATGTATTTAATGTACATTAAGACTGAAAATATATTTCTTTTGTAATAAGACCGTATTTTTGTGTTTGCTCTCTTTGTGACTCACAAAACGTGTTGTATTGACTTGGAATTATATATTGCACCTCATTTGTGAGAAATGATTGTGTAAACTTATTGTTTAAGTCAGCTTAACTTAAAACATAGCCATATCAGCTTGTATCACTTGTTACTGGTAGTGACTTCAAAAAAGATAAATACTGATCTAACATTTACAACTTATCTCTATACCTTAAAAAAAATCGAGGCTGCATAATATTGCCACATTAGCTTTCATCACTTTTATATGCAAGTTGTAGTAACTTGAAAAAGATAAGTAATGACCTAATATTTGGAAGTTATCTCAACTTGAACAAACTCGCATCACTTGTTATATGCAAGTTGTAGTAACTTGAAAAATATAAGTACTGACCCATTATTTGTAAGTTCTCTCAACTTGAACAAACTCACATCACTTGTTATATGCAAGTTGCAGTAACTTGAAAAATATAAGTACTGACCTAATATTTGTAAGTTATCTCAACTCGAACAAACTCACATCACTTGTTAAATGCAAGTTGTAGTAACTTGAAAAAGATAAGTACCTACCCAATATTTGTAAGTTGTCTTAACTTGAACAAACTCGCATCACTTGTTATATGCAAGTTGTAGTAACTTGAAAAAGATAAGTACCTACCAAATATTTGTAAGTTATCGCAACTTGAAAAAATCAAGGCAGCATTGCTGCCTTGATTTTTTCAAGTTAAGACAACTTATCAGGTTTTACAGTGTATGCATGTTCATGTTTCAACGCTTTCTATAGTTTAAATTAATATCGAATTCTTCCTTGTAATTCACACCCAACAGCAGTCCTGAGACATTATCACTCCTTTTTTTTGACAGAAGAAGGTTGTGTAGAAGGTTAACCATTTTTTATTGTCGAAGATTCTGACTCGTCGGTGCATTGTCTGCATACAGGACACCCGAACCCATTCTGCATTGAAACAATCGCAATAACAAAAAATCGGCTGGATCGTAATTGATTCTAGGCCTATAACACCATTAACATATGTATAGACATGTTACACAGTATTGGTCCTTTCAAGTGATGAAGCTGACAATTTTTGAAATCACAACTTTACTGACCTCAATAATTGTCAAGTCGATCCTAATAAAACCAGGTTGTCAAATTATAGTATAACGTTAAGCCTATTCAGCGTCCATTCTGCTACGGAAATCATCCAATAGAGAAGAAATGTGAGATTTACCCTTACTACCTGTTAAGAGTTTTCAGGCAACATAACCAACTTGTAAAAATAATAACTAGAAAAATATTTTTTTATTATTTTGTCCCAATATAATTTTGAAATATCTGTTTTATTATACCGGTAGCCTCAATTTCATCCAAATTAAGGTGACAAGACTTAATTTTATTTGATAGATTTTTTTTTTACCAAAATGACTTTTAATACACCTCAGTGCGTAGAAAAATTTTGGAATAAACTCCCGGCCCATATGGTAAAATGAAATCCCATGGTGAAATGAAATCCCATGGTAAAATGAAATCCCATATGGTATTAAATGGTTTTATGGTACGTCAGCCAACTAGCTATTCTGCACTCATGTTTCGGGCACTGTGTGGATTTAATCTATTTGAAATAAATCAATATTTATTATTATATTGTATTAATTATTATATATGATGATGATAATAAAAATAATAATAATAATAATATAATTATAATTGTTAGCCTATATTTTTTATTATGATTATTATTACCTCTACAACTATTATTATCAAAATTTTGCTAGTTTTACTATTATTGTTATTATAATTATTATTATTATCATCATTTACAAGAAAAATGAGCTGAACCATTAGCTCTTGGCCAGTGTCGATCAGTGAGTAACTATATACTTGATGTAATGAAATATTATTCTGCATATGGTAGGCCTAACGAAACGAAGACGTGTACACTTGTGCCATTCTTTTGTGGGAAAGGTAGCTTTAGTGGATCACATGATCTGTTAGCGTTCAAAATGGCGACCGCCATTGCTGCCATGAACAGAGTCTTGGCGTCAGGAAACTACAAGCCTGTTCTGTCTGTTTTGAAAGGCTTCAGGAATGGTGCTGTGTAAGTAAATTAAGTCTGTTTACGTTCAAGCAGTGACAAAGTATAACATGTCTAGGCTTCTTGGTGTCATGTCAACGACACCCCAATCCATTCTTGACCCCTGAGGTCGTTCCGGATCAAGGCGTCCCAGATATTGCCCGTTATACTGCTGACAACAAAGTACAAAATTAAATTAGTTCCGAGATTAATATAAAAGACATGTATCTACACAATAAAATTTTAGTTTGTCTATTCTTTCCTTTACCTGTTCTTTCAGGGTAGTTTGTACTCTTATTAATTGTAAGGATGTGCTTATTTCCACTCCCCCTTGGGGTTACCAATGCCCATGTTAGATGGAACAGATAAGAGTTTGTTAGAATATATATTCATTTACAGTAGCTCAATAGGTTAACATTGATGAATATACAGTGATTCTTGTTGTGTTGAACTCGGTAAATTCGAATTCCTGCTTATGTTGAAGTCGAATGTGGAGTCCCTGGATAAAACAGTTAAAATCTTACTAATTTAACTCCTTTTGTGTCAAACTTTGATGTGTCAAAAAAACTGATGTGTCAAGGTATTTTGATGGTCCCCAGCTAGTATATCAATGGCTTAACTTGAAGTCATGTCACTTGAATGTTTGGATAACAGTTGTGTATGCCCCGTCAATCATGATTGAGCTGTGGTGACCAGTTATACATAATTAATACAGGCAAAGTTCTTACTCATCTGATGAGTAAGAACTTTGCCTGTATCAATTATGTATAACTGGTAAAGTGCAATTTCCCTGTTGCTCGACTCAAGATCACGCAGCTTTAATGTTTAGATAACAGTTGTACTGTAATGCTGTCAATCATACTTACAGCTGTGTAGAATGATGTGTAAACTAAAAAATGGATTTATTCAAGGAAAATAAGGTTTATGCTAAACTGGCAGTGGTCCGTCATTTATCAGAGCAGATGTTGATGAAGTGTGACCGGATCTGTCTGAAACTTTGCTCTGGTGTGATTACCCATCAAAACAAAAGATCTGAGCATTCATATTTCTTGTCAGTTTTATTCCTGTGATTTACCACTCAGTTACTGGATATATCACACTCAGCCTGATGAGCTTCAGGGGACTGTATCTGAGTAAGATCCACCTGACACCGCAGTTCAAAAGGCGCACAATAGGGTTCATGGGCTTATTGCGTCTTAATTGCAATAAATGCACAGCCAACACTTGAGTGCTAGTAGAGCTTCCAAGAGTTGTATCTCCATATATATAACCTCTTTGCTTTGATGCACTGGTCAATGATTCTGGTATTGCCTCTTTGAACACCATAAGCATAACGTTGAGCTTAAAAACAATGTACAATTTACCCCACATTATAAACTAACTTGCCTGAACTGCCCTAAAGGAAACAACCCAAGTAAAAACACAACCCCTCCCCTGCCCATATATCCATAATTCATGTTTTTATATCTTATATTAAGTTCAACAATACTGGCAATACAACCTTATAAAGATGAATCTAATAATGAAAGTTTAAGTTTAATCTAGAAAGGTGTGATAAAATTCAGTTTGCCAGTATTTACTAGTGAATGCCAATATTTGCCAGCAAAAAGTGGCATTCCCTGGCATTTTCTGCTGCCTGCTGGCATGGACCTTATGAGTATTTGCCAGTGTTTTGCCAACCCTGGACTCACACTCACTTTATAAATAATCTCTAAAGCTTTACAACTGATGTTAGTATGGGTAGTCAATATTCTGCTCACAACCCCAGCAAGTTAAGGTCTCAGTGTCTTCAACTATCTCTACAATTTTGCTGTAAAATACAGATTAATTCATATATATATATATATAAATATATATATATATATATATATATATATATATATATATAATGAATATATATGAATTAATCTATATTTTACATATATATATATATATATATATATATACAGTCGCCTCAAGTCAATTGCAAGTCGGCCAATCGCAAACTAGCAGTTAATGCAAGAATTTTTGAAAACCAAAAACCATTTCCTTTAAAAAGCCACTATATTCCTTTGGCTAAATGCAATTCGGTCAGTTGCAAATTCCAGGCAACTGCAAGAGAAATTTTGTGATTTTTGTTCCGGTACTCCTGCCAACTGCAAGCCAGTTTTACATTCACGCTCCAATGACACGTGACGGACAACTTATTAGCTGATTGCGCTCGGGTGTGAGTGAGACCGGGGCACAAGCTCCACTGATTGAGCTCTAGTCAAGCACAAGCAGGGCACAATTAATTAATGCCCTGTTAGAACTTGACTTGAGCAATTAATCTTTCCCTTGATGTTGTATGATGCTATCCGCTTCCCTTGTTGTGAAATCCAGAGTTTGTTTATCTTCGTGTCAGCTCATTTATAAAGAGATCAAAAGATTATGAACATTCCCTTTGATTCTGTACAATGTTTTCCGCTTCCCTTAAAGGTGATGAAAACAAGTGTTTGTTTGGCTACAATCAGCTCAGTAAGAAAGAGATCAAATGTTTTAAATTACTTGTAATACAAGCTACAGTGGTTTCACTGCCAAAACTTACAACTGGTATCCCTATAAATATGTCCAAGAAAATATGACTAATCATATTGCAGTCATGGCTAAACGTAAGCACACATTCACTCTCTCGCAGACAAAGCTGATGTAATCCAGCTGAAAGATCAAGGCACGCCACAGATAGAAATTGCCCAGAAGTTTGGATGCAGTCCCAGATATCCAGAATTATAAGTCGCCGTGATGAGAATAAAAACCCTGCACCTAAACTAAGATGTTTTGGTAAGATCAAGAGGGACAGCTTCCAATCCCTACATCACATCAGGCATTCCAGGCCCTTCAAACACTCCGTAGATACTTGGAGAAAAACTGTAACAGTTTTGGTCATTTCTATCAACTGGAGACACAGATCCACGACTCAGCTGCTGCTTGCACCAAGCAGAAACAAATTACAGACTTTTTCAAGTGAACGTCGACAACTTTATGTTTGATGATTCATATGATGATGTTTCATATTTGATTTCATATTTGAAGTGTAATTTCTTTATGCATGCATCTAGCAAGGACAGAGAAGAACTGTAATGTTCCCCAATTTGCATTTCATTGTTATTTTTAAATTTGTACATAATATTGTATAGTATTTTTGAATAAATTTATTTTTATGATTTTTGTCTTGTTTTAATATTATAATTAGGTTTCCAATGACTGGTGTATTTGAATCAGTGCTGGTGGGGCTGATCTTGTATAATAGGTGACAAATTACAGACGCAAATATATTAAATAATCTTGACTCTGCTAAATTGCAATTTCAGGCAATTGCAATTGATTTGTCTGGCAAATGGTATATGCTATTAGGCAAATTCTACTGTATATATATTCTGGTATCTTGTTTTTCTGTCATGAGAAATGAGGACCTCAGCATCTGATCCAGGCACAGAAGGGCCCCTAGTACGTGAAGGACAGACATGTATGGGATCAGCTGTTGCCAGTGTTGACAGCTCTGGACTTGTGCAGATCACACTTACATTGTGCTTCAGCAGAAAGATTTGCTTCTAAAAATTCTAAACCTGGAGTTGGATGCAAAATGTGACATGAACCATGCTCTCTTTGGTCTGATTACAATTCTTTGCCCTGTCCCTGGTGGAGAGACCCCGGAGAATTTTGCTATAGAAAGCAGTGGTTAAAACGACAGCAATTTCCAACAAGGGCAGTGTATGATAATACTGTATATATTATATAACCCCTGCATGAGAAGTGTAGTGCAGACAATGGTTTAACAGTCTTCCCGTATGCAGTCCATGTTTCACATTTTTAGTAGGGTTTTGAGTACGACAGTACATTAGAACTTCAGATTTGTTGTAAGGCTAATACCCAGAACCTCTAAGACATTGCTGTGTAGACTTCTAAAGGCAGAGCTGGCTTTTGCTATTATGCATCTTTTGCTTCAATAGTCACTCTCACAGAGAGTGTGCTACCCAGATAAGTAAACTGATCCAATGTGTGTATGCTTGTGAGTTTGAATAAGATTTTACATTTAATGAAAAAGTTTATATTTTGTTATCATATTTAAATAGGCACTGAAACAGTACTTTCAAAAAGATTGTGGTTGTAATGCAATAACTGTTACAGAACTCTGGCACCATGGGTGAATATGTCATTTATTGTAAGGAGGGTTATAATGAATGTTTTTGCAGCCAAAAAATTATGAACTTAAAACCTTTGTATTAAGAATCAGATTATTTTCTTTGTAGATATGGAGCCAAAGTGCGGGCGCCACATGCCCTGGTCATGACATTCCTGTTCAAGGGTGGACCGTAAGTGTCATATACAACATATGTTTAAATTAATTCAATTAAAATAGAGCATCTACTAAAAGGTTGTTTTCTACCTGGTAGTATTTATAGAAACACAGAAGAAAAGACCTGTATAAAACTCTGCCAGCCAGATTAACACCTATGTTAATATTTTGTTTGCTAGTTAATTGAAATTACTGAATGTGTCTTTAAAAAAGTATGATTCTGTGTTTCATATTTTAAATAAAGATATTAAACAAATTTCCCACTTGGAATGACAGTAAATGTTCTGAAAAATATGGAAACTAATTAATTGATCTGTTTTACACTATAGGAATAAAATGACAATGATTCTATATAATTTAAAAGGCCTAATGTGAAAACATAGCAAATATTTACACAGTCTGCTCTTCCTTGTTCCACAGAAGTATATTGCCAGTTCAGAATTCATATGGCATGATTTGTGACACTTAGTGGATACTGTGTTGATACTTCAGAGACAAATGAGAGCTTGGTGAAATATATTGCATGCTTCACTAATTATTTTAATGTTTATTATTACCAGATTATTTGATCAGCTGCGAAGCATCTTAGAAGCTACTTGGACACACTCCAAAAATTTAGCCAGCTTTGTTTTAACGTACAAAGGCCTGACCAACTTGATGGAGAATCTCCAGTCAGAGAGGAAGCAATATCACTCGTTCATCGCAGCGTTTGTTGGTGGTTATCTCGTGTTTGGGAAATACAACAAGGTCAATGAACAGGTCAGGAATAGCTCTGGTCTTCCCACATTTTGTACTCCAAGGAATCAGAAATACCCACCATTTTATACTCTATGAACTAAAAAATATCCTCCTTTTATACTCTATGAACTAAGAAATATCCAACATTTTATACTCTATAAACTAAGAAATATCCCACATTTTATACTCTATGAACCAAGAAATATCCCACATTTTATACTCTATAAACTAAGAAATATCCTACATTTTATACTCTATGAACCAAGAAATATCCCAATTTTTATACTGCATGAACTAAGAAATATCCCACATTCTATACTCTATAAACTGAAAGATAAAAAAAAAACATACATTTTAAGAAGTATTAATAATTCTTCTGATAGATTTGTTTACATATCTTGGTGTATAGGTAAGATTTACTTTTTAATCCTACTTTGAATTTCAGACTTGGGCATGGTCACCGAATGGTGTTTATAGCTTTTGCTAACATCCACAAAATAACATAAGTTAATGTATGGTTCAACTGGTCTTTCTTTCACATAAATCTTGAAATCTGTGTAACCTTAGAAAACCATGTAATAGTGGAACCACTCTAGTCTATACATCTTGTTTGTCACCACATAAACCGTGAAACTGAAAAGACACAAAGTAATGCTCTAAGTTATCAATAAAAGCATTGTTGAATATGCAATAGTATAAAATTATAATAAGCTTAATGACTCGATCACATAAAAGTAAGCTTCTGTTAATCTAATTATAATTACGTCTTGTATGGCGTACAATATATATATGTATAAATAAATCTAAATGAAGCTAGATTAACTATTTTGTGCCATGTTTTATATGGTTTCATTTTACAGATGACCATACAGTGGCACCATCTATGGAGCCAGTCTTTAACTAACACTTGATGCTTATAACATTCACCAGAAGTACTAATACATATTGGTTTCATTTTACAGATGACTATACAGTGGCACCATCTATGGAGCCAGTCTTTAACTAACACTTGATGCTTATAACATTCACCAGAAGTACTAATACATATTTACAACTTAAGAAACAAACTTTAAATTCTGGATAAATTATGTTTACAACTAAAAAACTAATAAACTTTCATCATTCCTGATAATACTGTATAAAAGCTCTAAGATTATGCTTACAAGTTAAGTATTAAAAAAAGGCGGAGGTTGGGGGCTGGGGGTTACATACAAGCTATTGACAAAGGAAAACTAAGAAGTAAACTATCTCATAGATCCTACGAGGCAAGAAAACATGTTAACCACGTTAATTACCCAGGATGTTTTCGTGGGCCCCCGCATAGGAATCTTTGTGGGGCGGGGCGGGCTACATCGAAGAAAGTGCGGGGCAGGGCGGGCCGAAATGAAGTCTGTGTGGGGCGGGGTGGGCTGCGGGTTTATGATCTGGCAGTTCAGAAAAACATGAATATAAAATTTTACTTAAAAAAACTATCATTTGAAGAAATTGGTATTTTTGTATAAAATGTTTTCAGGTTTTGTTAAAAGATAAATTTGAAAAAAAAAATTAATTTATTCCTGTTAACTCCTTACACTGACTGAAAGTTGTAACAACATTATGCAAATGTGGCTACAAAGATCTTCTCAAAAACCACTTGGCCAAATTCTTAAATCTCACACATTAATAATCCTTAGATTAGGAGGTTAGTGAGGTCACTGACACATGTGGCAGGAGTTTCTTTACAACTCTTGATGTTTCGGATATTACTGCTGATTCTGTGTGAAAAGCGGGTTGAATTTATGACACATTTATGATACAAGCTTCGTGATTCGAATGGGATTGTTTTTCTTAGTGAAAATACAGTATTTTTTGAGTATTCTGTAACATAAACATTACAAATAACAGAGTTAAGAGAATGGCTTTGACAAGGGAAGCAACCAGGCGTGACACACTGAGTAACACCAAGCTGTGGGTACGTTTGAATGCATGCGGAATGGAAAGGATCAGTGAATGGGACTTAACTTCCACTGTTCATGACGCTCTGACTGAGGAATATGGGGTGGACTCACCACAACCAAATGATATACTGGGCGTGCAGTATCTACCCCAGCAAATGTGCTGGATCATATATATGGCAAATGATCATGCTAAAGCAAAACTGGTGGCCTTTGAAAGTTTGTATATTGGTGATGAAAGTTATGAGCTGAAGGATTTTTGTCAGGTTGGTATGAAAACTATCAGTAAACGCATCTCCATTCATGGTATACTGCTACATGTACCTGATGAAGAAGTGTAGCAGTGGATTGATCAGTATATCGAAAGGGAGACTCCAGTGAGGCTAGCCATGGTGAAAAACAGAGGTGAGAAATTTAGCACATTGGTCAACGGTAACAGATATTGTTATGCCCGTAGAATCATCACACCAATACCAAGATATATGACTTTTTTAATGGAAAACCCATTTGGAAAAAGCAAACCCAACACTTATGGAGATACAAATTGTGGTATATCATGCTGACCAGCCTGTCAACTGTAAACATTGTCTTGGTATCTCACATAATTTTGAGAACTGTCCAACAAGACAAAAACCTGTAAAAGGGCAACGTAAATGTTATAAATGTCGACAAGTGGGCCACCTAGCCAAGGAATTAGGAGTTGAAAAGGTAGGAAGTGACACTGATATTACGGGAAGCCTTTCAATTTTGCCACAGGTAAACAGCCCAATAGAGAATGTGACAAACACAGAGGACGGGACACAACAGGCACAAGATATAGTAAGCACTGTAAGGCTAGCGGATGTTAGCGGTGATGAAGATGTCTTGCCAGGTGATTTTCATGAGTTGAGCATTACAGGTGAGCTAACCAGACATAGAGATGCAGCTGTATCTGAGGGCTCAGTAGCCAAAAAGACACAAGAGCAAGGGATGCGGTGTGACGTGTTGCATGAACAGGAGGCGACACCTATACAGGACAGGATGACATTACAAGCATTAGGGGGCAAACGGGTGGCGCCGGATACTCCACCGAGCGGTGAAAAGAATACCAAACAGAAGACTATAACTAGTTGGTTGAAACAAGCTGGTACATAGTTTATAGAATACAATCATATTGAGTGCGTGCTATGAAGATAATTACGTTAAATGTGCGTGGTTTACGAAACAGGAACAAACGTATGGAACTGTTTGGATTTGTACGGAAAAATAAAATAGACCTTATATTTCTACAAGAGACATATAATTTCTTCAGATGTTATTGAGTGGACAAGAGAATGGAATTCTAAGCTGATCGCTTGTTGTCATACAAGTCACAGTAGAGGTAATATAATTATGTTTGGAAACCACTGTGATGTTAAAGATATAAATGTATGTAGTGTCACATTAAATAACAGAATTCAAATCATAAAATGTAAGATAAATGATGATGAATATGCTTTAATTAATGTGTATGCCCCAAATAATGACCGTGAAAAATGTATATTTTTTAGACAGCTATACAATACAATTTATGAAAATATTAAAGCCGTATCAGTAAACCTTGTTGTAGCAGGAGAGATGAATACTATATTGGATTCTAACTTGGATGTTATAGCTGGAGAACCACATAGTAGAAAGGCAATTAATGAATTTGTTAGTTGGATGAACATTAAAGATATCTGGAGAGTAAACAACAAGAATCTGAAAATGTTTACATGGAAAAAAATGTTCCCTTTTAAGGCAAAACGTTTAGACTATATTTTGGTTAGTGAATCAATCGTTGATAAATGTAGCAATGTGTATATTAAAGATTATACAAAATCTGATCATAGTATGGTGGGAGTTACTATAAAAACTGACAGCTATTCTATTGGACTGGGTTATTGGAAACTAAACGTCTCGCTATTAAACAACGAGTGTCTTAGAAAGAGAATTGTTGCAGTGATAGAGGAAACGGAAAAGAATTATAAAAACGTTTGGCATCAGGTTCTATGGGACCTTTCTAAATTAAGTATTAAGCATATTATCATTGAGTATAGCAAAGAAATATCACGCCAGCGTAAATCAGAGGAATACATCTTAGAACGAGAATTAATTACGCATCATAAAAAAATTGCAACCAACCCGGCAGATGGAAATTTATTAAGGACTCATGAAAATAAAATTATGCAGTTAGAGATGATTCAGGTTGTTAAGGCAAGAGGGGCTTTGGTTCGCTCAAGACTACAGTGGATTGAGGAAGGAGAGAAGAATACTTCCTTCTTTCTTTCTCTGGAAAAACAAAGGGCTAGATTGAAAGTAATTAACAAACTTAGAAATAATAAGGGAAAAATAGCAAACTCGTTAGAAGGTGTTTTAGATGAAATTAATAATTAATAATTAAGTCCTGGACTAGATGGTCTTGGACCAGAGTTTTATAAAACATTTTGGTTCAGAATCAAGCATCTGGTAGCAAATTCGTTAAATGAATCTTTGGTAAAGGGAAAATTGTCATGTTCCCAAAGAAAGGGTGTCATTAAACTTATCCCAAAAGGTGATAATTTAGCTAAGGATGAAATTAAGAATTATCAGCCAATAATGCTAACCTGTTGTGATTATAAAATTGGAGCAGGGGTCTTGGTGAGCAGACTACACAAAGTTGTTTCAGTGTTGATCGATTGTGATCAAACTGCTTATATAAAAGGCAGAGGGGTGTTCCAAAATATTAGACAGATACTAGATATTATGTGGTACACAAAAGAACAAAAAATGGATGTTGCTATTTTATCAGTGGATTATTCTAAGGCTTTAGATTCGATTTCATTACAGTTGATAGCTCGTGTGTTAAAAGTATATAATTTTGGTCCTCAATTTAGAAAATTGGTCACCATGTTTAACACTGAACGTCAATGTTGTGTGTTGAATGCAGGTTGGCACACTCGCTGGTTTACTATGGAGCGTGGAATACGTCAAGGTTGTCCACATAGTGCAGTTCTATTTGTTCTAGCCTGTGAAATTTTAGCCTGTAAAGTCCGCCAAACTGATTCTATTAAAGGTATCAAACTTCCTGATTCAAATATACAAATAAAAATAAGTTAGTATGCAGATGATATTAACTTTTTTGTAGGTGACTGTGCTTCTCTAAATAGTTGTATGGATATTTTAGAGAACTTTAAAAATGTCTCAGGTTTACGAATAAATCAAAAGCAAAAGTGATGGGTATTGGTGCTTGGTCAGAAATGCTTAATATTGGAAGTTTTAGGTGTGAAAAAGAAATGAAAATACTGGGCATAATATTATCTTATGATCAAAAGTTGATGAATGATAATTTTAATCAAAGGTTATGTAAGGCTCAGACAGTTGTGAAGCATTGGGAACGTCGTAGTTTGTCCTTGGGTGGAAAGGTAATCATTGTTAAAAGTTTAATTATGTCACAATTTATGCATTTATTTATGAATATATATGCACCAGAGGATATAGTGAGTAAGTTGAATCATCTCATTTTTAAATTTATTTGTAAAAAAATGGTAAAGGTATAGAAAAAGTTAAAAGGAAAGTATTGATACAGGAAGTAAATAATGGTGGTATTAACATGGTGGAAGTAAACAGTGTGAATAAAGCAGCCATTGGTGTTTGGATAAAGGGCCTAGCAAATGCACAAACTATGGAGAAAATACCGAAATGGGCAATTATACCTTAATGGCTGCTGAATAAAACTGGTTCAAATTTACTTGTATTTAAATCAAATTGCAGATATAATGAGTGGAATAATAAATGTTTAGAAATACTGAATAAATTTCCTTCTTTTTATAAGCAAATGATAAAAACAGTGCTTGAAGTAAAAGAAATTAAAACTCAAGTAGGTCTGAATGATGTTGTCTGGAATAATAGTTGTATAAAGTATAAAGGAAAAATGTTGTATTATGATGATTGGATAAAACGAGGTGTTTTACACGTTGGTCAAATTGTGCATCATTTAAAACTCTATTCTTTCAAGGAAATTAAAACAATGATTAAGGTACACGGAGGGATATACTTTCAATATATGGCACTGCATAATGCGATGAAGAATGTAACGGTGGTCGAGAATAGAGATACGAATATATTTGTTTTTGAACCAAGAGACATTAGGCTATTATTAGTTAAAAGGTTATATACTGTGCCGATTTGTCAAACTACATGGGAAGCAAAGTTTCCTTCTGTGGAATTTGACTGGGAAATGGTATGGACCAAACATTGTCTTGCTTTAATGGAACCAAGAGTATTTTCATTGATGTGGAAGATTGTACACAATATATACCCAACAGGGATCTGGCTGTGTAAAATGGGTATCTGTAATAATGATTTGTGTAAATTTTGTCAAGTTCGAGATACATTAGAACATTTCTTTATCTCTTGTGAATCAGTAGATTGTTTATGGAGAAGAATAGAGAAACAATTTAATGTAACATTTGCTCCAGAGAATATATTGTTTGGTATAAATGTGCTAGACAAGGTGCAGAAGTTTTTTCTGTTTAGCTAAAGTCTGCTTAAGTAGATTCAAATATGGCAGACATGCAAATTTAGAGCTTTTATATGAACAGGAATGTTGTTATAGAAATATGTGACTATTGTAAAATATCTATATTAATAATAATAATAAAAAAAAATTATATCTAAAACAAAAAAATCCTTAGATGTTGATATTTCAAGTTTGTTCAAATGGTCTTGGTTCAGTGATTTTTGGCTGAGTTATGAGAAGCTTAACTTAGCCATTTTGCTGTATTTTCCCATATGAGTTATAAACCTGTAAAACGTTTTTGACTGAGGCCACTGAGGCGAATTTGTTTAATATTTTACAAGAATAATTCTCTGAATAATTCTTATAATAATTGTCTTTTATGGTTCCAAAGAATGAATTTTGGCTGAATTATAAAGATTGAATTGAGTCATTTTACCATATATATGTAAGCTGTGTGAAGCAGATACATCTAGCCTGGCACCTGTTTATCAGCATCCATTACATCATGCCTCTAGACATTTAGATTTCAGGTTATCTATGGTTAATATTGACAAGAATGTTTTTTAAAAGCTTTTAAAAAATGTAGATTTATGATTTTAGATATTCCTCATGCCAGGCAATGTTTAAATCAAAGGTATACAGCTCTCTGTGGGTATATAAAGATGGCTGTACATAGATTATAAATAATAGGTATCTATACTCAACTTAATTCAAGATTTAGCCATCAGTGAGATGTATCTGTATTATAATTTTGCATTCATTATGCATCTGTAGTAATTTTTTAAACGAACCTGTGAGCTTATGCGATGGTGCAGCATCGTCCGTCGTGTGTCGTGCGTCTTGGTCGTCTGTACGTTAACCATAGCTATCTCAAACCCGGCAGAAGCTAGCATCACCAACATTTTTGCAAATAATCAGTTATCTCAGAAACGGCTAGAGCTATCATCACCAAATTTTATACCAATGTTTGTCACATATGTCATATCTGAAATTGAGGTATTGGTGGTGCCACCTACATTGATGTGTTTTTTATTAGCAAAATGTAATTTTAAACTCTTCCAGCTTATACCCTGATTTATGATGAAACTGTTCAGCTGATTGGTTTAAACTTTACAAGAATTATTCTATGGTAGGGTTCTGCCATTTTTATAAGAATAGATTGGGTAAATACAGCTTTAAAAAGCATTGTAGCCAATTGAAAAAGGCTTTCTGTGTTTGAAAACAGATTTGACCTCATGCTGAGTTTCAGCAGCCATGTCAAGGGGTCACTCAGTACAAACAGGTTGGGTCCAGACATCACCATGGCAACTGACCTGGCTCTGGTGGGTGTCTAGACAATGTGTCTAGATGTCTAGACAAAGCGTCTAGACGTCTAGACACAATGTATAGATGCAGAATTCCCAGATTATTGGAACTATATCTTTCAGAAAAAACTTAGTTTACATTTTAAGTGAATCGGGTTTATCATCAGGTCACATGTGAACTGCTGCACCCTCATTTTTTGTTTACCTCTGACCTTTCCTTGCTGCCCAGCGTCCATTTGTGCGTCTGTTTCCACACATAAACCCACATATCTCGGGAACTGACTGATCAAGCTAAAAATTTTACACAAATGTAGCCCTTTGATAGCTTTATAGCATACACTAAAAATGGTGGCGCCATCTGCAACCTTTTTTGCACAGCATCCATCTGTTCATCTGCCTTGGGATAATATCACTCATATCTCAGCAGTGGTTTGACTTCTACACATGAAATTTTGCAGGTTTATACATCCTGGACAGCTTCCGAGATATTATGACTGGTGGCGCCACCTACATTCAGGTTTACTCTGCAGACATCCAAGCTCATATCTTGGAAACGGTTTGACCGATTGGGCCAAAATTTTGCATGTGTATAGATCACACGCTCTTCATCATAGGCAAAACTGGTGGCGCCACCTGCAAACATTTATGCACAGCGTCCTCTTTTCATCTGCCTTGGGATAAAATCACTCATATCTCAGAAGTGGTTTGACTTATCCACCTGAAATTTTGCAGGTTTATACATCCTGGACAGTTTTCTCGATTTTATGACAGGTGGTGCCACCTACATTCAGGTTTACTCTGCAAACATCCAAGCTCATATCTCTGGAACCATCTGACCGATTGGGCCGGAATTTTGCATGTGTATAGATCTCACATAGCTCCTCATCATAGGCAAAACTGGTGGTGCCACCTGCAACCAATGATGCACAGCGTCCATCTTTTCATCTGCCTTGGGATAAAATCACTCATATCTCAGAAGTGGTTTGACTTATCCACCTGAAATTTTGCAGGTTTATACATCCTGGACAGTTTTCTCGATTTTATGACAGGTGGCGCCACCTACATTCAGGTTTACTCTGCAGACATCCAAGCTCATATCTTGGGAACTTTTTGACCACCTACATTCAGGTTTACTCTGCAGACATCCAAGCTCATATCTCGGGAACCTTTTGACTGATTGGGCCAAAATTTTCCTTGTGTATAGATCTCACATAAAGCTCTTCATCATAGGCCAAACTGGTGGCGCCACCTGCAACCATTTATTCACAGCATCCATCTGTTCATCTGCCTTGGGATAAAATCACACCTATCTCAGCAGTGGTTTGACTTATCCACCTGAAATTTTGCAGGTTTATACATCCTGGACAATTTTCTCGATTTTATGACAGGTGGCACCACCTACATTCACATTTATGATGCAGACATCCATGCTATTATGCAACACACCTCACTCTATTCCCCTTGCCACTTAATCCATGCCTCACTTCACCCGTCCCACTCTGATTTCTTCGGATACATATAGTTGACTACCCATATTCTAGTTTTAAAATGTCCTAGTCTGAAACTTGCAGGTCCGAAACCTCCATTTTGCTGAAACCATAATGACTAAGGTAGATATGCAGGACTTAGAGGATCAATATTAAATTTAAAAAATAAACCTCCATTCATACTCCCAAACTTTACACAGGTTCGCATTAGGCCTGTAGGCCTTGTTAGTTAATCTGTGAGGCTGTGAGCTAATTGCTCGTAAGTAGCCCCCAGAATAATAAAAAAATTTATACAAAAGCATGAGTATCTGAACAACTGAGGGATTTATCACCATGATTCTTTGCATGCATATTGATCTTGGAGAATTTCATCATTTCCTGAAGATTGGTGGTGCTACCTGTAATTTTTTTTTCAAATTTTTATGCATTTTCCCCCTATCTTTGAGACCTTCACAAAAGCAGTCATTCTTTAACGGGGCACAAATCATAATCATTGAACCTAGAAGCTTCTAACTTGACATCCTGGGAGGTCCATCTAGTATCACACTATTGCCAATACCAACTGGTCAATCAGCTGAGCATCATGACCCATGGGTCACTTGTTATTAAAGTTTTTGTTAACACTTATAGCTTTATTTGCCTGCATTGTTTGTTGTTGATTTGCTCTTGTCCATGATATTTTGGATTTTAAAATAATTCCAAGATATTTATGATCAGAACTACATCGATTTTCTGTTGTACAAGTACTATTTTTTCTTATCCAGTAATTTACCTCCGCATCTGAATACTATTATTTTTGTTTTTATCCATTTCCATATTTTCATTCCATTGCTTTGACAAAAAATCTTGAAGATTGTAAATTTGCTTTTGAAGTTTACCAAATTTATCTCCAAAGTTGACAGTGTCATCAGCAAACATCAAGGTCATAATATGAGGTAGATCTTCATCAATAAAAGTCCATTACAGTCAGAATTATTTAAAGTTTTATACTATTCATCATTAAATAGAGAAAAAAGTAAAGGACTCACTATACAGCCCTGCATTTTACCAATTGAACATTTGAAATAAGTTGTAATCCCTTTGTCTGTAATGATACATGATTGCATTTTTGAGTACATAGATCTGTTAATTTTAAGTATCTTACAGTTTATATTTTGCTTATGTAGCTTTGCTAAAATTCACAAGTATACAATAAAACCTCCACTTTCAATCAAATAAGTATTTATGGACCAAAGCTAGTAAAACAAAAGCATGATCTATTGTGTTGTATTCCTTTCTGTATTCTGCTTGTGCCTCCGAACAGATATTTTGTCTTTCCACATATTCAAGCAACCTGTTGTTTAGGACTTAGTGAATATTTTACCAAAAACATTTAATAAAGAAATACCGCTGTAATATTCATGCTGATTTACTGAACCTATTTTGTATAAGGGTTATAGTATGGCTCTACCCCAATTATCTGGAAATATCCCTGACTGAAAAGTACTGTTCAGTAATGTAACTAATTAGGGTATTAAGTAAAACAGACTGTCTTTAATTATGTCTATAGATATACCATCTGGCCTGGATGACTTTCCTCTTTGCATTTGATCAATAGCATCCTTGATTTCTTTAACAGTAAAGCTTGAATTTGTAATTAGGAGCTCACACTCATATTTTTCATCATAGTTTCTTTCTATATATCTTTTAACACCAGTATAACATCAGTAATCTATTTTTTACAGTTGTTTAGCAGATCTTTAAAATAGAAATACCACTGATTTGGTTCCATGTGGGATATTTTCTAAGGTCTTTTATAATTTCAAACATATTTTCAAATGTCATTGATATTTTATTTTGCAAATTTGTCTTGAAGGTGTTTTCTTTTAAATTTTTGTTTTTTACATTTATAGTCGATCAAATCATCTGGTTCCCTTGTTATTCTTTGCTTTATAAGAGCAGTCCTCTTGAATGTTTTTGCTGTACAACAGTCTTCATCCCACCAACTTGGCTGCGATATTTTAAATTTATTATAGCTTGTTACTTCTTCTGTAACTTTTTAAATTAACATTTTAGAATGTGAGACTGCTTCATTCACATTCATGCCAGCAATATTTTTAAAAAAATTTGAAAAAGACTGACACAATACTTCTGTTTGAATGTGCATTTAATAATATTAAAACTTTTGATTTTAAGCTAAATTTTGATATAAGGTGAACTTTCAATTTTCTTAAACACTTGTTTAAAGCCTGGCTTCAACTTAATATTACAATGTAAAGAAAAATGATCTGATAAATCTGTAGTCAGTACAGAAAAGGAATTTACACTTTTAAATACCTCAGAACTCAAATTATGTAATCAACTACACTCTGCACTTAGTGTGTTATGCAAGTATATTCACCTTCTACATCAGTATTAAATCTTCCATATGACTTCCAAAAGCACATAATAATTGCTGTAAAGTAAAATCAAATTTGTTAACTTCTTTGTCTCTAAATTTCTATTCATATTAAAATCATCTTTTGGACATGCATCACTAAGGCCAATAAAATCAAGTTAATCACCTTCAGTATAGTCAGTCATGTGACCCATTCTTCCATTTAGATCCCCCCAAGGTATTAAATACAAATCTCCATCTTTTGAGTTAAAAGTTCAGTCATAAAATTTGCCAATATCATAATCCCATTACACTCATCTTTATTTTCATAGAAAGGTGACCCCTTTGGTTGGATGTATGCACCTGTCAGCAGAATATCTTTGGACATGTCAAAAGCAGAACCTTCTAGTGCCAGTGCAATTATATCTGTATATACTTATGTACATTAACAATATTTATTTGACAATTTTTAGCTTAGCTGACCATAAGTCATCTGAGCTATAGTCATGGTCCATTGTCCGTCGTCTGTCCGTCCATCCGTCCGTCCGTCCATCCGTCTGTCCGTCTGTCTGTCCATCTGGATGTCCGTCCGCAAGACTGGCACGTTTCGACACCGTTGGACCTACGAATCTGAATTTCGGCATACAGTTAGATGTCCCCATAATCTCCTACCATGCCAAAAATTGGGTCAATAGGACTTCGTTCCTTTGAGATATTAAGGAAAAACCTCAATTTTTTATTAGAAATCTATTTTCACACTTCAGGACTGCCTAATATCAAAACCACTCATCTGGTTTTCTTCATATTTACCATAAATATTCCTCTATATAGTTCCTATGTACATGCCAGATATTAAGTCAGTATTATATAATTTAAAAAAGTTATGGGCCCAAACATAATGGACTTTGTAAAAAAATCAGGAAGATATTTGGTCACTTAAGACCAAAAGTGTTAAAGGTAGGGACTTTTTTCCAGTAATACAACTTTAATTAATCAAAATTTAATTGTATACCAAAAATTAGATCAAAATTTGTTAAATTTTTTTAAATATTGGCAAAAATATAAAATTGGTAACTTAAATTTTGCCCAACTTTGGCCATGGCTAGTTTTTTTTCCTGTAAGTACTGTGGATTTAATTTTCACACCATGTATACATAAGGATTTAATCTGTTAAAATCTGAAATTTGAAAATATAAGCTGCAAAATTAGGCTAGTTATTGAATTTTTTTGGAGGCTCTTGTTGTATTCCCTTACATTGTCAAGCAGTCCACTTTGATGACTGTAGGTCATTCAGTGTACATCTCTATGCTCCCCAGGCTGTTGACATAATTTTAGATGTCCCCAAAATCTCCTACCATACCGAAAATTGGGTCATTAGGACTTTGTTCCTTCGAGATATTAAGGAAAAAAAACTCTGTTTTCCATAAAAAAAAGTTATTGTTACACTTCAAGGCTGCCTAATATCAAAACCACATCTGTTTTTGATCATATTTAGTATTCACATTCTTTTATACATTTTCTATGAACATACCAAAAATTAGGTCAGTATTGGGTATTATTTTGAAGTTATGGGCCAAAACATAATGCAATTTTTAAAAAAATCAGGAAATATATTTACTCACCTAACATGAGAATTGCTGAACCTAGAGACTTTTTTTCAGGAATATAACTTTATTTAGTCAAGATTCAATTGTTTACCCAAAATTAGATCTGAATTTTGCAAATTTTTCAAGTTATTAGCATAAATAAAAAATCAATACCTTAAATTTTGTCCAACTTTGGCACTGTTGATTTAATTTTCCCAGCATATATGCATAAGGATTTAATCTTTTAAAATCTGAATTTTCAAAAGAAATTGATTGGAATGAATAGCTTTTATTCATGTTTTCATACACCATGTCAAGTGTTGTTTACATCTAGCCCACCTAGTAGTACAGCCTTCACTTGCATTATGTAACCCACCCCAGGCAGCTTACCTTGGCCCAGCTTGGCCACTACTAGCAGGCTTCCCCTCTGCCCTGCACTCATCCCCCCCCCCCAGCTGGTGCATAAACTAGATGAATGTTATAATTTTTCTGTATTTTATTTTATTCTTGGACATGCTACATTTTAGATTTTGTATTGAACCACCAGGGTTACAATGATTAAAGTGTACATTTAATTGTGTCCACAAAGTGGTGAATTGCTGTGAAAGTGTGGATGTTCATGAGATAAGTAATTCCTTACTTCAGAAGAGTAAAAACTTCACCAGGTGTGAAATTGACTATTAATTCCAGTAATTAATTAAAACTGGGATAGTAATTAGCACAATGATATTGTTTGTCCCTCATTCAACCAACAGTGTGTATACTTTATTTGAAAAGATGTTTTATTTTATCAAATTTACTTTTATTTTATTTTGGTGAATAAAATTAAGCATGTCCTGAAAACTCCAATGTGCAAAACTTTTTAATAGTGATTCAAGGAATATTCTTGTAGATGCCATGTTTTGGCATTATTTTCTTTTAAAATCAGTTTAAACATTTGTAATTAAAAATAATAAAATATATGTGTATGCTTAATATGACCCAATGTTTTTTACTCTGTATATATTATGATTGCAACTTTTGCAACAATTCTAATATTTTAACTTATATTTTCAGGTTTTTTAATTAAAAATTTATAAACCTGTAAATAAAAAAATGATTCAGATAAAAACTTCTTAATGGAAAAAGTGGATCTGCTTAAAAAAATAGGATTATATATAAACTTAAATGCATTATTCTCTTGAAAGTGAAATAAAGGTATTAGTCCATTCTGTCCACTTGCCTGTCCATCTGTAAATTTTCATATGCAACACAGTATCTCAAAACTTTTACTGTTTTTCTTCATGACAGTCTTGTCAGAGTATTAGTTTGCAATCATATATTTAGAACTTTACTATAACCAAGTAGGAGGGCCCCTTTCCTCTTAGCTTTTCATATTCTTATATAAATGAAAAACATTACAATAGAATATTTCTACATCCACCTTCATGCTGCTCTCACTTTTCCCTTCTCCGAACCCCATCCCAAAGTCAGCCTCAGTAAGCAAGAACAAGATGAATCAGATATATTCATACTTTAATATTTTGTATAACTATTCGTCCATAGGTACCTATGTACATGCCAGAAATTATGTCAATATTGTGTAATATGTAGACATAGTGGGCATCACAATAATGTACCTTGTCAAGACTAAAGAGATATTGTCTCATACAGTCACATATTCATAAATCACTTCATCAGCATAGTTAATCATAACATCATATCTGTCAAATTGAACGCTTGCAGACTACCATACACTTTAGATCCTTCAACAAAAAGCCTTATCATCATTCTACCACTGCTTATTACTGCTGTCATTGCATTCATATTTGCTCAAATATATCACAATTTTCAACCCCTCCTAAATATATAAAAAATAAACCACTTTATTTGACTCTATTAATCCATCAGTCAGGTAATTTCATTTATCATTTACTCACATATTACATTACATTCCTTTATAATAGCCCAACATGTACATGATATTCATAAGCTTTATCGACTCGATATAGTATCACAGTGGAGAAACATTTATAGTCCAATCACGATCAGCTGAGCGCCGTGACCCATGGGTCCCTTGTTTCTTAAATCAGCCAGAACCCCTCCCCTGTTCATAGAAATCAGCCATACGTCCTATCAAGATGCATCCTACTGGGTAGACTCCTGATAAGTGACATGTCACAATATGGTGCACTGCATATAGGGAATTTATTTTATATACCATATCCTTTGGTAGAAGTAATAGTAATAGATACCCCAGTAATAGTAATAGTAATAGATTGTAAAATATAGTAATAGTAACAGTAGAAATTGAAAGTAATGGTTATAGAACATCTGTTATTGGCCCCATGTTTGATACATAGAAGATGTACTGTTCATTTGTTGAATGGTCACTACTACATAGTAGGTGTACTGTTCATTTGTTAAATGGTCACTCATACATAGTAGGTGAACTGTGCATTTATTGAAAGATAACTCATACATAGAAGATGTATTGTTTATTTATTGAATGATAACTCATACTTAGTTTTGTTGTTTATTTACAGATAAATTTGTATCTTTTGTCGAGAATCATCTATGGACTGGCTAAGCTGGCCACAGACAAAGGCTACGTGCCAAAACCAAAAGGAGACACATTCCCATGGTTCGCTGCTCTGGTGTGGGGCATTGTTCTCTGGTTGTTCGAGTACCACAGACAGACGCTCCAGCCATCACTGCAGTCTTCCATGACTTATCTCTATGATGATAGCAATATCTGGCATAACATCAAGGATTTCTTAATATTTAATAAATAAATCCTATATGGGGTATATTAGGGTAAATATTATTATAGAAAATTAGGTAGAAACTATGTCAATTTTCTAATGTATTGTATCATGCTGTGCATTATATGTGTATTTAAGGCATTATACAATTTTACAATGTACAGAAGTTTTATATGATTTAAAACTTTTGAGATAGTCTTTATATATATATATATATATATGTATGTATGTATATACAGTAAAACCCAGCTAACCAAAGTGGTAGTGTTAGCAGGGTGGTCGTGTTAGTGGAATGCTCGTACATTATTCTGCCAATATTAAAGCAGGCAATAATGAAGGTTTTTTAAGTAAATGTTAAGTCTTTGCCCTGTTTAATTCAAAATCCCAGACTGAGTGGCTAGTTAACTTTGACTTGTACCTGGCTGGGTCTCGGCAGTTTTGATGAGTTCTATCTTCTCCTTGAAGCTGAGCTCTTTAAGTGTTTTTACGAGTTGGCGTTGAAGTCATTCTTACAGCATTTGTCTTAATAAAAGATGGTCCGATGTTGAACGTTAAGTGGGAACAGAAAGAACACATTAATTTCTAAGTGTTATTTATATAGTTCCTGCTTGATCACTGAAATGTGATTTTTTAAAGTTCTGCTTTACCCACCTAAATGTATGCGTGTGGTGTCAGTTATGTTTTTTTTTTATCAGTATGATAAATGCTAATCTAACAGCCTTACTCAACAAACAATGTAACAGACCATGGAGTCGGATATCTATTGATGCGTAAAGTTTGGCTAACAGGTATGGTGGCGTTATAAACAAGCCTAACTTTGGCTGGGCAGATGAAAGCGAGCTTTCCAAGGTGCCCATCTAAGTAATCATGGGCTATTTAAAGGGCTATTATCTAAGTAAAAGCTGGGTGATGACCACCTACTCAACGGGCTGCAGTCACCGCTGGCCTATGGTCATGATACGGGGGCTCATCTGAAGGTCAGGACCAAAAAGGTGGTTATTGGTCATGATAGCGGGGCGGTCATGTTACGGAAGGTTTTTATAATATGATAATTTATATTAGACAGTTTTGGGACCAAGAAAAGTGGTCGTGTTAGCGGGGTGGTCATGTTTACGGGGTGGTTTTCATGTGGGAGTTCACTGTATATACATACAATAAGATACAATAAATATATATTAAATATGTATGATTTATTTTTAAGATTAGAACCTCATGACAGATGTTATATTTTTAATATTTTTTTATAATCATTGCCAGTATACAAACTGTGGTCTTTTACATCGTGAAAAGGTCCCAAGCAGTTGCATTGATGGTAGGTTTCTTATAAATGATTAAGCTTGTTTCTTTAACAAAACTGACTGACAGGAAACAAGCTTTGACAAGTGTTTTTGAATTGGTTGTATGTTATCTAACTTTGCAGGAAGAACCTGATAAAATTATACAGAGCATGGATTTATCCATATACTGGTGGTTTTTGGTCTATTCATGTTTAGTTTTACAGTTGAGTTTACCACATTCCAGTACTATCTTGTGTAAATATCACTCACAATATGTGTCTGTCCATTTTTGCAGTCTTATTTGGCAAACGTTATGCTTGTCACAATTCTTTCATATCGTTGTGTTATGTAGATATTAAACTTTACATTGATCTTTATATATACCAGTGTGTTAGTTCGTTTAATGATGTAAGATACCAGGATCAAAATGCCATGAATAGTTTCATATTGCTAAGATATTATTGTCTTGTGTAAAAATATGAAGTTTAGGAAATGTCTTCATTCTTTCAGTGTACAAGGTTAGCTTCAGACCTGCAGTTTTGTGTTTAGTTTGCTTTTTGGAAGTTCAGTTTCAGTGCCTTAACCTTAAGTCACAGTTACCTTGTGTCTCATTGTTTCAGGCCAAAATCTTCTCACCATTGAAAATATTAATCCCATATCATAACCACTGTGGCCGAATTCATTCAGTTTAGGTTTGTGTCCAACAGTAATGAAGAGATGGGCATCATGGTGATGTCATAGCCTGACCTTGGGACTACTTGTACATCACTAAAATGTTTATTAATGTGAATTACATACTTCTGTTAATAGGATTAAAAGTATGTATATCAATTTCAACTGTTAATAAGGTACTATTAATTAAAAATTTAGCAAGCTAAACACAAATTTAAGCTTTCATGTTGCCATACTTTGTGTGAGATATATGATTGATGTAATGTTGTCTGGTGAATATACTGCAAAGAGAAATGCAGAATTTCATGTTGGATGTTTCTGTCAGATCTATTTCCAAAACACAGGGTGATATGACAGGAAAACTGCCACCACTGTACTCTGCCTGTTGATATTTAATATTTTATCAGTCATTCCCCTCTCACCAACACCAACTATCATTCTTCTGGTTGTGGTAAATATGTGAGTGATACTGCTAGATGTTTTCAAACTCCGAATTAAAACTGTAACTTACTGGTGTGAAAATATTACAATCCACTCTTATAACAGAGGAGATTCTACAGTGGAAAGATGTCGAGATAGCTGATATTGCATCTCACATCTCGCCAGTTCTCATCTGATTTGGTCTGAAGACAACACTGTAGTTTCCACAAGTTGAATGAGTGTGATATTGGTAAAGAACTTACTGAAGTGTTCATAAATTTTTATTGTAATAGTATGGTACATGCTGTGACATATTGCCCAAAATCATACAGTCAAAGGATTACAGAGGGAGAATAAAGGAATAATATGAGTCCATTATGATATGTACTTTATTCTGCTGTGGTCGTGTGAGATGTACAGGTGTATGATGAATCTGCTGTGGTCGTGTGAGAAGTACAGGTGTATGATGAATCTGCCGTGGTCGTGTGAGAAGTACAGGTGTATGATGAATCTGCTGTGGTCGTGTGAGAAGTACAGGTGTATGATGTATCTGCTGATGAATCTGCTGTGGTCATTTGAGAAGTACAGGTGTATGATGAATCTGCTGTGGTCATCCCAATTCTTTGATCTTTCACATATAGCTCACCTACTAAGTGGGAGAAGAATCCTATAGATGTTGAGGTCACAAGGTCAAAGGTCAAGGTCACAGGATCCACTTCTTTGAAAAGGTTGTGGACACATTTCAAGCTAGACCTTTCATTCCAAACCTTTCAGCACTGATATCGCTTCTCTGCCAACAGGGGAAAAGACCTGTTGATTTTGAGGTCAAAGGTCAAGTTCACAGCACCCTCTTCTTGCGTGGAGTCATTTTCAGCAAACTTTTCAATCTATACTTTCCATCTGTCATATATGGCTTACCTACCAATAGGAGAAGAAGCCTATTGATGTTGAGTTCAAAAGGTCAAAGGTCAAGGTCACAATATTGTTCTAAATGTTTGTGAACATATTTCAAGTGAAACTGTTCAACCCAAACCTTCAGTCTTTCACATATGCCACATCTATGCATCACTGAATTTGATTCAAACTTCATATTTATTGGTCTTTTTGCATGAAGAAATAACTAATTGACTTTGAGGTCAGCTGGTCAGGAGGTTAAAGGTTGCAGGTCTAAGTTATTCACTCATTGGTTGCCAAGTAATTACACCCGGCCAGATGTAAGTGGTTAGTAGTAACCCATCATTTAGAAAGAATCCAGTTGATATGTGGGCAAAAGGCCAAGGTCTTAGGTCAGGGATGTTCACAATAACTTATTTTGTAGACCATCTCTATTTTTCTTGTTTTCTTGTATATATAACCATATGGCACTCACAACTGGTACATCTCACTATGTGCCCATAACTGTCAGTGACACTTGTGATATATGACTCCCTTTTGTATCAGCTCATGGAGTGATAAGGATATATCATTAGTGCTTAACAAAAACACTGTTGCCGGAATACTTTGGCCAGGCATTAAGACTATGAGAGTTAAGTGTTAAGTTTAGCTATTGATTTATAAAATGATGGGAACATTTTGCAGTTTATATCATGAAATCATAGCAATAAACTTAATTAGTTTTCTAGATATCTGAACATTATTATACAAATCATCAGATATACCAGCAAGTGTTTGTTCTGATAATATGCGGGTCTGTACCTGGATATAGGATGGCTTTATTTGATTACAAGACTCTTAGTGATGCTTTCTGCATTTCTTTTCTTTTAGGTTTTGCAGTTTACCTACCCTGCTGACCCCATTGAATAGCAAGCTGATAATTAAAACTAATTGGACTTGCACTTTTTACATTTGCATGTTCATAAATCTGATATGAGAGCTCTCCAACCTGATCATGCCTTTTGAATTGTTTTGGACATTCATAACTGTTACATTCTTTGAAGCACAGGTGTAGGATGAATCTGCTGTGGTCGTGTGAGAAGTACAGGCGTATGATGTATCTGCTGATGAATCTGCTGTGGTCATTTGAGAAGTACAGGTGTATGATGAATCTGCTGTGGTCGTGTGAGATGTACAGGTGTATGATGAATCTGCTGTGGTCGTGTGAGAAGTACAGGTGTATGATGAATCTGCTGTGGTCGTGTGAGAAGTACAGGTGTATGATGAATCTGCTGTGGTCGTGTGAGAAGTACAGGTGTATGATGAATCTGCTGTGGTCGTGTGAGAAGTACAGGTGTATGATGAATCTGCCGTGGTCGTGTGAGAAGTACAGGTGTATGATGAATCTGCCGTGGTCGTGTAAGAAGTACAGGTGTATGATGTATCTGCCGTGGTCGTGTGAGAAGTACAGGTGAATGATGTATCTGCAGTGATCGTGTGAGAAGTACAGGTGTATGATGTATCTGCTGATGAACTTCTGTGGTCATGTGAGAAGTACAGGTGTATGATGTATCTGCTGTGGTCGTGTGAGATGTACAGGTGTATGATGAATCTGCTGTGGTCGTGTGAGAAGTACAGGTGTATGATGAATCTGCTGTGGTCGTGTGAGAAGTACAGGTGTATGATGTATCTGCTGTGGTCGTGTGAGAAGTACAGGTGTATGATGAATCTGCCGTGGTCGTGTGAGAAGTACAGGTGTATGATGAATCTGCTGTGGTCGTGTGAGAAGTACAGGTGTATGATGAATCTGCTGTGGTCGTGTGAGAAGTACAGGTGTATGATGAATCTGCTGTGGTCGTGTGAGAAGTACAGGTGTATGATGAATCTGCTGTGGTCGTGTGAGATGTACAGGTGTATGATGAATCTGCCGTGGTCGTGTGAGAAGTACAGGTGTATGATGAATCTGCTGATGAATCTGCTGTGGTCATGTGAGAAGTACAGGTGTATGATGAATCTGCTGTGGTCGTGTGAGAAGTACAGGTGTATGATGAATCTGCTGTGGTCGTGTGAGAAGTACAGGTGTATGATGAATCTGCTGTGGTCGTGTGAGAAGTACAGGTGTATGACGAAATTGCTGTGGTCGTGTGAGAAGTACAGGTGTATGATGAATCTGCTGTGGTCGTGTGAGAAGTACAGGTGTATGATGAATCTGCCGTGGTCGTGTGAGAAGTACAGGTGTATGATGTATCTGCCGTGGTCGTGTGAGAAGTACAGGTGTATGATGTATCTGCCGTGATCGTGTGAGAAGTACAGGTGTATGATGTATCTGCTGATGAATCTGCTGTGGTCATGTGAGAAGTACAGGTGTATGATGTATCTGCTGTGGTCGTGTGAGATGTACTGGTGTATGATGAATCTGCCGTGGTCGTGTGAGAAGTACAGGTGTATGATGAATCTGCCGTGGTGGTGTGAGAAGTACAGGTGTATGATGAATCTGCCGTGGTGGTGTTTGAAGTACAGGTGTATGATGAATCTGCCGTGGTGGTGTGAGAAGTACAGGTGTATGATGAATCTGCCGTGGTGGTGTGAGAAGTACAGGTGTATGATGAATCTGCCGTGGTCGTGTGAGAAGTACAGGTGTATGATGAATCTGCCGTGGTCGTGTGAGAAGTACAGGTGTATGATGAATCTGCCGTGGTCGTGTGAGAAGTACAGGTGTATGATGAATCTGCCGTGGTCGTGTGAGAAGTACAGGTGTATGATGAATCTGCCGTGGTCGTGTGAGAAGTACAGGTGTATGATAATTCTGCCGTGGTCGTGTGAGAAGTACAGGTGTATGATGAATCTGCCGTGGTCGTGTGAGAAGTACAGGTGTATGATGAATCTGCCGTGGTCGTGTGAGAAGTACAGGAGTATGATGAATCTGCCGTGGTCGTGTGAGAAGTACAGGTGTATGGTGAATCTGCCGTGGTCGTGTGAAAAGTACAGGTGTATGGTGAATCTGCCGTGGTCGTGTGAGAAGTACAGGTGTATGGTGAATCTACCGTGGTCGTGTGAGAAGTACAGGTGTATGGTGAATCTGCCGTGGTCGTGTGAGAAGTACAGGTGTATGGTGAATCTGCCGTGGTCGTGTGAGAAGTACAGGTGTATGGTGAATCTGCCGTGGTCGTGTGAGAATTACAGGTGTATGGTGAATCTGCTGTGGTCGTGTGAGAAGTACAGGTGTATGGTGAATCTGCTGTGGTCGTGTGAGAAGTACAGGTGTATGGTGAATCTGCTGTGGTCGTGTGAGAAGTACAGGTGTATGATGAATCTGCTGTGGTCGTGTGAGAAGTACAGGTGTATGATGAATCTGCTGTGGTCGTGTGAGAAGTACAGGTGTATGATGAATCTGCTGTGGTCGTGTGAGAAGTACAGGTGTATGATGAATGTGCTGTGGTCGTGTGAGAAGTACAGGTGTATGATGAATCTGCTGTGGTCGTGTGAGAAGTACAGGTGTATGATGAATCTGCTGTGGTCGTGTGAGAAGTACAGGTGTATGATGAATCTGCTGTGGTCGTGTGAGAAGTACAGGTGTATGATGAATCTGCTGTGGTCGTGTGAGAAGTACAGGTGTATGATGAATCTGCTGTGGTCGTGTGAGAAGTACAGGTGTATGATGAATCTGCTGTGGTCGTGTGAGAAGTACAGGTGTATGATGAATCTGCTGTGGTCGTGAGAGAAGTACAGGTGTATGATGAATCTGCCGTGGTCGTGTGAGAAGTACAGGTGTATGATGAATCTGCCGTGGTCGTGTGAGAAGTACAGGTGTATGATGAATCTGCCGTGGTCGTGTGAGAAGTACAGGTGTATGATGAATCTGCCGTGGTCGTGTGAAAAGTACAGGTGTATGATGAATCTGCCGTGGTCGTGTGAGAAGTACAGGTGTATGATGAATCTGCCGTGGTCGTGTGAGAAGTACAGGTGTATGATGAATCTGCCGTGGTCGTGTGAGAAGTACAGGTGTATGATGAATCTGCCGTGGTCGTGTGAGAAGTACAGGTGTATGATGAATCTGCCGTGGTCGTGTGAGAAGTACAGGTGTATGATGAATCTGCCGTGGTCGTGTGAGAAGTACAGGCGTATGATGAATCTGCCGTGGCCGTGTGAGAAGTACAGGTGTATGATGAATCTGCCGTGGCCGTGCGAGAAGTACAGGTGTATGATGAATCTGCCGTGGCCGTGCGAGAAGTACAGGTGTATGATGAATCTGCCGTGGTCGTGCGAGAAGTACAGGTGTATGATGAATCTGCCGTGGTCGTGCGAGAAGTACAGGTGTATGATGAATCTGCCGTGGTCGTGTGAGAAGTACAGGTGTATGATGAATCTGCCGTGGTCGTGTGAGAAGTACAGGTGTATGATGAAACTGCCGTGGTCGTGTGAGAAGTACAAGTGTATGATGAATCTGCCGTGGTCGTGTGAGAAGTACAGGTGTATGATGAATCTGCCGTGGTCGTGTGAGAAGTACAGGTGTATGGTGAATCTGCCGTGGTCGTGTGAGAAGTACAGGTGTATGGTGAATCTGCCGTGGTCGTGTGAGAAGTACAGGTGTATGGTGAATCTGCCGTGGTCGTGTGAGAAGTACAGGTGTATGGTGAATCTGCCGTGGTCGTGTGAGAAGTACAGGTGTATGGTGAATCTGCCGTGGTCGTGTGAGAAGTACAGGTGTATGGTGAATCTGCCGTGGTCGTGTGAGAAGTACAGGTGTATGGTGAATCTGCTGTGGTCGTGTGAGAAGTACAGGTGTATGGTGAATCTGCTGTGGTCGTGTGAGAATTACAGGTGTATGGTGAATCTGCTGTGGTCGTGTGAGAAGTACAGGTGTATGGTGAATCTGCTGTGGTCGTGTGAGAAGTACAGGTGTATGATGAATCTGCTGTGGTCGTGTGAGAAGTACAGGTGTATGATGAATCTGCTGTGGTCGTGTGAGAAGTACAGGTGTATGATGAATCTGCTGTGGTCGTGTGAGAAGTACAGGTGTATGATGAATCTGCTGTGGTCGTGTGAGAAGTACAGGTGTATGATGAATCTGCTGTGGTCGTGAGAGAAGTACAGGTGTATGATGAATCTGCTGTGGTCGTGTGAGAAGTACAGCTGTATGATGAATCTGCTGTGGTCGTGTGAGAAGTACAGCTGTATGATGAATCTGCTGTGGTCGTGTGAGAAATACAGGTGTATGATGAATCTGCTGTGGTCGTGTGAGAAGTACAGGTGTATGATGAATCTGCTGTGGTCGTGTGAGAAGTACAGGTGTATGATGAATCTGCTGTGGTCGTGTGAGAAGTACAGGTGTATGATGAATCTGCTGTGGTCGTGTGAGAAGTACAGGTGTATGATGAATCTGCTGTGGTCGTGTGAGAAGTACAGGTGTATGATGAATCTGCCGTGGTCGTGTGAGAAGTACAGGTGTATGATGAATCTGCCGTGGTCGTGTGAGAAGTACAGGTGTATGATGTATCTGCCGTGGTCGTGTGAGAAGTACAGGTGTATGATGTATCTGCCGTGGTCGTGTGAGAAGTACAGGTGTATGATGTATCTGCTGATGAATCTGCTGTGGTCATGTGAGAAGTACAGGTGTATGATGTATCTGCTGTGGTCGTGTGAGATGTACAGGTGTATGATGAATCTGCTGTGGTCGTGTGAGAAGTACAGGTGTATGATGAATCTGCTGTGGTCGTGTGAGAAGTACAGGTGTATGATGAATCTGCTGTGGTCGTGTGAGAAGTACAGGTGTATGATGAATCTGCTGTGGTCGTGTGAGAAGTACAGGTGTATGATGAATCTGCTGTGGTCGTGTGAGAAGTACAGGTGTATGATGAATCTGCTGTGGTCGTGTGAGAAGTACAGGTGTATGATGTATCTGCTGTGGTCGTGTGAGAAGTACAGGTGTATGATGAATCTGCTGTGGTCGTGTGAGAAGTACAGGTGTATGATGAATCTGTTGTGGTCATGATCAAAGCTAATAATAAATGATGGATCCTGCTAGATATTAAAATACTACCTGAACCTGAGCCTGAAATTAGGTCACTGCGACTTATATCCTCCGAGCTATGGGGCTTGTAAGTACCCCAAGAATAATAAAAAAATTGATACAAAACCTCCAATATCTTGATAATTAATGCATGGATTGTCATGAATCTTACCTTGAATATTAACCATGACTAGTTTTGTCAGTTCTCAATAAGTGGTGGCACCACCTGTTTTTTTTTTCATATTTTCACGAATATTTTTCTATTTTTAGCTCAGCTGACTATAAGTCATCTGAGCTATAGTCATGGTCCATTGTCCGTCGTCTGTTTAGCTGTCCATCCGTCTGTCTGTCTGTAGATGTGGCACATTTTGAAACCGTAAGACCCAGGAATTCAAAATTTGGCATAATGTTAGATGTCCCCAAGATCTCCAAAAACTTGGTCTTTGGGACTTCGTTCATTTGAGAAATTAAGGAAAAACCTCAATTTTTTTTATTAAAAACCTATTTTCACACTTCAGAATGGCTAATATCAAAACCACTCATCTGTTTTTCCTCATATTTACCATCAATAATCCTCTATATAGTTCCTATGTACATGCCAGAAATTAGGTCTGTATTATATAATTTAAAAAAAAGTTATGGGCCCAAACATAATGCATTTTGTAAATAATCAGGAAAGAAAATAACCATAGGGGCTAGGGCCATGAACCCTATGCAGTTTTAGAGGTTCTAAAAAGATCTCCTTGCAAACCTGAAATTAGGTCACTGCGACCTATATTCTCGAAGTTATGGAGTGTGTTTGCACCCCCAGAAATAATTCTTTTAGCTAAAATATTCATCCTAAACCTTCCATCTTTCACATACAGCTCACCTACCAACAGGGGAAGAACCATAATTATTTTGAGGTGACAAGGTCAAAGGTCAAGGTCACAGAACCAACTTCTTTGAAAAGCCTCAGGATGCATTTTAAGCCAAACCTTTCATCCCAATTCTTTGATCTTTCACATATAGCTCACCTACTAAGTGGGAGAAGAATCCTATAGATGGTTAGGTCACAAGGTCAAAGGTCAAGGTCACAGGATCCACTTCTTTGAAAAGGTTGTGGACACATTTCAAGCTAGACCTTTCATTCCAAACCTTTCAGCACCTATATCGCTTCTCTGCCAACAGGGGAAAAGACCTGTTGATTTTGAGGTCAAAGGTCAAGTTCACAGCACCCTCTTCTTGCGTGGAGTCATTTTCAGCAAACTTTTCAATCTATACTTTCCATCTGTCATATATGGCTTACCTACCAATAGGAGAAGAAGCCTATTAATGTTGAGTTCAAAAGGTCAAAGGTCAAGGTCACAATATTGTTCTAAATGCTTGTGAACATATTTCAAGTGAAACTGTTCAACTCAAACCTTCAGTCTTTCACATATGCCACATCTATGCATCACTGAATTTGATTCAAACTTCATATTTATTGGTCTTTTTGCATGAAGAAATAACTAATTGACTTTGAGGTCAGCTGGTCAGGAGGTTAAAGGTTGCAGGTCTAAGTTATTCACTCATTGGTTGCCAAGTAATTACACCCGGCCAGATGTAAGTGGTTAGTAGTTACCCATCATTTAGAAAGAATCCAGTTGATATGTGGGCAAAAGGCCAAGGTCATAGGTCAGGGATGTTCACAATAACTTATTTTGTAGACCATCTCTATTTTTCTTGTTTTCTTGTATATATAACCATATGGCACTCACAACTTGTACATCTCACTATGTGCCCATAATTGTCAGTGACACTTGTGATATATGACTCCCTTTTGTATCAGCTCATGGAGTGATAAGGATATATCATTAGTGCATAACAAAAACACTGTTGCCGGAATGCTTTGGCCAGGCATTAAGACTATTAGAGTTAAGTGTTAAGTTTAGCTATTGATTTATAAAATGATGGGAACATTTTGCAGTTTATATCATGAAATCATAGCAATAAACTTAATTAGTTTTCTAGATATCTGAACATTATTATACAAATCATCAGATATACCAGCAAGTGTTTGTTCTGATAATATGCGGGTCTGTACCTGGATTTTGGATGGCTTTATTTGATTACAAGACTCTTAGTGATGCTTTCTGCATTTCTTTTCTTTTAGGTTTTGCAGTTTACCTACCCTGCTGACCCCATTGAATAGCAAGCTGATAATTAAAACAAATTGGACTTGCACTTTTTACATTTGCATGTTCATAAATCTGATATGAGAGCTCTCCAACCTGATCATGCCTTTTGAATTGTTTTGGACATTCATAACTGTTACATTCTTTGAAGCAATTGCTACAAGTTTAGTGTCTTATTGGAGGATGTGTGACTTGTCAGAAAATCATTATGTCTGCCAGGTAGCCATTTTAGAAATCCTTTTGCCAGGACAGTTTCTGTGATTTTTTCATGATGTTTTGTCCCTTTTAGAGGATGTTTGTTGTTCAATTTCCGACCTGTCGGAAATCCAATATGGCCACCAGGACACCATCTTTAAATTCCTTTAGAACATATTATCTCAAGAACTATTAAAGTGAATGCAGTGGGATGTATATTAATGTAATCTTGCATTGGGTCAAAGATTTCTTAATAAATATGACCATCATTTATAAAAGCTCAGTACAGTTGGCTTGTATTGAATAAAAATTAATATGGAAGCACCCGTTTCACAATAATTCTTGCATGGATTTCCTTGATCTTTTGCTATATTTTGATCTTATATGTGGCCTGTGTGGTATTCCTTTTGAGACTGACAGGTATCGAGCAAGCTGTGGGATTAGTTCCTGGCATATAGGTTCTGCAACAATTTTACTAGAAGTTGTGAATTGCAGCCCATGATGTCGCAGGTCATGCATGCTTGGCAGCTGAGCGTCATGACCCATGGGTCACTTGTTCCATTTTAAAACCAATTGTTACACTTTAAGACTGCCTAATATCAAAACCACTGATCCGACTTTGATCATATCTAATATACATATTTTTCTATACATTCGCTATGCACATGCCAGAAATGATGTCAGAATTGCATAATTGTTTTAAATTATGGGCCAAAACATAATGCTCTTTTTAAAAAAATTAAGAAATATATTTACTCCCTTAACCAGAGGATTGCTGAAGCTAGAGATTTTTTGGCAGGGATGTAACATTATTTAATCAAGATTCAATTGAATACCCAAAATTAGTTCTGATTTTTTTTTCAAATTTTTTAAGTTATTAGTATAAATATAAAATTAGTTCCTTAAATTTTGCCCAAATTTGACCATGGCACGTTTGTTTCCTGGTAACACTGTTGATATAATTTTTCAGATCATGCACACATAAGGATTTCAGCTTTGTAGTTTAGAAAGCCGAAAGAAATAGGCCAAATATTGTAGCTTTTATTAATGTTTTTATGAGACCATGTCTGACCCAGGCTCTACCCAGCCCCTCTTCAGTCACCTGTATGTTGACCTTGTTGACCTTTCAGCAAATTATGCACGCTTGAGGCAAGGCATACACAGGGGCAGCCAGGCAGCTTATGGCCAGCCACAGTTGATCCAGGTGTCCAACCCAACTCATCTAGTAGTTGTTTTGAAAAAGAACAACAGTAAACAATAATTTTTATTTTTTTTTTAATTAATTTTTTTTTGGTTTTTAATAAAAATTAAAGAAAAATTAATAGAAAAGGTATTTTTAGTTTATGAGTAACAGGAAATAAACTTGCAGTTACTGAGGATGTAAGAATCTTGTATGGATGGATAGAATGTCAATGTCAATGTTATTCCAAATAACACCATGCAGTCACCTATGGTATTTTTCAGTTCAATTTTAATGATAAAAATATAAATCATATTATTCATTACTAATCATTAGGGATCATATGAAGGAAAATAATGACAGACAAAGATGCAGTTGATAATATTAATCTAGATTCCTACTGTGTCTAGTGTATAGATTGATGTGAAAGTAGTCCAAAGTGAATATATTACATTTAATTTTTTTTATATAAATAAAAGCTATAAAACCAGGTATTATGATCATTATTTAAATTTATGAATTTTGTATATTCTTGATTCTCAACCATTGTTTGGCTAAAACTGAATAAAGACTAGACATGGTGCCAATGCTTTGCAAATGTATTTGAATACGAATATGAATATGTACTGCATTATAAAATTTCTTGCATAAGAATGGGAATTCAGGTAAAAATGAAAGTATTTTAATACCAGTGCAGATACTTTCAAAATGTATTCATGAATGCATTCATGAATATATTCTATAATAATATTTTAATAATCATTTCAGTTATATTTTATTTTTAAAAAAATCATATGACTTTCTTCTTATTTTTTTTAATAAAAATTATATTTGCACAATATTTGTTATTAAATTTTAATAAATAGTTAAACTCTTTTATTATATGTGCTGCTTATTAGTTATATGGCCAAGTCAAAATCTGTGTGACAATAGCACTCTATTTGTTAATAAAATAAGTGATATCAATCCTCTTCCCTGTCTCCAAAGATACTATCAAAATCATAAATAAGCTAAACACCAACAACACAAAATAACGCTTATATTTATTACCAAACAAAACCAGCATGTGCCTCATTTCCAAATTATATTTTTTATCATATATAACAGCTGAGCGCCGTGACCCATGGGTCCCTTGTTTTTACTATATATGCCAACAAAAATGTCAGTTTCTTAGCTATGATTCCATCTAGTGTCCCAAAACCTGCTGTGTTTATTGATCACAAGTGGATGCTCTATAGTTATCAGCTTGTCTGTCTGTCTGTCTAGCTGTCCATCCGTTCATCCACACAATTTTTTTCCCAGATTATAATTCCAGGTTAGATTGACATATGGATTTCAAACATGACTTACACATGGCCCACCACTAAAGAAAAAAACCTGTATGATTTAAGGATCATGAGGTCAAAGGTCAAGGTCGATCACAAGACTCACTTATTTAAAAAGATTATGGCTGCAATTTAAGCCAATCCATTCTCAAACTGTTTATGGATGATTATTCTGCTTTGACCAGACAGATTGGCTTCAAACTTGATTTATTAATGACCCACAAGTAAGAAACATTTTGATATTTAGGATCAAGAGGTCAAAGGTGAAGGTCACAGGAGCCACATCCTTAAAATGATTGTGGATGCACTTTAAATCAAGTCTTTCACACATTAAGACCAAGTTGGAATGTACGGCACAAGAGCAAAGACAGCAGGTACGCCATTGGGAAAAAACAGCCCCAAGTAAAAAAAGTCAAACCCTCACACAGAGGAGATAGAATTTGGACCAGACGTAATGGATACGCTCAAATCAATTCAAGAGACAATGGCAAAAATGAATCAGTCGCTGAACACCCAAGTAGCGGAACTGAGAGGTGAGGTGAATCAAATTAAAGACTTAAAATCCTCAGAATTTACACAGTAATGTGTCGAAGAAACCAAAGGTGAAGTGAGTGATTTAAAGAAAAAGCTCAGCGACTGTGAGAAGAATAACAGTTACCTGAAAAATTGCTGACAATAGATAGGAAAATATTGCGTTGAAAAAAAACAACAAATTTTGCAGTTAGACATAGAAAACAGGAAAGTGAATTTAAAATTTACTGGGGTAAAAGACATATTTGTCACAAAGCTGGAAATTCCCAAAGCCTGTGAAATAAAATTTCATAAATCTTACAGAATAGGACCCCGGCAAAGAAACACGAGTGGTAACAGAGACATTCTGGTAAAGGTTGTGTGGTACCCTGACAGAGAGTTGGTGTGGGACAAGCGAGCTAGCCTCAAGGGGACAAATATATACGTTAACGAGGATCTCCCTCCAGAAATTGAACAGAGGAGAGCCGTACTTCTACCTGTGTATAGGGCAGCTAGAGCTTTAGGGAAAAAGGCTACCTTGAATAATGACCGAGTGATAATAGAGGGTAAACGATATACAGTCCGAGTCACTGGATAGTCTTCCAGTACAACTGCAACTGAAAAATTTGGCAGTGCATACAAAAGACAGTTTGGTGTTTTTTTATGGAAAGCACACTTGTTTCAGTAACTTTCATCCAGCCACTTTCACCATTGGGGGTATCACTTACACCTCGTCCATGCAATATCTACAACACCAAAAAGCGAAGAGAGCTGGAGATGAAGAAACGGCTGAAAAACTCGTAGAAATCGACGATCCAGTTAGCCAGTCCACTTGGGCTGTGCGCTGAAACCGGATACTCAATGTTGGAACAATATGATTGCGAGACAAGTGATGGAAGCAGGTGTTAAAGCCAAATTTGAGCAAAACGCAGGAATGCGGACTGATCTTATTGGCACAGGTAATAAGTTACTTGTTGAGTGTAATGTACATGACCTGTTCTGGGGTAATGGGCTGGCTCTTAAAGACAAAAATGTTTCTGATAAATCAAAATGGCTCGGTGAAAACGTTTTAGGAGAAATTCGGTGTGGAGTTCGGGAGGGCTTGAGGTCGGTAACTGTACACATGATGGATTCAGTGCTAATATTAAGTTTAATGATTTTCGTGGCTTTCATGTCCGTCCTAACATTTGTACAAGTATGTTGATCTGGAAGCTAAGATAACTCGATACATCTTTTTTTTTTAAATACATCATTATTATGACGTGACTGTAAAACTAGGAAGCCCTCTTTATATCACACGTTTTGTGCTTAGATGGTGAGGTTTCATGATAGTATAGCTGCAATATTTGATGTTTAATAATGTTTATCGAGTACATCCCGGCATGGATTGTGCGATTTAAAATCCTGTCATTATACGAAAAATGGGACATTGATATTAATATTTGTTATTTTGCACTATACGTCATGATGATAAGATGTTATTTAGCAGCACAATAATTATACTTTGTGACTTTGAATTTGACAGAATGATATTGAATTGATTTCGTATTTTGGTACTGATATCATAATGTGAAGGTACCACCAAAGAATGAAACCATACTATGATTTTTTCTTTTTTGCATGTTTTGATCTCTTATGTTCTTCTTTTCTGGTGATGCTATGATCAGAAATTGATAATATATACGCTGATTTTCATGACATAGTGTTGCGTTGTTACGGCGTTTGGATTACTTGGTTCTTAGAGGGCCTAATGTCGATGTAAACAGGAGACAATTAAGCGTCAATATTGAGCTTCAGTCGTTCACAAAATGCATATATTGGTACAAATTTGCTTAATTGATACCTGAATATAAGATTATATTTTCAGCACTGGATGGTGATTATATGGGCTCTATGCTACATTCTGTTATTGATAATCTTATAGTAGTTTGATCTTCATTATCAGGGATTGACTCTTTAATTACAAATTTCGTTATATCAGGAACCTCAGGCAAATGCTAGGATTTGATATTTGTAGTATATTTTGTGTATGAATATACGCTTATGAATGTGTAGAAGCATATGTATATGTGTGTATGTACATGTATATGTATTCATCTATTTTTGTCTCAGACAATCTGGCTTGGTTATTAGCTCAGCTGACTTTCAGTCATGCTGAGCTATAGCGATCACTCTTTGTCCGTCGTCCGTCTGTCTGTCTGTCTGTCTGTCCGTCCGTTAACCAGGTACAAATCGTAACCACTGGACCTAGAATCTTGTAACTTGACATTATGAGAGGTCCATGAAAAATCTCCTTGGAAACCAGAAATAAGGTCTCTGTTACCCATATCCTTTGAGCTATGGGGCCCAAAAGTACCCCCCAGAATAGTGAAAAATTTCATTCAAAAACTTCAATATCTCACTAACTACATTACTGATGGTCATGATTTTTGGCATACATATTGATCATTAGATGTTTCATAAGTTTCTGCAGACTGGTGGCACCACCTGTATTTTTCGATTTTTTACGAATTTTTTCTCTATTTTTGAGACCTTTAAAAATGTGGTACTCTGTTAACAGGGCACAAATCGTAAAGACTGGACCTAGAATCTTCATTCTTGACATTCTGAAAGGCCTATGAAAAGTCTCCATGGAAACAAGAAATTAGGTCTCTGTTACCCATATCCATTAAGTTGTATGGCTCCAAAATACCCCCAAGAATAATGAAAAATTTGATACAAAAACTCCAGTATCTCAATAACTACAACACTGATGCTCATGATTTTTGGCATACATATTGATCATGACGTGTTCCATCAGTTTCAGCAGACTGGGTGCCCCACCTCAATTTTTTTTCAAATTTTTACAAATTTTCTTCTCTATTTTTGAGACCTTTAAAGATGTGGTTATCTGTCAACAGGGTACAAATTGTAACAACTGGACCTAGAATCTTCATTCTTGTCATGCAAGGAGGCCCATGAAAAGTGTCTGTGGAAACCTGAAATTAGGTCTCTGTTACCCATATCCTCCAAGCTATAGGAGTCCAAGTATCCCTCAGAATAATGGAAAATTTGATACAAAAACTGAAGTATCTGAACAACTAATCCAGAGACCACCATGCTTCTTTGCATGGATATTGACCATTAAGGGTTTTTATTAGTTTCTGCAGACTGGTGGAGCCACCTGCATTTAAAAAAAAAATTTTCTCTATTTTTTGGATATATTAATACAGACACAATCTCAGCCTGTTGAGTAATCTGTTTGAGTTGAATGGGTATATACTACCATTCAGATGATAAAATTTCCTTTAGCAAATCTCTTCCCAGTCAGCTGAGCGTCATGACCCATGGGTCACTTGTTATGATTTTGAATTCTGTCAGATGATGTAAATGAGGCACCGATATCAGTGTTTAGCATTATTTGACTATTGATGTTTTAATGATGAGATGATGGTAGTATAACAGCGAACTTAAGCGAAACAGAGTATATTGATATGATAATATGGTACGATTAATTTCCATTGTGGTAAAAAGATGACTTGTTTCTGTTTTTATGGTTTAGCTAGTGTAATATATGATTTGAAATAGCAAGATTGGTTGATGATAGTCGTGTTTACTATCATATTAGTTGGTTTCTTTGGCACTGAACGGTGGTGTCTCGTGATTCGGTATTATATCAGAAGGGATAAGGAGGATATTTATTTACACGTTTGTTTAATAGTAATATGGATGTTAATGTTAACGTTAAAATTGTATCAATTTTTTTATTCATTTATTTTTTTTTCTAAATGACCTTGACGCCTGTGGAATACGGCCACCATGCATTCATTAAATTATAAATTGATTGTATACTTAGTATTTACGTAATGATTTATATGCCATTCAGTGGTAGCAGAAGTGTTCATTATCATATTATTCATTCGTCATGTCAGTATCTAGTTTTTAATCTGTGACTCGATATCTTGGTAACATGAAAAAGTGTCACTTTAACATTGATATATACTTAATATTACATTTCAACTTCATAATTATAAAATAGTTTGGTAGTGATAAAAAATGGCCGGGCTTTGCTGATGAGATATATCACCAGAATAGGGGGTTGATAGAATTTGAAAAATCATTACTATGATTTTTATGACAGTTTATTCAGATACCAATTAAGTTATATTAATAAGTGCAATAACATATACCTCAGTTATATGGTTAGTGCTTCTGGCTTCACTATATATGCAGGACTAGAATCTTCAAATGTAATTTTCTTCTTTTCGTAAATACATATACAGCAACCCTTGCTATAAAAGTACAAACCCTCTTATTATTGCATTGATATGAGCATACAGGTAAATTGTTTTCATATAACAACTCCATCTAAGCAAGTTGTTATCGCGAACTGGTTTAGTTGGGAATATGAATTAGTTTATTCTCTAAATTTTAATTTTTATAACAGCACCAATTAGAATTAAATTAGTATAACTGTTACGGTGTATGATAGGCAACAGTGTCAATATGTCTCCCTTCATTTATTGACACCTTTAGTAATGTGTGTTGGGGCACTTCCGTTACCACAGTAGGTATGTTACAGAATAAAATTCTTTTTGGCATTAATGTTCTGAACATATAACTTTACAATACAACGAACTACGATAGGATCGTGTCTCCGTTTTGTTAATGACAATTATATTTTATTTTCATCCAAAGGTAACAATACTACTATTATTTATTTAGCATTTTTCTTGATATGTGGAGGTACAATTTAAGGGAGAAATCAAATATATAAGAAGTTATGTTACCAGCTTACTTGTTGATAGTAGAATATTAAGATAAGTATAAAGTGTTTGTTCTTTATTTTTTTTTTTATCAATTTAACATTTACACATTTCACATGGTTGATAAAGATAATATACTCGTGTTAAAATTTGAAAGAAAAAGCAGGAACCTTGGATGATTGCGTCATGCACGTTTTATGCCTTGCATACGTATCCAATCTATACTTGCCTTGTAATATTTTCAACGCAGAGTATATCAAATCATGACAGGTGAACTGACATGTGTAACTTTAAATGTTAAAGGTCTTAAAGGTAACTTCAAACGGAGGCAGATGTTCAGATGGCTGAAACAATTTCACAAAAGTATAATTTGTTTACAAGAAACTCACTCCCTGAAAGAAAACGAAAAATTATGGAAAAATGAATGGGGAGCAGATATTTTGTTTTCACATGGCACTCCATTAAGTAGAGGGGTTGCTATTCTTATACCCAATAATCCTGTGTATTCATATAAACTTTTAGATAAAGATGATAGCGGTAGATATCTACTGGTTATGTTGACAGTAAGCTCTACAAAATATTTATTTTTGAATGTATATGCACCAAATGCTGACAATGAGAATATGCAGTTAGAATTTTTGACAGCAATTTACAATTTATTAATGAGAACCATAGAAAAGCTAGAAGGACCTACCAGTCTTATACTGGGTGGGGATTTTAATACACAATTAGATCCATTAAAAGATAAAATAACGGTAACCTCAAATTGTCCTTCAAAATTTGCTCAAGGTCTTATTCACATGATTGAAGAACTATACAATTGATTGATATATGGCGCCATCGAAATTCAAATATTTATGGTTATACTTTCTTACAAAAAAAACACCTAGAATACAATCAAGGCTCGATTATTGGTTCATCAGTAATAATCTTCAATATTCTGTAACGCATGTCGCAATTAAGCCCGCTCTAAAAACTGATCATAGTTTAGTAGAACTTAAAATAAAATTAGAACATAGTAGGAATCCAGGAAAAGGGTTCTGGAAATTTAACGCATCACTATTGGCTGACACTTTATTTACGAATAATTGCAAGGAAATTATAAGTAAAAGTATTGAACAATATAAAACCAATGAAAATAAAAATACTGTTTGGGAATTAACTAAATGTGAAGTAAGAGCATATTGCATCAAATATTCCATTACAAAGGCTTAAGAAATGCGTCGTTTAGAGGAATCTATAAATAAAGAGTTAATGTTATTGAAAGAAAAACTCGATAATGATTATGATAGAAAAGATGATGAGAGGTTCCAAAATTTGTTGAGAGAGCTAGATTCTATTAATAGTCTTAATACTAAAGGTGCTATGCTGAGATCTAAAGCGAAATACGTGGAACACGGAGAAAGAAATACAAAGTACTTTTTTAATCAAGAAAAGAGAAATCAATCAATTAAAAATATACATCATTGCTGTATGAAAATAAGCTTATAACTGACCCCGACCTCATTTTAAAGCGACAAGAACAATTTTATTGTGAACTTTATGATTATGAACAAACAAATGAAGATGATGAAAACTACTTTTTTAATAATGATTACTATGTAAACAAATTAACGGAAGATGAAGCCTCTGAATGCGACCTAGAACTGTCAGAATTAGAGGTAAAAAGGCTATAATGAAAATGTCCAATGGTAAATCACCTGGTACAGATGGATTTACTGTAGAATTTTATAAATATTTTTGAAACGACATAAAGACACCAGTAATGGAGTCGTTCTATTTTTCTTTTGAAACTGGTTCACTCTCAGTTGAACAGAGACGGGGTATTATAACACTTCTACCTAAACAGATAAGGACTTAAGATTATTAAAGAATTGGCACCCAATTTCCCTGCTTAATACTGACTACAAAATTTTAACAAAGGTATTCGCTAATAGACCTCAAAAGGTTCTTTCAACCATTATTAGTAGTAGTCAAATGGGCTACTTAAAAGGAAGACAAATTGGCTGTTATATTAGAACTATTGAAGATATATACGATTATTGTAACGAACATAATTTATTAGGATATACGCTAATAGCTGATTTTGAAAAAGCTTTCGACTCCTTAAGTTGGAAATTTATAAACAAGACATTTAAATATTTTAACTTTGGCACTAGTTTTTTAAAATGGTTACAGATTTTTTATAATGATATAGAGAATTGTGTGATAAATAACGGTTTTGCATCAAGATTCTTCAAATTACACAGGGGAATAAGACAAGGGTGTCCCCTATCTGCACATATTTATCACTGCTGTAGAAATGTTATCTATTGAAATTAAAAATAACCCTAATATTAATGGCGTTACGATAGGTGACACAGAATATCATCTTGTACAATTAGCTGATGACACTACTATGTTTATAAAGAATGAAGAATCGATGCATAAAACTCTCGATGTTTTAGAAAAATTGAGAGGCGCATCTGGATTAAAGATCAATTTGAACAAGTCGTACATCATTCGGTTAGGGGGAAATTACAATAACCAAAACAGTATATGTGGGATTAACTGTCAAGATAGACCATTTAAGATCTTAGGGATTTGGTTCTCAGCAAATAAAGCAGAGATGGATAGATTAAATTTTCGCACTAGAATACAGAAATTACGATATATTATAAACAGTTGGTGTCAAAGGGACTTGACATTAAAAGAAAAATAACAGTAATTAAAAGTTTAGGCATTTCTCAATTACTGTACGCAGGAAGTGCACTGTATGTCCCAGAATGGGTAGTTCAGGAAGCTAACAGTATACTTTTTAAATTTTTATGGAACAATAAACCCGATAAGATTAAACGTGCAACTATATGCTTACCTGTGGCAAAAGGTGGATTAAAAATGATAAATATATATGTAATGTTAGAAAGTGTAAAGTTAAACTGGATAAATTTGATTTGTCGGAATATATTCAAACCAGTTGCTGATGTATATTTTAAAGGCTATAACCTGCGTGATATGTTAGTATTTTCATATGGTATGGATGATATACCGGATAAATTACCTTGATTTTATAAGCAGTTGTTAGAGTCATGGAATATATTTAGAGAAAAGTGTGTGAAGGAGGTAGTCTTGAATCAGTTATTATGGATTAATAAAAACATTCGATGTGGAGGAAAGACAATATTCTATAAAGATTTTTATGAAAAAAATATAATTTATTTGCAAGATATTGTTAGTAATTTTAAATTTTTAAGCTTCAAGGAAGCTAAGTTAAAATATGGTTTGAAAAATGGAGATTATCTAAGATATCATTCAATGGTGACTGCAATATCAAGTAACTGGAAACAATTTGTTTCAGAAATAGGTAATGTAAAGGATACCAAAGAACGAAATGTACTTGATACTGTTATTGGCCAATTAGATTTGTATAAATGTAGGACAAGAGATTTTAATGAAACGGCAATATCCATTGAATATGAACCCCCGTCAGCAGTATCCAAATGGGAAAAGGTATATTGTGATTTGGATTGGGAATCTGTTCTCACGTTAGCTTTAAAATTAGTAAAAGATACCAGGATAAAAACCCTTCAGTTTAAAATATTAACACAAATTTTTCCTTGTAATCTTAAGTTATTCCAGTGGCATATTGTTCATTCACCAAGATGCAACCATTGCTACGAGATGGATACAATAGAACACTACTCTACTGAATGTGATACTGTTAAAATATTCTGGAGCTCATTTCAGTCTTGGTGGCGAAATATATCTACTTGTTACTTTTATTTAAAAGGGAGAGATATTATATTTGGGGTGTTTGATGTTGAAAGCATCATGATCAAAGCTCTGAATTACTGTCTACTAATGGCAAAGAGATATATATATATGCTGCGAAATATTCAGGAAAATGTTTATTCTTTTTAGAATACTTACAGGAACTTAAATACAGGTTAGAAACTGATATTTACTTAGAAAACTGTAAATTAAAGAAAAATATGGAGAGTATAGATATATTAATGTATGTCTATTTGAAACTGTGAATGTTGTTGTGATGTAATTACTTTCAAATAAAACTCTTTTAAAAAAAAAATCTTTCACACATTGCTTACTTGCCCAAAGTGCAAGAAATCTTTAGATTTTGAGGTTACCCATGTCAGAGGTCAAGATCACTGGACCCACTTTATAGCTCAGCTGACTATTAGCCATCTGAGCTATAGTAGTGGTCAATTGTCCGTCGTGCCGGCCATCCGTCCGGCCGGCCGTCCGTTAACAGGGCACATTTTGAAACCGTTGGACCTATGAATCCAAAATTTTGCATACAGTTAGATGTCCCCAAAACCTCCTACAATACCGAAAACTGGGTCACTTGGGCTTCGTTCCTTGGAAATATTAAGGAAAAACCTCTGTTTTCCATTAAGAAGCCATCGTTACACTTCAAGGCTGGCTTATATCTAAACCACCTATCTTTTTTTAATCATATTTGGTATTCATATTCTGTCATACATTTTCTTTGAACATACCAAAAATTAGGTCAGTATTGCTTATTGTTTTAAGTTATGGGCCCAAATATAATGCAATTTTTTAAGATTCTGGAAATATATTTACTAACTTAACATAAGAATTGCTGAAGCTGGAGATTTTTTTCAGGGATACAACTTTAATTAATCAAGATTCATTTGTTTACCCAAATTAGATCTGAATTTTGCAAATTTTTAAAGTAATTAGCATAAATAAAAAAAAGATACCTTAAATTTTGTCTAACTTTGGCCATGTTACTTTTTTTCCCTTTAAGCACTGTTGATTTAATTTCCACAGCATATATACATAAGGATCTAATCTTTTAAAATCTGACATTTCAAAGGAATTGATTGAAAAGAGAAGCTTTTATTCAAGTTTTTATACACCATATCAAGTGTTGTTTACATCAAGTCCACCTAGTAGTTCAGCCTTCACTTGTGTTATGTAACCCTCACACGCAGCTTGCCTTGGCTCAGCTTGGCCACTACTAGCAGGCTTCCCCTCTGCCCTGCACCCCCCCCCCCCCCAGCTGGTGCATAAACCAGATGAATTATTTAATTTTCTGTATTTGATTCATTCTTATTCTAGGCTATGCTACATTTTAGATTTTGTATTGTACCACCAGGTTACAATGATTAAATTGCACATTTAATTGTGTCAACAAAGTAGTGTATTGCTATGAAAGCGTGGAAGTTCATCAGATAAGTAATTCCTTACTTCAGAAGAGTAAAAATTTCACCAGGTGTGAAATTGACTTTTAATTCCAGTAATAAATTATAGCTGAGATTGTAATTAGCACAATGATATTGCTTGTCCCACATTCAACAAACAGTGTGTAAACTTTTTTGAAAAGATGTTTATTTTATCAGATTTACTGAATCTTTTATTTTTGTGAATAAAATTAAGCATGTACTGAAAACTCCTATGTACAAAACTTTTTAATAGTGATTCAAGGAATAATCTTGAAGATGCCATGTTGTGGCATTAATTCTCTTTTAAATATAGTTTAAATATTTGTGATTAAAAAATAATAAAATGTGTATGCATAATATGACCCAATAGGAGCTACACTCTGAATAAATAATGATTGCAACTTAGAATTCTGATATTTCAACTATTAATTTTCAGATTTTTTTATTACAAATTTGTAAAACTTGTAAATAAAAAAAAAGGAATCTGATAAAAACTATTAATGGAACAAGTGGGTATGCTAAAAAATAGACTTTAATATAAACTTAAATGCATTACTCCCTTGAAAGTGAAATAAAGGTAAGTCCATTCTGTCCACTTGTCTGTCCATCTGTAAATTTTTCATATGCATCACAGTATCTCAAAACTTTTACTGTTTTTCTTCATGACAATCTTGTCATGATTTTAGTTTAGCAATCATATATTTAGAACTATACTATAACCAAGTAGGAGGGCCCCTTTTCTCTTAGCTTCTCATATGCTTATATATATGAAAAACATTACAATAGAATATTTTGCATTTGCAAATATTTCAAACTTCAGCTGAGCACCGTGACCCATGGGTCCCTTGTTTTAGAGATTGTTACAAAAAAAATCAAAATACTGCAAGTTCAAGGATAATAAATTCTCAGATTTTTTGGTCACAAGGTCATTGGTTAAGATCACAGGTCCGTCATTCTGAAAATTTTCTTTAAACACTATCCTTATGGACAAATACAGCTAAGCGTCGAGACCCCTGGGTCCCTAGTTTGGCAAAGGAATAAGGATTTATTTAATGAATACCTTTGATCATATTGATTGCAAATATAAGTTAATTTGAAATTATGCGCTGCATCATAATCCATCCTTAGTTTGGTCATGTGAAATTACGCATACACATATATTCTACATGTTTTTAAATAATAAAATGCTCAAACTAAATTTTACAGAAGAATATTTTTATCAAGGTAACACAAGTATTGCATCTTCTAAATTATTCCTTGGATCACTGTTCCAAAAAAGTTTGTACATTGAAGTTTTTAGTTTAATGTACATGCTTAATTTTAATAACTAAGATAAAAGATTCAGTAAAATTGATTATAAAATTCCCGTTTCAAATCATGTATACAATGTTGGTTAGATGAAGAGAAACAACATTATTATGCTAAATATAATCTCAGCTATAATTTAACACTAATCTACACCCATTTATAAAAAAGAAAGCAAACAGTTTTTCACTCTTCTGAAGCAAGAAATTCCTCATAACATACACATTCCAACTTTTATAGCAAAACAGAACATTGATAAGTAAAGGTGCACTCATTGTAACCCCTTGTAATACAAAACAAATTGCAAAATGTAGCAAAAGTCATTCATCTTGTTTGTGCATCCTCTCGATGAAAGGGGGGGGGGGGGGGGGGAGGGAGTGGGACAGATGGGTAGCCTAGCTCAAATGCGAAAAGGGCTCTGGCTGCCTGGCTGTTTACATTATCAGGCTAGGCAAGGGCACTCACCGCATACCACTGTGCTGGGTTGGCTCGATGTAAACAATACTTGACCTAGTGTTTTTAATAATATCTACACTTTTTGATAAATTCCTTTCAAATTTAGAATTTCTAAAGAGAGTAAACCCTTTTGTGTATACAAAATTAAATCAACACCGCTTATAGGGGTAAAAAGTGACATGGTCAAAGTTGAGCAAAATTTAAAGGTGCCCATTCCCCTACCTTTTGAAAATAATTTATTTCTGGTTTCCCTTCTCTAATATATTAATGATTCAAGGTAAGTTTGGTTGTGAACAGTACTTATTATGCCTTCGTGGAGGATGTATGAACTTGTTTATAAACAACATGTTTGTAAACACAGCAATGTTGACAAACAGGAAAAAGATGTAACCTAAGGTGGTAGGTTGCATATATGCGGAGGTAGAAAGGTCACTTGTTGCAAAACGCCATTTGCAAAACTCTGGCTTTAGGCTTTTTTTTTATTTTTCGTTAGACAAACAGCTTCGACCTCTAAAAAGGCCAAAATAAAAAAAAAAACAATTAAATTTAATTTTATATTTAAATATTTATTATTCCGCCCGCCGATCGTTGAAATATTGACATATTGTAAAATAATAATGTCCGAATGACGTATGCAAACACTACATATACCCCGTAGAGACTACAGAGGTCAGTCTTAAAAAATTCTGTGTCGGGCTAACCCGGCCGGCCGAGATTTTTGGCTGCGGCTGGAAAACTTTGACTTATCTGCAAATTATTCTTATTGTATAATCTCCCGCAAGCGCACCCGGGCCCGTATAAATCTGCCTTAATGTGCTAAAAAAAGCTATTCTTTTACAATCTTAGATGTTCTAAATTTCCATAATGAAAATTATTAGAGACGTTGCCGATCGTTTAATTTGTGGCTTAAAAATAAGCCTGATTCGTGCCTATATACGTGGTACGATCGGCACACTTGTGCACGAGAGGAGAAAAACTGCCGGGAAAACGCTACCAAGTTTAGTTACTCGGGCGAAACAGCCTGAACAAAAATTGAGCAATTAGAAATGGTTCTCATTGGATTTCAAATAAAGCGGAAGCTCGTCGGTATCGCATTAAATCAAAGTTCTTTCGATGTCCATACTGTCAACCATCAACTGTATTTTAACCATATCACACCTTGATTTACATTAAACACGTGCTTCCCAGTCACGCAAAGGTTCTTGTCTAACGCGATCCCCACAAATCAGATGTTGAGGTTTACAATCGCGTGATTTCATCAATTCTGTTGCGATCATGACGGGGTTTTGCAAACAGGCCGGTTTCTGACGAAAAGTTTCTACCGGCCACAGCTGATCAAAATACGCATAAAATTTTGACAACCGTCTTTTTTGGTTCTGTTTATTTTTAACAATGACCTTTTTTAGATAAATCTAATGCATTACGGTTTTTTTTTTTTTTTTTTTGTGGGGGGGGGGGGTCCCCCCTTCTCAACCAACGAATTTTATCAATGTATCACCATGGTGATACTATATCGAGTCGATAAGCTAATGAATATCATTGTCACGTTGGGCTATTATAAAGAAATGTAATGTAATATGTGAGTAAATGATATATTAAATAACCTGACTGATTGATTAATATGGAGTAAAACATAGTGGTTTATTTTTTATTTATTTAGGAGGGGTTGAAAATAAAGATATATTTGAGCAAATATGAATGCAATGACAGCAGTAATAAGCAGTAGTAGAATGATGATAAGGCCAATTGTAGAAGGATCTATAGTGTATGAAAGCTGCAAGATTTCAATTTGACAGATATGATGTTATGATTAACTATACTGATGAGGGGTTTATGAATTTGTGACTGTATGACATGATATCTCTTCAGTCTTCACAAGGTCCATTATTTTGATGCCACCACGTCTACATATTACACAATATTGACATAATTCCGGCATGTACATACGTACCTATGAACAAATAGTTATACAAAATATAAAAATATGAATATATCTGATTAATCTTGTTCTTGTTTACTGAGGCTGACATTGGGATGGGGTTCAGAGAAGGGAACAATGAGGGCAGCAAGGAGGGGTGGATGTAGAGAGAAAAGGAGAGGGGAGGGGGGGGGGGGGGGGGGACGGAGCATTCAACAGTACTTAAACACCTGGTAGATTAACATCTAAAATATTATGAAATGCACATCAAGTCTGAGAGGAAAAGTAATCTATGCCATGGTTGGTTGATATGATTGAAGAAATTGTTGCAAATAACATTTTGAGATTTGACCATGCGTTTCCATAGGCTACCTTTTTGATAAGCTGTTGACAGTTCAACAGTTTACACATTAGTCTAATGATATTATTTTTTTATAAACTTTTTTTCTATTTAATCATATGTATACAGTAGCCTTAAAGTCCCCGCTTTAAAGTTGGAAGGACTTGATGGGAAAGGGGGGGGGGGGGGGGGGGGGGGGGGGGGGAGGGCATGATGGGAGTTACAACACCGCTGTCTCTCTGTATATATTTTCTTCAATTATTAAATTTTATGCTATAGGAACAGAACTATTGTTCACAGTGCCTAAAGGATATGAAATTTAATTCAACATTGCTCACAGGAAAGAAAAGTTTATTCATATTTATTAAATATTTAAAACAGGCAAAAAAGATGGAGAAACACAGCAAATCATTTTAATTCCCATTCTACTGAGCCAGGAAAAAATTAACAATATTTGCATTTATTCCTTTTTTCATTACATCATTTTTTTCCCGTGTTTAAAAATGCATTTACAGTCTTACATACATCTGAATATTTCAGTTGATTCACATTTCTAAATTGCTTCAACATTTATAACTAATTAATCTGGTTTAAAATACCTGTCAACAGAATGGGGTGCAGGGAGGAAGGGAGGCATAGGGGTGAGAGAGAATAAGAGAGAGAGAGAAAGAGAGCAGGAGAGAGAGCTAGACTCTCATGGAGAGAGAGAGAGATACACTACCAGGTAGAGATCCTAAATACTGCCTGACCTAGCCTGACCCAGACACTCACAGAGGCAGTAGCTAGGCAAGGAGTTGAAATGGTTATGTAACACCCCTAGCACACAGCATACGACTGACTTCATGTAAACAATCAAGACATGGTGCTTGAAAACTTGAATGAAATGTACTGTGTTTGATCAATTGGTTTCAAATTTCAGATTTTAACAGATGAAATGCTTATGTGTACATGCTGTGAAAATTAAATCCACAGCAATGTCCACTGTATGTCATGTTAATTATCATGCATGCTTTTTACAAAGGAGTTAACTGTTATTCAATAATTACAGTTTGACCATCGCCAAAAGTAGCACTACCACATATGATATGAGATTTATTAAAAATTAATTGCAATTATTGGGCCAAATATAATTTTATTTAAAAATATATATATACAGTATTTCTTAAAAGATTTTTTAATAATATAATTGAAACAAGGGCATCGCAAAGCAGAGCATCCCCTCGCATCGGAGCATAATGATATGGGGTGTTTTACGCAAGTGTTAAAATGAGGAGGGGAGGTGTGTGAGTTTGAGCTTTGACGTCAAACTCAAAAAGTAGTAAGTGTATGGGTGGGTGGGGCATATGTGAAGGAGAAAGCTTAAGATCAAATGATTTGGCTTAAAATTGACCAATAAGGTATATCGAGATGGATGGGAAGACAGACAGGAAGACGGATGTACAAACATAGGAGTTCGTATATCCGCTGTTGCAAATTTGTTATGAGGGGATAATAACATATTGGGCTAGCAACCCAATTAACGTAAGAAGGATTGGGTCCAGTTAAAAAGCATATGGCACAAGGGCACTGCAAAATGGAGCATGAAGTAGCAGTTGGGATATAATGTGAATGTTATAAACTTAATTTATTTTACATGGATTGTACAACTAGTTATAATAACTAATACGAGGCACTCTCCATGGCTCGGATGTTGGCGCGCGGTAGTTGGTGAGGTTGCAGGAAACCGGAGGACCGGGAGAAAACCACCGACCTTGGACGGGCAACTACAACCCATTCTCATAGCCACGCCGGGAATAGAACCCGGGTCGCCAGCAGAGAAGGAGCGTTTTACCACTCAGCTGTCCATCATTACCTTTGATAAATGGCTTGGTAGAGTGGATTTTTTTATGTTAGGAGTCACTGTGAGTAGTTTTAGGTGCCAGGTATACTGCACAATGGTCCGAGTAATAACAATGGAGAGTGCCTGTGGTGTGTACATCTATGTGTCTGGTGTAGATATGATCCAAGAGGCCCGCATTTTTGTGAGTGAGTGACACCTGTGACATTCTGCTTAACCCTTTACTGTTCAGATTAGCCTGTGGATTGTCACACTCCTACTGTTCAGATTTATTTTGCATTTTTTCCACATTTTGACATGAATCTATATAAGAGACATTAACTCAGTAACCGTTAAAGGTATCTTTGTGAAATTTTCAGCTTTTACTGTCAGGTATATGTCCATCATGTTATTTTATTTATTTTCTATATACCTGGTTTGATATGTATGTAACTAAGGTATATACAGGTAAAAACAGGTAAATCTGTACTAACTGTATTTCCACTCACTGGTATATCACCAAAATGACCCCTTTCATCCTGTTCAGGTAACCCATTAACCCTTTAATAAAAAAAGGGAAATGTAAGGATTTTTTTTTCACTTTAAGGTAATTATTAATTAAAGGTAAGAAAAAGGTAAATGATTTGGTTTAATACTGGAAAGGGAACCACCAACGAACAAGAATGTGCAAATAAATTGGATTTTTCTGTGGAAATCAAATATTTTTCACCTGAAAAGCTTGCTGACCCAAAGAGCACATTCTATGATTATTAACATATAACACATATGTTTACCTGTACAGGTAAGTAAAGGTAAATTATTTTTTTTTCTGAATATGTTAGCAAACACCTTGTTCATCAATATAGTTACTATAAATTAATACCTTCTCTATTTATGGACTGTATAATTCATTTTGATATAAGAACAGGTGCTTTTAATACAGTAATTAAGTTACCTATGTGAATAGTACCTTTGTTCTTCAACTGATCTAATTACCTGTGGCAGTGACAAAATCATGCTGAAAAGTGGCTGAGAAGAATATGGATAAACAAGTGTCAACTGTGTAAAACCATTATATTTTGATTTTTCAGACATGTAAAACATAAATTGATAATTTTGGTTACGGTTACACATAAAAACATACTCACCTGTACAGGTGAGTTCAGGTAAATACAGGTAAATTATTTTTTTAATGAAGTATATATTTTATACATGTAATAAGGGAGAAAAAAAACATACAACTTAATTTTGAGTGCCATGTGTAAAATTTATGAATTATAGGTACTAACTGCACTATTTATTGGGTTACCTGAAATGATACCTTTGATCTTAAACAGATTTAATTACCTTTGTAAGTACAGAATATAAAGACAACTTTTCATTTTAAAAGTGGAGAGGAAATTTTTGAAGGAGTTAAAACAATATGCAGAAACTATCTTTTAATTAACTGCACAGCCACGAGACTTGTGGATTTCAATTTTGCCAATTTCTACCTGTAAAAGTTTACTCACCTGCACAGGTAAGATCAGGTAAATAAAGGTAAATTCTCATTTTTTTTTTATTTAAATTATATATTATACTTGTTATAAGGGACATTGCAATAAAAACTATTTACTTTTGTCCAATGTGCAAAATATATAATTTATGGGTGTGAAATGCACTAATTATCTGGTTACCTGTAATATACCTTTTTATGTCAAATTAATATATTTTTACATGTGCAGGCAAAAACAAATCGCCGACTGATTTTAAAATAAAATCTGGAAAAATGTGTCTACCCTGTTTGTTAACATTTCATGCAATAATAAAATTGCTGTTTATCTGCACTGGTAAAAATCCAGGTGCGACAGGTAAACAGGTGTGCACTTGGTTCGATCAAAGATTAGCCTAAATAAACGTTGATATATCCAAATCTTTCCCATTCGAAACAGTGCGAATGTACTAAAATTTGAAATAAAAAATCAAAACAAATATGTCTTGCACTTGTGAAAACTCTTATTTTCTTAATTGAGGGTATCCATGCAATTTCTTTTGAAGTAACCGCCCCTCCGCGGCTGACGGTGATTGAGCGATAATGAGTGAATTTAGCAATATGTAGCACAAAAGGTACATTAACGAGGCGGTTTTGCAGACTTTAGTCACAGAATTATCCTATCTAGTCAATATAACGGAAAAATAAAAATAAATAAAACATTTACTGGACAATTAAGATGCAAGACGACACGTCTGTTTGGGTTTTTTTCCTGAACGGTCCAATTTTACCGCGTCATCCCTCAGCCAGCGGTGACGCACTGACGCTGCAAACTTTTCTCACCCAATCGTATCTACTTTTACATCAGCAAGGTTCACGTGACTGGGTCTGGCGTGTTTATTTTGTAAAGTCTTTTAAATGGACATGGTTCACGTGACTGAGTCTGGCGTGTTTATTATAAGAAGCATCATGAGATGCTGTGCCGACTGGCGGTCTGATTATTCTTTTTTTGGTGGGGGGGGGGGGGGGGGGAGGGGAGTTACCTGGAAACATCCTCTCACGTCATGCAATATGTATGCATTAGAATCGATTCTTTAACGCAGGGATCAGAAACAATGAAAACACTGGTAGTACTAGTGGAACAATAATTTATTACATATATATAATAAATAGGCCTATGCACATTAATGTAAACAAATCGTTATTAACAAGAATATAAAATAACGGAAAATCAATATTTTTTATTGTTGAAAAGGTGTTTTTAAAATGTGCTATTGGGGATAATGCACATAATACCAAAGTTTATAAACGTGAGAAAACGATACTAAACTGTGAAGTAACACCAAAGAAACATGTTTTCACAGTACATTTTAATGTATGTTATGTTATTCAAATATATAGGCCTACGTAAGTCCAACAATGCTTATCAAAATCATGCCTAGTTACTATGATTTCATAGCAGTACATTCTGGTATCTTAGAGGAAAATTGCACGTAGGCTTACATATATTCATGCACTTACTTATCCAGGTCTTCAATTTGCACTTTATTTCAGTGACATTTAAATGAAGCATAATTACGTCATATGAAATTAATATAAAATGGAAATATAATATATAATTACATTTATTTAATTCAACTTCACTTGAAGAAAAGTAGGAAATTTATTTAATAATTTTGAGATGCACAATTCCTTGGTTAACTAGATGTATACACGAGACCTAACTTCAAATCATATAGCTAATCTGGTAACTTCCGTATGCAACTTTGTACAGTTAGGCCCTCATATAGTCAGAAATCGTGCACTGCTGATAAAACTTCAGCTTTAGCAGGAAAGCATGCGGTCTCCCCAGGCTGCTAGGTGCATGGTGATTTCACGGAGAGGCAGAATTCCAGTTAATTATAAAACAATATGCAGCAACAATTCAATAATTCTTAAGAAGCACCTGGAATGTTCCAAAAACTTCTAATAAGTTATGATCTCTTGGGTGTTTGTTTATTTATTTATTTTGTATTCACCAGTCCCGTCAGCTGTAGAGACGCGGACCATGACCTACACCTGGCAATTATACATGTCGTTCGGTTCCCGAACATTGTAAATGATGTCATTATCCTTTGATGATTAATGTAATAGATGCCAATTTAAATTAGTAATTTTCACTCCGAATCCCCGTCTGGTTGGCCACATGTTGTGTGCTGTCTTTCCGCTAAAATCTTCTGTGTGATAGGAAAATTTCCTTGTGCTAATAAAACTGTCAATCAAACGTGAAAATGACAAGGTCGGTGGGTAAAAATAGAAGCCGACACCCTGTGGTATTTTAGGTCTTCGAAAGGGGCAAGTTTGAGACAAAGCCATCAAACATTTTGCAATATAGATATATTTGTATACCTGCGTCTTTTAAATCTTATTTTACAGCAATGGAAAGGTACAATTAGATTTCAGTCTAATTTGTCCACCTGCATGGTTTCTCGATCGTCATTTTGAATACACCATGCGCATGCATATCGAAAGTCCGCATCTTTGGTCTTAATATTTTACTTTCACTGTGTCACCGTCACTATATATATACGCTATAGCTTCTAATTTAAGATTGGCGAATGCATTTTATTCATTTTCTTGCATGTATCATGACTGAGACTGACTCCGCCGTATGACTTTAAAGGATTATCATGACCACGACACATTTTCCATATTTAATCCCTGGGCCATGCATGCAAGCGTTGACTGGGTTTTGAGAGCGATATCAATATAAAGCGGCGTTTATACCGGGTGCATGTACGGTATATGCGATATATATGCAGTCTGCGGTATACGTTATGTATTTTTTATGAATATAGGCGGCGAATGAACCCGATTTGAGAAACTTTCATGGATGAAATATAAAAAGGAGTTATAAGTTCTGGTATTAGTGATCAGATTTTATGTTTAAAAGGTACAAACATTTATAACGCAGTACTATTCCTTACAACAATGAATAGCCTGTTATAGGCAAACGTATTACAAAAAAAAAATTATTTACTTCAATTCATAAAATAATAGGTTATATTTTTAAAATTTAGTTTGCTATGTGCCATATATATTTAAAGATGTTTTGCAGCTCCGCCCAAAATCTGTTTCACTGGCAGTGACAACTACTGGTGCTTTTATCAATCACTAATGAAAATTATAATACGCACATAGGCCTATATATATACACACACACACAAAAGCGCGCACACGTGCACGTACACATGTAGCCTATACATATAAAGGAAGTACTACACATATAAAAATTTGTAAAATCTGTTCAGTATGTGTTAAAACCGTATTAATACATATTTGTTCAAGCGTATAAGTCACTTACTGTCTTGTTTTACATATTCAAGGATCTGGGTGTATAGGCGTACAGTTTCACGTACGTCGTAAAATAATTACTTCAGTATTTCATGGAGTATAAAGTTATCTTTATATTTTACACTGGAAAATTAACTATATCTCTATAATATCTGGCTGTTTCTAATTTAAGACGGTATTAATTTTATTTTCAATCCAAAAAGCCTCTTAGAATGATTGACAGTTCTTGTGCCCGATTACGATTGTACATAACATGTTTGGCACAGAAATGATCACTAGTAAACAATCAGACATCACATATATATACGACATGATATATGACAGTATCTTCGATTTTTAGTTAAGAAAATATGTTAATATTTAAAATAAATACTCATTTTATTATATGATATCGGTTAAAAATGGTTTTTCAGTGCCAGTACATGACACAGTAAGGAGGTCACGCAGATCACGTGCGTGGTGTCTGTCAGGTGCGTCAGTCAGTCGGACGGCGATCATTGGTCACAAGTTAAACCAATAAAAAAGGGGATAATATATGATCTTGGAAATGTTTAACGGAAGTTAAATCTGTAAAACACACTGCACTTGATTTTGTCACCAGGATTGATTGCCAACATTTGGTAATTTACCGATTTCTGATGAATTTTGCGTAGGAGTCTGATTTTACTCTCGCAGCCGACATGTTACCAGGGCCCACGTAACAAGGCCACGTGAGTGAAAGTCAATCATTTTTATATTTTTCCAACAAGTCTGCGTTCGCGCCAGTTTGGATCTTGGTCACATGTTAGAACAACACTTGACGTTTTTCTCTTTCATTTAAGTACAAATATGATGGATGACAATAGACCATTACCCCCAAAACTTGCCCCAATTACGGGTATGTAAAATGGGCTTTAGCGCGCCCGGGCGGGCGCTTTTGAACTACAGGCCCGTGACAAACGCGCGCCCTGGCGGGCGTTATTGGAGTTTAAAGCCTTAAATCCAGTTTCTTCTGGGCATTTCAGAAAGAAGTTTTGTTGAGATCTGTATTGAAGTCTCCAAATATAATTGTTGGGCCAGGTGGAAATAATGTTAGTTGTTGATTAATGGCTATATTGAGAGTTGTAGATGAAGCATGTGGAGGTAAGTAGCAAGTCAATACCCTAGTTTTTTTTTCCTGAGAGTTCAAACTGAAGTGCAAGTGATTCTATAAAAGTGATTCGAAGATATATTTGAGGTACAGTGGAGATGTTTTTTTTTGTGCAAACTGCTATACCATGTTTTTTTTCACCCGGGAACCTCAAAATCAATAGGTTTCTTCATCCGTGGTGGGTGAGCCATATGTGCTAGATGAAAGGTTTAGGTCACACGGTTTTGCTTAAAATGGGTCCAAAAGCTTTTTCAAGAATTGGGTGCTGTGGCCGTGACCTTTGACCCCGCGCCCTCAAAATCAATAGATTTCTTCATCTATGGGTGGGTGAGCCATATGTACGAGATGAAAGGTTTAGGTCAAACGGTTTTGCTTAAATAGGGTCCACAAGCTTTTTCAAGAATTGGGTGCTGTGGCCCTGACCTTTGACCCCGTGACCTCAAAATCGATAGGTTTCTTAATCCATGGGTGGGTAAGCCATATGTGCAAGATGAAAGGTTTACGTCAAAAGGTTTTGCTTAAAATGGGTCCACAAGCTTTTTCAAGAAATGGATGCTGTGGCCGTGACCTTTTACCCCGTGACCTCAAAATCAATAGGTTTCTTCATCCATGGGTGGGTACGCCATATGTGCAAGATGAAAGGTTTACGTCAAAAGGTTTTGCTTAAAATGGGTCCACAAGCTTTTTCAAGAAATGGATGCTGTGGCCGTGACCTTTGACCCCGTGACCTCAAAATCAATAGGTTTCTTCATCCATGGGTGGGTAAGCCATATGTGCAAGATGAAAGGTTTACGTCAAAAGGTTTTGCTTAAAATGGGTCAACAAGCTTTTTCAAGAAGTGGGTGCTGTGGCCATGACCTTTGACCCCGTGACCTCAAAATCAATAGGTTTCTTCATCTATGGGTAGGTGAGCTATATGTGCCAGATGAGAGGTTTAGGTCACACGGTTTTGCTTAAAATGGGTCCACAAGCTTTTTCAAGAAGAGGGTGCTGTGGCCGTGACATTTGGCCTCGTGACCTCAAAATCAATAGGTTTCTTCATCCATGGGTGGGTGAGCCATATGTGCATGATGAAAGGTTTAGGTCAAACGGTTTTGCTTAAAATGGGTCCACAAGCTTTTTCAAAAGTGGGTGCTGTGGCCGTGACCTTTGACCCCGTGACCTCAAAATCAATAGGTTTCATCATCTTTGAGTGGGTGAGCCATATGTGCGAGATGAAAGGTTTTGGGCAAACGGTTTGGCTTGAAATTGATCCACAAGCTTTTTTTAAGAAGTGGGTGCTGTGACCGTGACCTTTAACCCGGTGACCTCAAAATCGATAGGTTTCTTCATCCATGGGTGGGTAAGCCATATGTGGGAGATGAAAGGTTTTGGGCAAACGGTTTGGCTTGAAATTGATCCACAAGGCAATTTCGGACGGACAGACGGACGGACGCACGGATGCACGAACGGAGGCGTAACTATATCCCTGAAGTTGTGAGGGGATAATAAGTGATTATTAAAATAATTTTATAAAATATATTCATGAATGCATTCATGAATACATTTTGAAAGTATTTGCACTCTTTGCACAGGTTTTTACCTGTATTAGTATTTGTATTCATTTTCATGATCTAACTAATGAATTTTTGTATTCATATTCAAATACAATTATAAAGTATTCACCCAATGTCTCGTATTTATTCAGTTTCAGTCAAACGAAACTGTTGAGAATCCACGATATACAAATTTCACAAATTTAAATAATGACAACAAATACCTGGTTTTATGGCTTTAATTTATAAAAAAAAAAGACTATTTTATTCACTTTTGAATACTGTCACATCACTGTCAACACACTATACATAGCAAGACACTTATGACAATTATTAACATTATAGTTATCATAATGAGAAGTTAAGATCTAAATTTTTAATCATATTTTAATATTTTTATTTTTTTAAAATATGTATAAGAAAATAAAGAAGAGTAATCTCAGCTATGAAACTAATACGTGTTAAAAATAACCCAAGGATCAAAACAAACCAATATATATTACAAGGAGAAAACTGGAGTTGGGAATGTTTAATTTTATTAACTGAAATAAAGGAATCAGTAATATAAATTTTTGATTATTTACCCAGTATCATGTAACAACTGATACAGCCATGAGTCTTAATGTCATTAGTCAAACATATTGACATATTTAATGAGCACTTGTCTGAGTAATATTCTAAATTTTTGACATTTTTCATTTTTTTTAAATTTTATAATAAATATAAACAACAATAATAGTAAACAACAATTTTATTTAAATATAAATTTTTCATTTTTATGATTGAAATGAATAAAAATACCCAATGGTGACTGCATGGTGTCATTTGAAATACATTTTCGGCCATCCAAGGAAGATCCATAAAACATCAGTAATTGCAAGGTAATACCCTGTTACTCATTAACTATAAAATTCCTTTTCCATTTATTTTTCTTAAAGTTGTTATTATAATTTATATATTATATTTATTTTAGATTATTGTTTATTGTTATGTTTTTGGCCAAAACAACTACTAGAGGAGGGGGGTTGGACAGTTAGATTCAGCTGAAGCCACCCAATGGCTGACTGGCTGGAGTGTATGCCTCGCATCAAGCATGCATAATTTGCCAGAAAGGTCAATATGGGGACATACTGAGGAGCTTCAGTATAGCCTAGGCGTGACATGGTTTCATAAAAAAATTGTAATAAAAGCTAAAGTTTTTTGTCCACCTTTCCTTTCAAATTTCAGAATTAAGAAGCTGAAATCCCTACGTGTGCATGATATTAAAAATTAAATCAACAGTGCTTACAGGGAAAAACGTGCCATGGCCAAAGCTGGGCCAAATTTAAGGTTCTGATTTTATATTTATGCGAATAACTTATAATATTTGAAAAATTCAAATTCAATTTTCGGTACACAATTAAATCTTCATTAAATCAAGCTATACCCCTGAAACAATGTCTCTAGCATCAGCAATTCTTATGCTAAGTGAGTAAATATATTTCCTTATTTCTTACAAGGTGCGTTATGTTTGGGCCCATAACTTCAACAAATTACACAATACTGACAAAATTTTTGGTATGTACATAGGAAATGTATGAGCGAATATGCATATTTACTATGATCAAATTAAGATCAGTGGTTTTGATATCAGGCAGTTTTGAAGTGTAACAATGGGTTTTTAATGGAAAACGGAGGTTTTTCATTAATATCTAGAAGGAACCAAGTCCTAGTGACCCAATTTACGGTATGGTTGCAGATTTTGGGGTCATCTAACTGTATGCCGAATTTCAGATTCGTAGGTCCAACGGTTTCAAAACGTGCCAGTTTAACGGACGAACAGACAGACACTGACCTAGTTTTTTTTAAACCAAAAACAACTAGAAACTAGAATATGGGTAGTGGACAAGCGACTACGTGTTTCCGCCGAAATCAGAGTGGGACGGGTGAAGTGACGCATGAATTGAGTGGCTCGTGGAACTAGACAGGATGTTTTGCATATAGGTATGGATGACGCGAAACCAGAATGGGACGGGTGAAGTGAGGCATGGATTGGGTGGCGAGGGGAAATAGAGAGGTGTGTTGCATATTAGCATGGACGACTGCAGCCGAAATGTGTGTAGGCGGCGCCACCTGCCACAAAATCCAGAAAGTTATCTAAGTTGTATACAATTACAAAATGTTAGGCAGATAAGTCAAACCACTGCCGAGATATGAAGGATTTTTCCCACGGCAGACAAACAGACAGACACTGTGCAAAAATAATTGCAAGTGGCGCCACCAGTTTTGCGTATGATAAAGAGCTATGTGAGATCTACAGACATGCAAAATTTCAGGAGGATACGTCAAACCATTCCTGAGATATAAGCCTGGATGCCTGAAGCCTGAACGTGAAAGTAGGTGGCGCCACCTGCCACAATACCGAGAAAGCTATCCAAGATGTATATGGATGCAAAATTTCAGGTGGATAAGTCCATTCACTGCAGAAATATGAGTAAATTTGTCCCACGGCAAATGAACAGATGGAGGCTGTGCAAACATGGTTGCAGGTGGCGCCACCATTTTTAGCTCAGCTGACTATAAGTCAACTGAGCTGTAGTCGTGTTCCATTGTCCGTCCGTAGATGTGGCACGTTTTGAAACTGTAAGAACTAGGAATCCAAAATTCAGCATAATGTTTGATGTCCCCAAGATCTCCTACCAATATATACAATAAATATTCCTCTATATAGTTCCTATGTACATGCCAGAAATTAGGTCTGTATTATAAAATTTAAAAAAGTTATGGGCCCTAACATATTGCACTCTGTAAAAAATCAGGAAAAATATTTGGTCACTTAACACAAAAAAATGTTAAAGCTATGGATTTTTTTCTGTTATATAACTTTAATAAATCAAAATTTAGTTGTATACCCAAAATTAGATCAAAATCTTTTAAATTTTTAAAAATATTAGCAAAAATATAAAATTGATATTTTTCATCAGCTCTTTGTATTTGCAATTTGTATATCCAAGACCCCACTCTTGCTCAATACAGCCTTGCCTAGGTAACCTTATTAGTGATGCAGCACTGGCAGAACACCCCTCCAGTCCCCCCCCCCCCCCCCCCACCACCACCACTACCATCACCAATTATATTTCAATACATGGTTTGTTATTGTCAACTGTATTTCTTTAAATGTTTAGCTGTTTTTGATCCAATGTGCACAACTTTTCTTGAAATATTAATTCAAGAAGTAATCCAAGAGATGCAACGTTGTTCTGATGTACACTTTTTAAGAAATTATTTCCTTTTAAATAATTAAACAAAATATAATTTAACCCACCAGTTTGATAATATATGAAACAAATCATGGATAAATAAAGGTGCAATTTAAATTTGTGAATTCTGGAGTGTTATTTTCATATATTTATTGCTTTGCAAATTTAAAAAAATATATTTAAATAAAAAAAGAAATATATCTGTGTGCATTATGTGATGTTACCTGACAAAATTAAGTATTAATGTTGGTGCAATTTAGGTTTGGGAATCATAATAAATATTCAGATATAAATGATAAACTGTAAATATATAGGAAAATTTATAAACTTAAAAAAAAAGAAAAATAGGATCTAATGCAAATATTTGTTAATTATTTTCCTGTCTCAGTAGAATGCAAATTAAAGATATTTGCTTTGTTTTCCAGCTCTCCGCCTGTTTTTAAATATTTAAAAAGAATTTCATTTAAAGTAAATTTTATCCTAAAGCGAACCTGTGCAATAGGATATACATCTATTAAAATGCTAAAATATGATAACGTGCCTGACCATTATTGAAAAAGTACTTGATTACTTTTCAAATACGTGCATGTTTGATATCTACATGTACAAAGCAAGTACTAAAACATTTTGAACTCTACTACAGGATTATAAGCCTGTAATAAAACACAATATCTATTAAGAGAAACCTTGTTGTGCATGTTTCAATGTCATCGAGGGGCGGGATAAATGATATATACAGATATTTAATATGACATTAACTTTAAATATGCTAATATCCAGAAAAAAAGGTGGAATATACTCCAGATTTTCTGTAAAATTTTTTTCAACCTACCTGTTTATTTTTTTCGGGGCAAATGTTAGCCCCAAAAAGAGATTTTTAAGGATGGCCAATGTACTGGGGACAGTTGCCGATGACTTTATCGCAGCAGACATAAAGCGAATACCTCGAATATTAGGATTCGAGAAGGACCGGACACAGCCATAAATACACATATCCATGGGACCGAATGTGATCCAACAATGCCGAGAAGTGCTGTTGTCAGCTTCAACATTTAATAATATTCTATTCTTGGTAAATAAAGCATATTATATGAGCAGTCTCAAGGGTTTTGTTGGTAAAAGACTGAAAATGGACAGACAATGAGTTTTATTTAAAATAAGACCATTTTAAAGGGACTGGACTAGCTGTGAGTGGAATTCTGATAAAACATGTTTTTGCAGGGGTATTTTTAACATTTTTTTTTCTTCGCTCTCCTCCCTTGGACAAACTGTTCGTAAAACAAATAATTAAAAAAAACATGCCTTATCTGACAACCCTAGTTGAATTTGTTTAATTTTGGTAGGTCCCTACACATTTTAAACATGTTGATATAAACAAAACAACCGCCTGTATCCACGTTTTCTGGCCTATTTTTATAAAAGCCAAACAGTACCTTTTGTTTATAAAAGTCAGATAGGTGATCGGGTCCCTTTAAGGTATTGATTTTATTAAAATTCTGATATAATTTCTGGAATAAAATTAAACCTATAGTAATTTAAATATAGTTATATGCCTGAAATGGGCTCTCTAGCTTCAACAGTTATCAAGTTAAGTAAATATTTTCCTGGTTTTTGACGTGAAAAATGTTCAGGCCTAAACTTCAACAATTTACACAATATTGACTTAATTTCTAGCATGTACATAGGAAATATATACAGAAGTAGTTATGCCAAATATGAACAAAACAACAAAACAACAGCACGGTTTATGTTGTGTAGTCTTGGTGTGTAACAATAGGTTTCTAATGGAAATGGAGGCGTTTCCATAAATTATTCAAAGGAAAGAAGTCGCAGTGACTCAGTTTTTGGTTTGGCAGGATAACTTGGAGCCATCTAACTGTATGTCAAATTTCGGATTCGTATGTCCAATGATTTCAAAACGCGTCTTGGTCGTACAGAAGGACCATGGATATAGCTCCGGTGACTTATAGTCAGCCGAGCTAAAAAGAACCTGCAGTTTCAGCCAAATATTGATTTAGCTCATAATAATGGAAAATATGCAAATTATCTCATTTAACATACAACATACAAAAAGACACATGCTCATTGGATTATATGGGGGAAACTAGAATATGGGTAGTCGACAAGCGTCTACGTGTATCCACCGAAACCAGAGTGGAACGGGTGAAGTGAGACATGGATTGAGTAGCAAGGGGAAATAGAGTGGTGTGTTGCATATTAGCATGCCACAAAATCCATAAAGTTATCCAAGTTGTATACAATTGCAAAATTTTAGGCAGATAAGTCAAACCAGTCCTTAGATATAACCCTGGATATCAGCAGCATGAACATGAAAGTAGGTGGCGCCACCTGCCATAAAATCGAGAAAGCCATCCAAGATGTATATACATGCAAAATTTTAGGTGGACAAGTCCATTCACTGCAGAAATAAAAGTGATTTTATCCCACGGCAGACAAACAGACGGACGATACAAAAAAATGGTTGCAGGTGGCGCCAACAGTTTTGCGTATGATAAAGAGCTATGTGAGCTCTATACACATGCAAAATTTCAGGAGGATACGTCAAACCAGTCCTGAGACATAACCCTGGATGTCTGCAGCCTGACCCGTGAATGAAGGTGGCGCCATCTGTCATAAAATCCAGAAAGCTATCCAGGAAGAATACACATGCAAAATTTCAGGTGGATAAGTCCATTCACTGCAGGGATACGAGTGATTTTATCCCATGGCAGATGAACAGATGGACGCTGTGCAAAAATGGTTGCCGGTGACGCCACCATTTTTATGCATGTTACAAGTCTTTCCAAGGGCTACATTTGTGCAAAAATTTTTTCCTGATTGGTCAAATGAGTCTGAAGATATGTGGGTTAATGTGTTAAAACAGACGCACAGATGGACGCACTGGAGAGAGGACAGGTCAGAGGTCAACGCAAAATATTTTGCCACCAGTTCACATGTGACTTGATAATGGTGTGAAGTTTCAGAAAATCTGTCAAGTGGTTTCAGGAAGGGGCGGCGGCGGCGGAACCCAGGCAAAAACATATTATTCGCAAAACTTTGTTTTGGCAGATACAATTAGGTAAGAAGCAATCAGAAGAGCTTTGACACCTGACCACAAAACACTTTCAGGCTTGCCAATCTATACAGGGGAACTGACATTACATTAGGGGATCTTGTCCCATGGAAATTTCGAGTATTAAATGTTCATGTTGAGTAGCCACATTAGGTTTAAACAATTGGAATTTGTAACAAATACATAATCTGGCTGCAAATAAGCAAGTTAGAGTATGCTTTCGGAAGAGTTGGCTAGATCTAGCTCTCACAATAAACAAACATGAGTAATATCCTTGGTAAGCAAGGACTGTGAATCTGTTTAGAATCCTCCCCAGTTTAATATGGTGGGCATCCATATTTGAATCTGCCCACCTGAGAATACAACAGTCAAAACAAAACTTCATAAATTCTTGATTTATAACATCAAACTTTAATGATGCTGCACTTCACATTAAAATGTTCTGTTGACACAAACTCTAGAAAAATATCATTAATTTGGTGAGACATAACAGTTCCACAGTAATATAATTCATAGTCAAAGGTGACATGTATCACTATGACGACACCTGATCTTGAACAATGTGAAGAGATTCAGGGATGACATACAGGCTTACAGGTGAACTAACTTCTTGAATAGTACACTGGTATAAATCGATCACTACAATCGTTTGATTTCAAATCTTTAAAGATCTGAAGAAGTTTCAAGATATTCACATATAGAATAAACTTACAGTTAGTTTATCCACAGATAATACAGTTTTACAGTTCCCAAATATGTTTAAAGAAGTAGCAGGATTTAAAGTAAATTTATCATTTCTTCAAGGAAGATCACTTATTGATTATCTGTCCTGAGAAAACTGAAAGTGAAAGAATGGTAAGCACTGATGCAGAGTAGTAAAAATATGTCACAATACAGCTATCAAAGAGCTAAGTAACGCTACATACTGAGGTCATAACAGTGGTCAGAGACCAGCATCACACCACTTGTGTCACAATACAGTTGTCAACAAGTGACCCAGGGGTCATGATGCTCAGCTAAGTAGGAAGACATTCACAAAAGGAATTTTATCATCTGAATGCCAAATTTTGCAAGTGGTATCCCAAATCAACTGAAGCATAGCTCAGAGGATATGGGTAACAGAGACCTAATTTCTGGTTACCAAGAAGATTTTTTAAAGACCTCCATGGATGTCAAGTAAGATTCTAGGTGCAATAATAACAATTTGTGCCCTGTTAACGCATGACGGGGATAAATAAAATCCCTTTTAGAATGGGGAAATGTACCCTCGCTGTTGTTTAAAGTACAACCCTCCCATCCAAAATCATAGTCAACCAAGATTATACCCCTATAGAGACATCAAAGAACATTCACATGAAGTCATGGCTATTCAGAGAATTTACTGTATGGTTAAAGGCTATAAGTTGATGTCAGAATATACTTAACTAACATACCTGTAATAGTACTAATACGGAACCCTTTCATTTCATCGTCATCCTGTAAAGATGTCAAACAGATCAATAATTTCAGACCAATACCAATACCTTGAACCACTCTGGATATATGAGCAATTTTTACTGAAAGCAAACGTATGGATGGACACCACACAATAACAACTGCAGTTAGTGCCACCAGTCTTAAATACAAGATGGAGGTATCCAAGATCAATGGACATGCACAATTTAAGCCCAATCTGTCCTTTAGTTTTAGACCTATAATGCTCAGTACTGTCAAGTAGCAATGACTGGGTAATAAAAAGCGCGAAAACAAGAAAAGGACAGAAGGTGGCACCACCTGTCTTCTGCAGAAGACAAAGCTATCAAAGATCTTCAGTCAGTCTGATTTTTGGACCAATCCATGCATCCCATATTGAGATGTATATGATTTTGTGTGATTTTCACTATATATGGCAATATTCAAAGTCAAGGCCACTCTCATAGAAAAGGTCATATACATCATCCCATAACCATGTCTATGTTTATGCATAATATGAAAGAAATCTGTCCATTAGTTTTTTACTTATAATGTTGCAGTACAGTGGCATTGATGGGGGTATTAAACGGCATGAAAACAAGTAAAAGAATAACAGGTGGCACCACCAGTTTCTTGTACATGACAACACTATCCAAGATCTTCGGTCAATTTGATTTTTGGACCAATCCATGCATCCCTTATTGAGATATTAATGATTTTATGTGATTTTCACCATACATGACAATATTCAAGGTCAAGGTCACTCTCATTGGAAAGGCCATGACCCCGTTTTATACATACTTCATTCCCATAACCCATGTCTATGTATATGCATAATATGAAAGAAATCTATCCATTAGTTTTTGACTAACAATGCTCACACAGTACTGTAAAGGGCCAATGATGGGGGTATTAAAACAGCACAAAAACAAGAAAAGGATAACAGGTGGCGCCACCAGTTTCTGGTACCTGACAACACTGTCCTAGATCTTTGGTCAAGTTGATTTTTGGATCAATCCAGGGAAGAAATTTTGAGATATGCATCAAACTTGTGGGTTTGGTGACTGTACCTCAAATTCTTACAAAGTTATGAATAAACCTAGTTTATAACAATCCTGCAGATGACACTGATTATTGTTATGAGTGGTAGACCCTAATCCCATCAGCTGACTTACAACATCCTGCTTCTTCAAAGGGCATGTTCATCTGAGTTACTGACAGATGGGGCTGTAATCACCCCTTCCTAAAATAATGTCAGATTTCACAAATTTTAAGGGAAAATATGGAAAATGACCTTTCAGGACACACTTGTCCTCATTTCCAACAGTTCAAAACCAAAAACAGGCATTCCTTGGCACAGCCACAGAGGAGTTCCACGACATGTCCAGTGACACCATCTACAACTGTTGTACAGATTTATACTGTTAAGTTATCCACATTTATAATATTCTTAATGGAGTGATAGAAGAGAGTAGTATGTAGTCATAATGATAAATAACATAAATAATACAGGTGATACATTTTTCTAGGATGTTATGGCTTTCAGTTATTATATAACAATACAGGTGATTATTAATTTCAGGCTTTTTTAATGCCAGTTTTTCAACACACACTAACCAAAACACAAACATTGGTGCAACGGCAAAGGATTCTTTAAGGTGCTTAGTATAAGCTGGTAGTAATACATTTAAAATAAATTAATACTATAAACTGACTTGAACAAAATGTGTACCCTGAAGTATTAAAAAGAATATATATAAAAATACAAAAATGAAACATAAAGACAATTATACTGCTATGGACAAAGACACTGCACAGGGCAGTAGGTGCTGTAATATTTGCAGGTTTCATACAGAGATAGTCCAGTGACCTCTACAATTACAGCTCCAGGGACAGATTTACTATTATTACAGTTTGTGTCTGCGATTTCAGGCCATATTCAAACTGTTGTATATAAAACCATGAACAGCAGAAAAACCACAATGTGAAAAGACCAGGAAAGAACCACACAAAACCCAGTGTCCTTGGATGTAAATGTCCTCTCTGTGGTGCTTGTTGATCAAACTGATAGATGTCCCCTCTGGTGCACAAGATCAGACGAACTGATAGTTATCTCGTTGTACATGGAATGGTGTTCGCTGAGGGATGGTGGTCACAGGGTCTAAGCTGAAGACTTCCTTCCAGTTTGTTGGGGATGGTCGAAAACATCCAAAACAACGCCAACCCACCAGGTCAATAAAATTCTGAATATATCCATGGCTACAAAATAAAAATAAATTACAGTTAGCTCTAAATACAGCATTATGAACTAGACATTTCTTGGCACCCCAGGTGCCAGAGTATCCCCAGACATAGTAGGCCCCCCCCCCCCCTTTAAGAATGGGCCCCCATTTTTAGCAGCATATACTGACACTTGGCATATTTATTGTTTCTTCCATCTATCAATCCACAATCTTGTTGAAGATGTTGGTCCTGTGACCTTGATCTTTTTAAAGATGTGTCCTGTGACCTTGACCTTTGACCTCATGACCCCAAAATCAATTCCGGTCTTGCTTTTCCAATGGGACATATACAAATCAAGTCAATCTATACATCAATAAAGCAGGAATTATCATCCAGAAACTAATTTTTGGACAGATGGCTCCTGTGACCTTCATCTTTGACCTTGTGACCTCAAAATTGATAGGGTTCTTCCTCTCTTGGCAGGTGAACTATATGTGCAAGATGAAAGATCTGAGATGAAATGTTTGGCTGAAAATGCATCCACATCTTTTTAAAGATGTGTCCTGTGACTTTGACCTTTGACCTCATGACCCAAAATTCAATTTGGGTCTTGCTTTCCTAATGGAACATATACAAGTTTGAAATCCATACATAAATAAATGCAGGAATTATCATCCAGAAACTAATTTTTGGACAGATGGCTCCTGTGACCTTCACCTTTGACCTTGTGACCTCAAAATTGAAAGGGGTCTTCCACTCTTGGCAGGTGAACTATATGTGCAAGATGAAAGATCTGAGATGAATTGTTTGGCTGAAAATGCATCCACAATCTTTTTAAAGAGGTTTCCTGTGACCTTGACCTTTGACCTCATGACCCCAAAATCAATTCCGGTCTTGCTTTTCCAATGGGTCAAATATAAGTCAAGTTTGAAATCCATACACGAATAAAAAAAGGAATTATCATCCAGAAACTAATTTTTGGACAGATGGCTCCTGTGACCTTCATCTTTGACCTTGTGACCTCAAAATTGATAGGGGACTCCTCTATAGGCAGATGAACTATATGTGCAAGATGAAAGGTCTGAGATGAAATGTTTGGCTGAAAAAGCATCCACAATCTTTTTAAAGATGTGTCCTGTGACCTTGACCTTTGACCTCATGACCCCAAAATCAATTGGAGTCTTGCTTTTTCAATTGGACATATATAAGTCAAGTTTGAAATCAATACATCAATAAAAGCAGGAATTGTCATCCAGAAACTAATTTTTGGACAGATAGCTCCTGTGGCCTTGACCTTTGACCTTGTGACCCCAAAATTGATATGGATCATCCACTATTGGCAAGTGAGCTATATATTTAAGATGGAAGACCTGGGATGAAAGTTTGGCTTAAATTGCATCCTCAGTATCTTTTAAGATGCCAGTCCAGTGACCTTGACCTTTGACCTCATGACCCTAGAACCCATAGGGTTCTTACTTCAGTGGTGGGCCATACATAAATCCATATGGCTATCAACACTGGAGATATCATACGAGTTGTGTGATTTTCACCATATATGGCAATATTCAAGGTCAAGGCCACTCTCATAGGAAAGGACATGACCCCAATTTAAATAAACTTCATCCCATAACCCAGTACTATGTATATGCATAATATAAAAGAAATCTGTCCATTAGTTTTTGACTTATAATGCTCACAGAACTGTAAGGTGGCAATTTTGGGGGTATTAAAGAGCACCAAAACAAGTAAAGAATAATAGATGTCGCCACCAGTTTCTGGAACATGACAACCCTATCCATGATCTTCCATCAACTTGATTTTGGGATAAATCCATGCAAGATTTCTTGAGCAATTAAAGAATTTGTTTGAATTTCCCCCAAAATTGGACCTATTCAAGGTCAAGGACACTCTCCTAGTAAAGGTCATGATCTCATTTTAAAAAGGCGTCGTCCTCTTACCGATATCTATATATATACCAAGTTTGGTAAAGTTCCGTGAAATATTTTTTGGGTTATCGCGCAAACAAGATTTATATGCGGCGGCGGCGGGGGGACTGGTCTGAAAACATAGTATCCCCCGACTTTGTCTGGGGATACAATGATGAAAGAATCACGTCAAGACCTGAAAGACCAAAATCAGTATGGGACCAAATAAATCCTTTTGTTTCAAAATCTAAATGAACAGCTGTAGATACTCTCTGAACAGTTTGACTTGACAAATTCTACCATGATGAACAGGGCTGGCATGGTATACAAACGGACTGATACAAGAAAAGCTGTGTTTCCATGTATCCCAGGTCACTGGGTGCATTTACAGTAAAGTTGTTCTTGTGGCTGTCGTCTTTGCAGTTTCAAAAGAGGCATGCTAAAGGATATCCGCAAGAAAAACGTATGTACTTATGGAAACAGTTTTTGCAGACTGCGTACTATGGAGTGTATGTACGTCTTTTGCAGACACAATTTTTATGGATACATGGAAACAAAGCTTACCTCTAGCAATTATAAAACAGACAAAAAGGATGAGAAACATGCAACCCACAGGTCTATAAGCACAGCTAACAAAGATGACCAAGAAGTGTTACATTATGAGCTACAAATTCACAATTTTTATACTCAAATGTTGACTTGTGCAGGCCTGGACAAATTAGAAATTGGCGTAACCCACAAGTCCAGTTTGTGTAACCCATTCAACTTGGTGTAACCTATGTAATTATAACAAGGGACCGATGGGTCACGTGATTGGACTATAAATTTATCACCATTGTGATACTATATTTAGTTGATAAACCTTATGAATATCATGGACATGTTATAGGCTATTTTAAAGGAATATAATGTAATATGTGAGTAAATGATGTATGAAATAACCTGACTGATGGATTAATAATGAGTAAATATAGTGGTTTATTTTTTATTTATTTGGGAGCTGTTGAAAATAGGGATATATTTGAGCAAATATGAATGCAATGACAGTACACTAAGAGGTGGTAGAATGATGACAAGGCTATTTGTTGAAGGATCTATAGTGTATGGAAGTCCGCAAGATTTCAATTTGACAGATATAATGTTATGATTAACTATGCTGAAGAGGGGATTTATGAATTGTGACTGTATGACATGACATCTCTTAGGTCTTGACAAGGTACATTACATTGATGCCCACCACGTCTACATATTACACAATATTGTCATAATTTCTGGCATGTAGGTAACAAAAAGTTATAAAATATATAAAAATATGGATATATCTGATTCATCTTGTTCTCGTTTACTGAGGCTGACATTGGGATGGGGTTCAGAAAAGGAAACAGTGTGGGCAGCAAGGAGGGTTGGATGTAGAGAGAAAAGGAGATAAAGAGAGAGGAACGGTGCCTTCAACAGTACTTAAACACCTGGAAGGTTAAAATCTAAAATATTATGAAATGTAGATCAAATCTGAGAGAAAGAGGTAATCTATGCCATGGTTGGTTGATATGATTGAAGAAATTGTTGCAAATAATATTTTAAGATCTGACCATGCGTTTCCATTGGATACCTTTCTGACAGGCTGTTGACAGTTAAACATTTTACACATTTGTCTAATGAGATCCAATTTTTTTAATAAACTTTTTTTTCTAGTTAATGATTTGTATACAGTTGCTAAAAGTCCCCATTCCACAGGCGGAAGGACTTGATGGGGGGGCGGGGGGGGGGGGGGGGTGATGGGAGTTACAACGCCTCTGCCTCTCTGTATATATTTTCTTCAAATTATTAAATTTTATGCTATAGCAATAGAACTATTGTTCACAGTGCCAAGAAGCAAGGACTTACTGGGGTGGTGGAAGGGGATGGTGGGAGTTACAATACCCTTGCATATACGTACAGGATATAAAATTTAATTAATCAGTGCTTACATGAAAAAAAAAAGTTTATTCATTGTTATTAAATATTTAAAACAGGCAGAAAGCTAGAGAAACAAAGTGAATCATATTAATTCCCATTCTTCTGAGCCAGGAAATTATGAACAATTTTCACATAAATTCCTTTTTTTATAACATCATTTTTTTCCAGGTTTGAAAATGTAACTATACATTTAGAGTATAACATGTATATGTGAATATTTCAGTTGATTCACATTTCTTAATTGCATCAACATATATATCTAATAAATCAGGTTTATAGTACCTGTCAACAGAATTGGGGGGAGGGAGGAAGGGAGGCACAGGGCGAGAGAGAGAGAGAAAGAGAGAGAGAAAGAGAGCTAGACTGGCAGAGAAAGAGAGAAAGGGAAAGAGAGAGAGGAGAAAGGCTCTCTGGTAATTACTGCCTGACCCAGCCTGACCCAGACAATAAAAGAAGCAGTAGGCAAGGAGTGAAGGTGTTATGTAACAGCCTAGAACACTGTTAACCAATGACTTGATGTAAACATTCAAGACATGGTGCTATAAATATGGGTCACTGTGCTCAGCTGAAGTTGACTTTGAAGGTAAAAATCGAAAATAATATCAAATGGAGATCAAGTCTAAGAGGAAAAGGTAATATATGCCATGGCTGGTTGACATGATTGGTTTGCATTGATGAGTAAGAAATTGTTGCAAATAATATTTTGTGACCAAACCATGCATTCTCTAATGTCAAAATTGAAGCATGCAAGCAGTTTGTGAACATAAGATGCATATTATTACCATGATCATTGGCTGGCTTTTTGATAAATTGTTGACAGTTCAGTAGTTTACACATTTGCTCAATGGGACCTATTTTACATAATATACATTATTTAATATATGTATTTTTTATTTTATAAAATGTATACAGTTGAAATATAACTGATGTCCCCAGTCCCCAGATGCAAGGACTTGGTGGTGGTGGGGGGGGGGGGGGGGGAGGTCTGGAATAATGGGAGTTACAACATCTCTGTATTACTATAGTGTATATACATATAGGATTTCCACTTAATTCAACAATACTTACAGGATTAAATAGTTCATTCACAATAACAATATTTAAACAAGGCCTACAGGCCTAATGCGAACCTGTGCAAAGTTTGGGAGTATGAATGGAGGTTTATTTTTAAAATTTAATATTGATCCTTTTAAGTCCTCCATATCTACCTTAGTCATTATGATTTCAGTAAAATGGACATTTCAGACCTGCAAGTTTCAGACAAGGACATTTTAAAACTAGAATATGGGTAGTCGACAAGCGACTATGTGTATCCGCAGAAATCAGAGTTGGACCGGTGAAGTGAGGCATGGATTAAGTGGCAAGGGGAATAGAGCGAGGTGTGTTGCATATTAGCATGGATGTCTGCAGCTTAAACGTGAGAGTAGGTGGTGCCACCTATCATAAAATATAGAAATTTGTCCAGAATGTATAAACCTGCAAAATTTCAGGTGGATAAGTCAAACCACTGCTGAGATATGAGTGATTTTATCCCAAGGCAGATGAACAGATGGACGGTGTTCATAAGTGGTTGCAGGTGGCGCCACCAGTTTTGCTTATGATGAAGAGCTATGTGAGATCTATACACATGCAAAATTTTTGCCCAATCAGTCAAACAGTTCCCAAGATATGAGCTTGGATGTCTGCAGAGTAAACGTGAATGTAAGTGGCGCCACCTGTCATAAAATCAAGAAAGCTGTCCAGGATGTATAAACCTGCTAAATTTCAGTTGGAAAAATCAAACCACTGCTGAGATATGAGTGATATTATCCCAAGGCAGATGAACAGATGGACACTGTGCATAGGTGGTTGCAGGTGGTGCCACCAGTTTTGCCTATGATGAAGAGCTATGTGAGATCTATACACATGCAAAATTTTGGCCCAATCGTTCAAACAGTTCCCGAGATATGAGCTTCGATGTCTGCAGAGTAAACGTGAATGTAGGTGGCGCCACCTGTCATAAAATGGAGAAAGCTTTCTAGAATGTATAAACCTGCAAAATTTGAGGTGGATAAGTGAAACCATTGCTGAGATATGAGTGAGTTTATGCCAAGGCAGATGAACAGATGGACACTGTGCATAGGTGGTTGCAGGTGGTGCCACCAGTTTTGCCTATGATGAAGAGCTATGTGAAATCTATACACATGCAAAATTTTAGCCCAATCAGTCAAACAGTTCCTGAGAAATGAGCTTGGATGTCTGCATAGTAAACGTGAATGTAGGTGGCACCACCTGTCATAAAATCGAGAAAGCTGTCCACGATGTATAAACCTCCAAAATTTCAGATGGATATGTCAAACCACTGCTGAGATATGAGTGATTTTATGCCAAGGCAGATGAACAGATGGATGCTGTACATAAATGGTTGCAGGTGGCGCCACCAGTTTTGCCTATGATGAAGAGCTATGTGAGATCTATACACATGCAAAATTTTAGCCCAATCAGTCAAACAGTTCCCGAGAAATGAGCTTGGATGTCTGCATAGTAAACGTGAATGTAGGTGGCACCACCTGTCATAAAATCGAGAAAGCTGTCCAGGATGTATAAACCTGCAAAATTTCAGATGGATATGTCAAACCACTGCTGAGATATGAGTGATTTTATGCCAAGGCAGATGAACAGATCGATGCTGTACATAAATGGTTGCAGGTGGCGCCACCAGTTTTGCCTATGATGAAGAGCTATGTGAGATCTATACACATGCAAAATTTTAGCCCAATCAGTCAAACAGTTCCCGAGAAATGAGCTTGGATGTCTGCATAGTAAACGTGAATGTAGGTGGCACCACCTGTCATAAAATTGAGAAAGCTGTCCAGGATGTATAAACCTGCAAAATTTCAGGTGGAAAAGTCAAAGCACTGCTGAGATATGAATGATATTATCCAAAGGCAGATGAACAGATGCACGCTGTGCAAAAATGGTTGCAGGTGGCGCCACCAGTTTTGCCTATGATAGAGAGCTATGTGAGATCTATACACATACCAAATTTTGGCCCAATTGGTCAAACGGTTCCTGAGATATGAGCTTGGATGTCTGCAGAGAAAACGTTAATGTAGGTGGCGCCACCTGTCATAAAATCAAGAAAGCTATCCAGGATGTATAAACCTGCAAAATTTCAGGTGGATAAGTCAAACCACTGCTGAGATATGAGTGATATTATCCCAAGGCAGATGAACAGATGGTCGCTGTGCAAAAATGGTTGCAGGTGGCGCCACCATTTTAGTGCATGTTATAAAGGTATCAAAGGGCTACATTTGTGAAAATTTTTTAGCCTGATCCGTCAAACGGTTCCCGAGATATGTGGGTTTATGTGTGGAAACAGACGCACAAATGGACGCTGGGCAGCGAGGAAAGGTCAGAGGTCAACCAAAAATGAGGGCGCAGCAGTTCACATGTGACCTGATGATTAACCCGGTTCGCTTAAAATGCAAACTAATTTTTCAAACAGTTGAAAGATATAGTTCCAATAATCTGGGAATTCTGCATCTAAACATTATGTCTAGACGTCTAGACGCTGTGTCTAGACGTCTAGACACATTGTCTAGACACCCCCCCAAGCCAGGTCAGTTGCCATGGTGATGTCTTGACCCCACCCGATTGTACTGAGTGACCTCTTGACTTGGGTGCTGAAACTCAGCATGGTTTTCAAATACAGAAAGCCTTTTTCAATTGGCTACAATGCTTTTTTAAAACTGTATTTACCCAATCTATTCTTATACAAGGGACCTATGGGTCACGACGCTCAGCTGTTATATATGATAAGAAAATATTATTTAGAAATGAGGCACATGCTGGTTTTGTGTGGTAATAAATATAAGCTGTATTATGAGTTGTTGTTGTTTAGCTTATGTATGATTTTGATAGTACCTTTGGAGACAGGGAAGAGGATTGATTTCATTTATTTTATTAACAAATGGAGTATTACTGTCACACAGATTTTGACTTGGCCATATAACTTATAAGCAGAACATATAATATAAGAGTTTAACTATTTATTAAAAAAATTACAAATATTGTCCCAAATATAATTTTTATTAAAAATAATAAGAGAATCATATGATTTTTTAAAATGAAATATAACTGATATGATTATTAAAATAATATTAAAGAATATATTCATGAATGCATTCATGAATACATTTTGAAAGTATTTGCACGAGTATTCATATACTTTCATTTTTACCTGAATTCCCATTCTTTATGCAAGAAATTTTATAATGGAGTACATAATCATATTCGTATTTAAATACAATTACAAAGTATTTGCACCATGTCTGGTATTTATTCAGTTTTCACCAAACAATGATGTTGAGAATCCAGAATATACAAAATTCACACATTTAAATAATGATCATAAGTACCTGGTTTTATGGCTTTTATTTATATTAAAAAATAACTGTAAAAAATTCATTTTGGACTAATTTCACATCAATGTACACACTAGACACAGTAGGAATCTAGATTAATATTATCAACTGCATCTTTGTCTATCATTAATTTCCTTCATATAATCCTTAATGATTAGTAATGAATAATATGATTTACTTCTTTATCATTAAAAATGAACTGAAAAATGCCATAGGTGACTGCATGGTGTTATTTGGAATATGTTACATTCTACCCATCGATACAAGATTCTTATATCATCAGTAACTGCTAGTTAATTTCCTGTTATTATAAACTAACAAATTCCTTTTCTATTTTTCTTTAATTTGTTATTTAAAACCAATATAAATTTATTAATTTATTGTTTATTGTTATGTTGTTGGTTAAAACTACTAGATGAGTTGGGTTGAACACCTGGATCAACTGTGGCTGGCCATAAGCTGCCTGGATTCTCCCCTCAAGCGTGCATAATTTGATGAAAGGTCAACAAGGTCAACATACAGGTGACTCAAGAGGGGCTCGAGAGAGCCAAAGTCTGACAGGGTCTCATAAAAAACATTAATAAAAGCTACAATATTTGGCAAATTTCTTTCAGCTTTCTAAACTAAAAAGCTGAAATCCTTATGTGTGCATGATATGAAAATTATATCAACAGTGCTCACAGGAAACAAACGTGCCATGGTCACAGTTGGGCAAAATTTAAGGTACTTATTTTATATTTATACTAATAACTTATAAAATTTGAAAAATTCAGAACTAATTTTGGGTATTCAATTGAATCTTGATTAAATAATGTTACATCCCTGACAAAAAAGATCTCTAGCTTCAGCAATTCCCTTGTTAAGGGAGTAAATATATTTCTTGATTTTTTACAAAGTGCATTATGTTTGGGCCCATAACTTAAAAAAAATACACAATACTGACATCATTTCTGGCATGTGCATAGTGAATGTATAGAAAAATATGTATATTATATATGATCAAAGTCAGATCAGTGGTTTTGATATTAGGCAGTCTTAAAGTGTAACATTGGGTTTTTAATGGAAAAATGAAGTTTTTCATTGATATCTCGAAGGAATTAAGTCCTAGTGACCAAATTCTTGGCATGGTAGGGGATTTTGGAGAAATCTAACTGTATGCCAAATTTAAGGAACTTAGAGCTGAAGCTCGGGAGCTGAGCTCTAGCAAACTGCATAACACTAGCAATATGTGACATGGTGCTTGAAAACTTGAATAAAATCTACAGTTTTTGATCAACTGGTTTCAAATTTTGGGTGTTAACAGTTGAAATGCTAACAAAAACATGCTGTGAAAATTAAATCCACAGCAGTTACAGCAAAAAAACGTGCCATGGTCAAAGTTGGGCAAAATTTAAGGTACCAATTTTTTATTTTTGCTAATATTTTTAAAAATTTAAAGGATTTTGATCTAATTTTGGGTATACAATTTAATTTTGATTAATAAAAGTAATATTACTGGAAAAAAAGTGCTTAGCTTTAACAAGTTTTGTGTTAAGTGATAAAATTTCTTTCCTGATTATTTACAAAATGCATTATGTTTGGGCCCATAACTTTTTAAAATTAAATAATACAGACCTAATTTCTGGCATGTACATAGGAATTATATAGAGGATTATTTATGTGAAATATGAGGAAAAAAAGATGAGTGGTTTTGATATTAGGCAGTCCTAAAGTGTGAAAATAGGTTTTTAATAAAAAATTGAGGTTTTTCCTTAATTTCTCAAAGGAATGAAGTTGCAAAGACCCAGTTTTCGGCTTGGTAGGAGATCTTGGGGACATCTAACATTATGCTGAATTTTGGATTCCTAGGTCTTACGGTTTCAAAACGTGCCACATCTACGGACGGACGGACGGACGGACGGACGGACGGACGGACGGACAGACGGACGGACGACGGACAATGGACCACGACTATAGCTCAGATGACTTATAGTCAGCTGAGCTAAAAACTGGCAGAACCCTACCATAGAATAATTCTTGTAAAGTTTAAACCAATCAGCTCAACAGTTTCATCATAGATCAGTGTATAAGCTAGAAGAGTTTTAAATTACATTTTACTTGTAAAAAACACATCAATGTAGGTGGAACCACCAATACCTCAAAATCAGATATGACATATGTGACAAACATTGGAATAAAATTTGGTAATTATAGCGCTAACCGTTTCTGAGATTTTAATTTTAGTGTGCCTTTTTGGACATATGACTAAGTTCAACCTCCTGTAACTCGGCCAAAAATCTCTGAATTGGAACCATTCGAACAAACTTGAGAGAAATTGTTCCAGGGATCATTTCTATTAAATATTGGAAAATTTTGCTGGACAGTTTCGGAGAAGAAGATTTTTAAAGCTTTTTTAGCTTTTTCCCTATAAAATCTAAGAAAATGCAGTTAGAAAAAATAAACAAAATCCGATAGAGTTTTTCAGATGACTGATTATTTGTAAAAAATTTGGTGATGCTAGCTCCTATCATTTTTGAGATAGCTATGGTTAACGTACAGACACTGCATGACACGACGTAAGACGCCGCATCATCGCAGGTTCGCTAAAAAGGACAGACAGACTGTTAGACAAACAAAGCTGATAATATATATTATAATATTTTAAAGTTTTTCATCTGCAATATTACACATTTGAATACATAAGTTGCTTTCAAATTTCAGACTTTAATAGCTTAATTCCATACACATACAGCATATGAAAGTTATTTCAACAGTGCTTAAAGGAAAAATTTCATAATTAATATATATATTTAATGATAACTGAGAGATGATGGACAGACAGAGCTGATCACTTTATGTTCCATTCTTCTGAGGCAAGAATATGTTTCAATTAGATCTTAATTTTTTCTAATCCAATTATTTTTCAAATTAAAAACAAGGCCTACAGGCGTAATGCAAACCTGTGCAAAGTTTAGGAGTATAAACTGAGGTTCATTTTTTAAATTTAATGTTGATCCTCTTAAGTCCTACATATCTACCTTAGTCATTATGATTTTAGCAAAATGGACATTTCCAACATGCAAGTTTCAGACTAGGACATTTTAAAACCAGAATATGGGTAGTCGACAAGCGACTATGTTTATCCGCAGAAATCAGAGTGGGACGGGTGAAGTGAGGCATGGATTAAGTGGCAAGGGGAATAGAGTGAGGTGTGTTGCATATTAGCATGGATGTCTGCAGCTTAAACGTGAATGTAGGTGGTGCCACCTGTCATAAAATTGCGAAAATTGTCCAGGATGTATAAACCTGCAAAATTTCAGGTGGATAAGTCAAACCAAGGCAGATGAACAGATGGACGCTGTGCATAAGTGGTTGCAGGTGGCTCCACTAGTTTTGCCTATGATGAAGATCTATGTGAGATCTATACACAAGCAAAATTTTGGCCCAATCGGTCATACAGTTCCCGATATATGAGCTTTGATGTCTGCAGAGTAAATGTAAATGTAGATGGCGCCACCTGTCATAAAATCCAGAAAGCTGTCCACGATGTAAAAACCTGCAAAATTTCAGGTGGAAAAGTCAAACCACTGCTGAGATATGAGTGATATTATCCTAAGGCAGATGAACAGATTGATGCTGTGCATAATTGGTTGCAGGTGGCGCCACCAGTTTTGCCTATGATGAAGAGCTAAGTGAGATCTATACACAAGCAAAATTTTGGCCCAATTGGTTAAATGGTTCCTGAGATATGAGCTTTGATGTCTGCAGAGAAAACCTGAATGTAGGTGGCACCACCTGTCATAAAATCGAGAAAGCTGTCCAGGATGTTTAAACCTGCAAAATGTCAGGTGGATAAGTCAAACCACTTCTGAGATATGAGTAATTTTATCCCAAGGCAGATGAACAGATGGACGCTGTGCAAAAATTGTTGCAGGTGGCGCCACCATTTTTAGTGTATGTTATAAAGCTATCAAAGGGCTACATTTGTGCAAAACTTTTAGCCTGATCAGTCAAACGGTTCCCAAGATATGTGGGTTTATGTGTGGAAACAGACGCACAAATACACGCTGGGCAAGGAGGAAAGGTCAGAGGTCAACCAAAAATGAGGGCACAGCAGTTCACATGTGACCGGTCATAATTCCGAATTTTAAAAAATTCTGCCCAGTGGTTATCAAGGAATTCACCAGAAACCTAAGCGATGATGACGTCCGACTGAAAACATAGTATCCGCAAAACTCTGTTTTGGCGAATACAATGATTGTACCTGGCACCACCAGTCTTATATACAACAAAGAGATATATAAATATGCCCAATGTCAGACTGATATGTCAAACCCTCCTGTGAAATAAGCAGGGACATACACTGTGAAAAAATTATTGTAGGTGGCGCCACCAGTCTTGTACATTATAAAGCTACCCGATATATATAAGCATGCCCAATTTTAGGCTGATGTATCCAATTCCTCTGTAGAAATAGGCAGGCGCATACAATGCAAAAGTCCATGTAGGTGGCACCACCTGTCTTGTAAATGACAATACCATCAAAGATGCATAGACAGGTCAAAATATTAGTCCAATACATCAAACTTCACCAGAGTTTGATGTACTGGGCTGACAAGGCTTAGGTGAGTAAGGCACTTGCCCCCAAGTGACCTGTGACAAATTGCTGCCTAAAGCTACTGCACTGAGTGAACTCTTGACCTGCACCTGGCTAGACTGAGTGAACTTTTGACCTGTACCTCGCTGCATTGAGTGAACCCTGGACCTGTTGCATAATCTGACACAGTTGGCAGTCTGCCAAAGCTATAAATAGATTCAGGCTGAACTTTGGTGCCAAATATGATGCAGTGAGCAGTCTGCCAAAGCAATAAATAGAATGCAGCTACTGCACTGAGTAAACTCTTGACCTATACCTGGCTGCACTTCTTCCAATCCTGGCATTGTGCCAAAACTATTTATACAGCTGACATCATCTTGGCTAATGGCCAACATCAAGGTTCTGGCAAGTGCTGCCATCTGTACACAAAAGTGGTCCCTACTTGAAATAACTTTGAAATTTATTTTCCCAATACAAAATGCTTTTCAGCTGACTTTTTATAAAAAAGAAATCAGGAATATATGTAAAATTATTACGGATGCATACTGAATGCAAAATTAAAATACAAATATATCTCATTGATGGCAAATTCTTGAATTAAGTTGAGTAGGGATACCAATAATTTATAATCCACGTAGAGTTGTCTTTATATTGCCACAGAGAGCTAAATATCCATGATTGTAACATTGCCTGGTATGATGAATAACTAAAATCATAAATCTAAATTTTTTAAAAGCTTTTAAAGAAGCTTCTTTTCAATATTAACCAAAGATAACCTGAAATCTAAATGTCTGGTGGCATGATGTAATAGATGCTGTAAACTGGTGCCAGACTAGATGTAACAGCATAACACAGCTAATATATATGGTAAAATGACTCAATTCAATCTCAATAATTCAGCCAAAAATCATTCATGTGGAACCATTAATGACAATTATTATAAGAATGATTGTAGGGATTATTCTTGTAAAATTTTTAACAAACTGGCTTCAGTGGCATCAATTGAAAAACGTTTCGCAGGTTTATAACTCATATAGGAAGATACAGCAAACTGGCTAAGTTCAGCTTCCCGTAACTCAGTCAAAAAGCACTGAACCAAAACCATTTGAACAATCTTGAATTATCATCATCTGAGGATAATTAATGTCTGAGATTTAAGAATTTGGCCCAGTGGTTTTTGAGAAGAAGATCTTTGTAGCCACTGAGCTAAAATGGGCTGTTATGGCATAAGGCTAAATTCAGCTTCCCATAACTTAGCCAAAAGCCACTGAAAAGAGACCATTTCAACAAACTTCAGAAAGCACTACCCTAGGATCATTTCTGTGCGATATTAAACATTTTGGCCATATGGTTTCAGAGAAGAAGTTTTTTGTAGCCCTCGGTGTGATACAGGAACTGATGACCCCGTACATAAAAGGCCGATGCAGGTGGCGCCACCAATACCTCAATTTCAGATATGACTCATGTGACCAACATTGGCATTAAATTTGGTGATGATTGCTCCAGCCCTTTCTGAGATTTAAATTTTAATATGCTTTTTTGCATAGTTAACAAAGTTCAACCTCCTGTAACTCGGCTAAAAATTTCCCAACTGGAACCATTCAAACAAACTTGAGTATGATTATTCCAGGGATCATTTCTGTGACATATTGGACAATTTGGCTGGACAGTTTCAGAGAAGAAGATTTTAAAAAACTTTTTAAGCTTTTTCCCTATAAAATCTATGAAAATGCAGTTAGAATAAAAAAAAAGAAAATCCAATATAGTTTTTTGGATGACTGATTATTTGCAAAAAATTTGGTGATGCTAGCTCCTGCCTTTTTGGAGATAGCTATGGTTAACGTACAGACGACGCACGACGGACGACGCTGCACCATCGCATAAGCTCACAGGTTCGCTAAAAATTGTACACATTTGCAATAATAACCAATGTCCCAGTGCAAAGGTGACGGTGAGGTGCAAAGGATCAATGACAGCCGGGGGAGGGGGGAGGGGAGGATATAAACATGGATTCATAATTCTAAATTGCATCATCATAAATCTTAATCTTGTCATAAAACACCACATCATGCATACAAATGTATATTTATATATTCATTTGGGGGGGGGGGGGAACCAGGGTGTGATATGAGAACAACTGTACACCTGTCACAGCAGGGGATCTCGCCCAGTGACTGTAACAAATCAGGAACCCTGGCACAGCTGACTTCCAGTGACCTGGAATGGCCTACCTGCATCTCGAACAAAGCAAGTGACTACAATAGAGCCTCAAGATAAAATTCAATAACTAGCCTAATTTTCAACCTTTTATTTTCAAATTTCAGATTTAAACAAATTAAATAGTTATGTTTACATGCTGTGAAAATTAAATCAACAGTACTCACAGGAAAAAAACATGCCTTGGTCAAATTTGGGCAAAATTTAAGGTACTGATTTTAAGTTTATGCTAATAACTTATAAATTTAAAAGATTTTGTTCTAATTTTGGGTATACAATTTAATTTTGATTAATAAAAGTTATATTACTGGAAAAAAAGTGCTTAGCTTTAACAAGTTTTGTGTTAAGTGATCAAATTTCTTTCCTGATTATTTACAAAATGCATTATGTTTGGGCCCATAACATTTTTAAATTATATAATACAGACCTAATTTCTGGAATGTACATAGGAACTATATAGAGGATTATTTATGGTAAATATGAGGAAAAACAGATGAGTGGTTTTGATATTAGGCAGTCCTGAAGTGTGAAAATAGGTTTTTAATAAAAATTGATTTTTTTCCTTAATTTCTCAAAGGAACGAAGTCGCCAAGACCCCGTTTTCCGCTTGGTAGGAGACCTTGGGGACATCTAACATTATGCAGAATTTTGGAATCCTAGGTCTTACGGTTTCAAAACGTGCCACATCTATGGACGGAAGGACAGACGGACGGACGGACTGACAGACGGACGGACGACGGACAATGGACCACGACTTTAGCTCAGATGACTTATAGTCAGCTGAGCTAAAAATATGCTATACTTTGTCCTATTGGACCCTGCCGATGAAAGTCAAGGTCAAGTTTAACACTTCCAAGATTTTGGTAGAAACATTTCATGAAAATATACTGAGAGGTTCAAAGGTTATGGCATTCACAAATAATTTCTATTCCGGCTGATTTGACCTTGAAGATCCAGGTCAAGGTACCCACTTTTTGAACTCATCAAAAAACTTGTTTCAAACAATTAGTGTTTCAAATTTGAGGAAAATATATGCTATATATCAAAAGTAATGGCGTTCACAAACAATGTTTTATTTGATTTTTCAGTTAAAGGTCAACAGTTTTCAATCTCATCCAAGATTTTTGTAGAAACAATTTAAATTTCAAATTTCATGAAAATATGTTGAGAAATGACACCAATGATGACAGACCAAACACAATGGCTTCCCCCATCAGAGGGGAGACATAATTTGGTGAAAATTTAAGAAGATATACGGAACACCAAAAGTCTGATATAAATAAACAAGTGACCCAGGGGTCATGATGCTCAGCTGAATTTGACATACAGGTGATGAATGTTTTAATTACTGATGTTATGATCTGGTTAAAAATTTTTGTGAAGCAGTCTTTAAAACTAGGTAGAAAGTCATGACTTCAAGATCTGACTGTCTGGATTCTTAAAATCATGTTTTTGGCCAGCAGCTTGCAGAATATGGGTTACCATGACCTCATTTCAGGTTTCCATGGTGATTTGTCCAAGACTTCCCTGGATGTTATGTAAGAAGACTCTGGGGCTACAATTGTGCCAGCCTGACAGTACGGATGCTCAAAATCATGTTTTTGGCCGGTCACTCACAGAATATTGGCCATCTTGACCTAGTTTCAGTTTTCCAAGAAAATTTGCCCAGAACCTCCCTGGAAGTTGCCCTGGACTTCACTTTAGGAGATTATAGTGCTAGCAGATACAATTTGCGCCCATCTGACGTTCCTGGTGCTCAAAATCATGTTTTTAGCCTGTGGTTCATAAAATATAAGTCACCATGACCTAATTTTAGGTATTTAAGGATATTTTCCAAGAAACTCCCTCGATGTACAGTTAGAAGTTTTAGGACTGACAGTTCCGGTTGGTGCCCGTTGACAGCCAGACTGCTTCATTTAAAGGTCTACAAAATACGAGTGTATCCAAGCACTGACAAGCCAGTGGATGATAGACAGACACTGTAAACTCATGTTTTATTGTTGATTGATTGCAATCTCTGGGCTGATAAACAATATTCACAACTTTCCCAATATTCAACCCTCAGTGTTGAAACAAAAGATCACACCTCTAGCTGTAAATTTCAAGCTATAATTTGTAATATACCTAAAAAATACTTACTGGAAAGGGCTCTTGAATTTTCCTGGTTTTACTGTATGGAAGTGTTTGTAGCGTGGAAAGTTTAGCCTCTCATTTGTTGTAACTCCCAGGATAATTATCTGAAAAAAAATTGTGAAAATTACATATTGATACACTCTTTTAACCCTTTATATGTGATTCAAGCAAAATTTGACATTATATGGTATAAAATTTAAATATCAATATTCTGAAGATATGCGGTCTTTAGTTCTAAATGGACATAAACAGTGATCATTCCTAGGTCGAATGTACATCCTGACAACTATACCAATGGAAGAACTATTCAAACTAATTTTCTAACTAGACTGCAATACAAAAACAGTTCTTGTTTCTCCTCCCTATCGGCCTCTCATCCTAAGATTTGAGGACTATTTCAAAAGTCACTGCATTCACAAATAATTTCCATTATGGCTGATTTGACCTTAAAGATGACGGTTAAGGTCACTGGTACCCGAACACTTCCCAGATTTTCAAAGAAACATTTCACATATCAAATTTAAAGAAATATAATGAGTGGTTCAAAAGTGATAGTGTAAACAAAATATTTATATTTCTGCTGATTTGACCTTGAAGATGAAGGTCAAAGCCACTGGTTTTTAGCACTTCTTAGATTTTGGAAGAAACATTTCATGAGTCGCATTTCACGAAAAAATACTGAGGGGTTCAAAAGTTGTAGTGTTAATAAATAATTTATATATTCTTGCTGATTTGACTTTGAAGATCCAGGTCAAGGTCACCATTTTTTTAAATTTGTCAAAGCACTTGTTGAAACAATTAGTACTTTAAATTTGAGGAGAAAATATGTGATACTTCAAGTTATGAGGTTCACAACAAATTTCTATTTTGGCCTATTTGACCTTGATGATGAAGGTCAAGGTCACCAATTTTCAAATTCTCCCCAGATACTAGTGAAAACTATTTGAATTTCAAATTTCTCGAACAAATGTATGGTCATTCAAAAGTTAATCACATTCACAAGAAATGACACAGTTGATGGACGCCGCCACTGACGGTGACAGTGTGAACATCAACAATCTGGTATCATTGATAAAGCACAATAGTAAATCTAACAAGATAAAGTGTCTGTAAAAGTAGAAAGCAGTAGGAAATGAAAATGTTGCCATTGCTCAAAATTCTGCCCTTTCTCATGTAATCTTTACAAAATGACGACATATCTACTATAAAGAACCAAAAGGAACAGCTAAAAGGATCAATTTACACAAGGTTCCAACTACAGATCAAAGTTAAATACCCTTTTTTCAGCAAAGATAATCTATTACTGTAGATAATCTGCAATCAGAAATTGTAGGTGGCGCCCCTAAACTTGTACAGCAGGTACAGACCATCACTCCCAATGATCATAGTAAGTTTTGTGAAAATACACCCAATGGTTCCTGAGAAATAAGCTTCCTAGTATTTTCTATATTCAACTCTAAAACTTAGAAAAATATGTCAAGGTCACCCATTTTCGAACTGGACTGAGATAAGTCGATATATATCTTCACCAAACAAATAAAATTTCTACGATGAATCCTTTTAGAGATATCCCGCTCACTTGTGCAGCAGGTACAGACCATCAGTCCCAATGATCATAGGAAGTTTTGTAAAAATCCACCCAATGGTTCCTGAGAAATAAGCTTCTAAGTATTTTTCTATAATCAGCTCTAAAACTTAAAGATATGTGTCAAGGTCACCAATTTTCGAATAGGACTGTGATTTGGTAGATATATATCTTCACCAAAGAAATAAAATTCCTAGGATGAATCCTTTAAGAGATATCCTGCTCACTTGTGCAGCAGGTACAGACCATCAGTCCCAATGATCATAGGAAGTTTTGTGAAATCCACCCAATGGTTCCTGAGAAATAAGCTTCTAATTATTTATCTATAATCAGCTCTTAAAAGTAGAAACTTGACCAAGATTTTGTCTATATACATCTTCACCAAAGATGAATCCTTTAAGAGATATCCCACTCACAAGGTAAAAGTAAATGGTTGCCAGACAGACGGCAAACAGACAGACAGCCTGGGTGACGACAATAGCCAAGGAGCCTAAGGGCTAAAAAAGAATTGTAGATGGCGCCATTACTTTTTCAGTAGACAAAGCTATCTAAGATGTTTATACATGCAAAATTTCAGGCTGATAGATCAAAACCCTCCTGAAAAATAAGCAGGGAAATACACTGTGCAAAAACCATTGTAGGTGGCAACAACAGTCATGTGAAAGAACAAGTGACCCATGGGTCATGACCCTCAGCTGTCTTGGAAGACATCCACAAAATGAATTTTATTACTGAATACCAAATTTTATAGGTGATATCCCAATTCAACTGAAGCACAGCTTGAAGGATATGGGTAACAGAAACCTAAGTTCAGGTTTCCAAGGAGATTTTTGATGTACCTCCCTGGATGTCACGTTAGAAGATTCTAGGTGCAATGGTTACAATTTGTGCCCTGTTAATGGACAACCACATCTCTGAAGGTCTAAAAAAAACAAGGCCTACAGGCCTAATGCAAACCTGTGCCATGGGATGTACACCAGGTATAATGCTTCAATGCTGGACCCTTACTTTTCATGTACATGTGTAACATGTATATAAACAAAGCAAGTACTAAACATTTTGAACAACAAATAATTACACGAACATCACTGCTGAAATTGTGGCATGAGTGCACACAACAAACAAGGCCTACAAGCCTAATGCAAACCTGTGCAAAGTTTGGAAGTATGAATGGAGGTTTATTTTTTAAATTTTATATTGATCCTCTCATGTCCTGCATATCTAACTTAGTCATTATGATTTCAGCAAAATGGACTTTTCTGACCAGCATGTTTCGGACTAGGACATTTTAAAACTAGAATAAGGGTAGCCAACAAGCGACTTGTGTATCAGAGTGGGACGGGTGAAGTGAGGCATGGATTGAGTGGCAAGGAGAAACAGAGTGTGGTGTGTTGCATGGATGTCTGCAGCAGAAATGTGTATGAAGGTTGAGCCACCTGCCACAAAATCCAGAAAGCTATCCAAGTTGTATAGACCTGCAAAACTTTAGGCAGATATGTTAAACCACTGCCGAGATATGAATGATTTTATCCCATGGCAGACAAACAGACGGACGCTGTGCAAAAATGGACACAGGAGGCGCCACCAGTTTTGTGTTTGATGTAAAGCTATCTATAGACATGCAAAATTTTGGCCCAATCGGTCAGACGGTTCCCGAGATATGAGCTTTAATGTCTGCAGCGTTAACATGAATGTAGGTGGCGCCACCTGTTATAAAATCAAGAAAGCTATCCAGGATGTATACACATGCAAAATATCAGGTGGCTAAGTCCAACCAATGCAGAGATATGAGTGATTTTATCCCAAGGCAGATTAATAGATGGCGCCACCATTTTTAGTGTATGTTATAAAGCTATCCAAGGGCTACATTTGTGCAAAATTTTTAGCCTGATTGGTCAAACAGTTCCCGAGATATTTGGTTTTATGTGTGGAAACAGACGCACAATGGACACAGAGAAAAGGTCAGAGGTCAACTCAAAATGAGGGCGCAGCAGTTCACATGTGACCCGATCATAATCCTGAATTTCAAATAAGCTCACAGATGCGCAAAAAATGCAAACCAAGTTTTTTCAAACAGTTAAAAGATAAAGTTCCAATAGTTCTTATCTGGGCATTCTGTGTCTAGACGCTGTGTCTAGACGTCTAGACACATTGTCTAGACACCAGACGGAGCCAGGTCAGCAGGGTTGGGGCCAGGTACAAGTGAAAGTACCTAGGTACAGGTACTTTTGAATTGGCCAGGTACAGGTACAGGTACAGGTACTTGATTTTCAAAGAGTACCTAGGTACAGGTACTTCAGAAAGTACCTAGGTACAGGTACAGGTACATTTATTTGAGGATCACTTCAAAGATGTTTTTTACAGCATATATTTACAAATATGCAAGTTAACATGCCTTTTGTCTATCAAACACTACTGAAGTCATTTGCTTAAGTATATTTTTTTCGAACGTATTAACTGTAGCGCACCATACGTTCACAAAAATGATATGTAAGTGTATTAAAAGTCCATTAAGTGCACCAATTAGTGCATGACACCATACATTCACAATAATGAAATTCAAGTCTACTGAAAGTCCTTTAAGTACACCAAGTACAGTAAGACAGGGATTATTCTGAAACCATACTTCACAAACAGGATATTTGTGTACTAAATGTTCATTAAGTGCACCAAGTATAGTATAATCAAATGATTTGCTTGGGTTACAGCTGATTTCACACATGTGACAAATCTGGAGGTGTGATAACAATTCAGTTCATGAGCAGTTTATCACACTGATGGCTTGCTGATTATTTTACACTATAGGTAAACAAATTTAATACTAAAAGCGAAAAAAACTAAAAAAAATGAAAATATGAAAATGTACCTGGAGTACCTTGTACCAGGTACAGGTACTTGGTACTTCCTACTCATGACTGGCAGGTACAGGTACAGGTACTCTGAAATGTGTACCTAGGTACAGGTACAGGTACAAGTACCTGGCCCCAACCCTGCAGGTCAGTTGCCATGGTAATGTCTGGACCCCACCTGGTTATACTGAGTGACCTCTTGACTTGGCTGCTGAAACTCAGCATGCTGTCAAATCTGTTTTCAAACACAGAGAGCCTTTTTCGATTGGCTACACTACATTTTTAAAGCTGCATTTACCCAATCTATTCTTATAAAACTGGCAGAACCCTACTACAGAATAATTCTTGTAAAGTTGAAACCAATCAGCTTGACAGTTTCATCATAAAACAGTGTATAAGCTTGAAGAGTCTAAAATTACATTTTTGCTTGTAAAAAACAGAACAATGTAGGTGGCGCCACCAAAACCTCAATTAAAGATATGACTTGTGTGACAAACATTGGCATAAAATTTGGTGATGATAGCTCCAGCCATTTCTGTGATTTTAATTTTGGTGTGCTTTTTTGGACAGATGACTAAGTTCAACCTCATATAACTTGGCCAAAAATCTTGACATGGCATGTTGAAACTTGGCATGTTTTTTCAAATCTGTTTTCAAACACTGAAAGCCTTTTTCAATTTGCTACACTGCCTTTTTGAAGCTGCATTTACCCAATCTTTTCTTATAAAACTGGCAGAACCCTACCACAGAATAATTCTTGTAAAGTTTAAACGAATCAGCTTAACAGTTTCATCATAAAACAGTGTATAAGCTAGAAGAGTCTAAAATTACATTTTTGCTTGTAAAAAAAATCAATGTACGTGGCGCCACCAAAAACTCAATTAAAGATATGATTTATGTGACAAACATTGGCATAAAATTTGGTGATGATAGCTCCAGCCGTTTCTGAGATTTTAATTTTGATGTGCTTTTTTGGACAGATGACTAAGTTCAACCTCATGTAACTTGGCCAAAAATCTTCTAACTGGAACCATTCGAATAAACTTGAGAGATTGTTCCAGGGATCATTTCTGTGAAATATTGGACAATTTGGCAAGAATATTTTTAAAGCTTTTTTTAAATTTCTCCCTATAAAATCTAAGAAAATGCAGTTGGAAAAAAATAAACAAAATCCGATAACAGTTTTTTTGATGACTGATTATTTGCAAAAAATTTGGTGATGCTAGCTCCTGCCGTTTTTGAGATAGCTATGGTTAAAACACCGAACACCGCTGCACCATCGCATAAGCTCACAGGTTCGATAAAAAGTATCCAAGGATTTAGCTTACACATAAGATGATATGGACACCAATTATCTGTGTTGCCTGTACAGCTGTGCTTATAAACCAGCAGAGCTCAGTCTGCTATCACAATAAATCTACAAGCTTTGATTACCAAAGTATCTCACAGTCCCTTTGACTGTCCAATAATTCAGCCAAAAATAATTAAAGTTAACCTGAATAAAGGCAACCTTAGAATAATTTTTGTGGAATGTTACAGAAATGAATCAACAGTTTTGCAGAAGAAGACTATTGCAGCCCTCAGCTTAAATGGCCACAAGACAAATTTCAGCTTTCCATGACTCAACCAAAAATCAACAGAGAACCCTACCCTAGAATAATAATCGTGAAAAATTAAACCATTTGGCTTGACAGTTTCATCATGAAACATTTCTAATACAGAATATGAAAGGGCTAAAATAAGAGGTTTGATGTAGGTGGCACCACAAAGACCTCAAATATAAGTCATGCATGTGACCAACATTTGTACAAAACTTGGTGATGCTAGCTCCTATCATTTCTAAAATTGTTATGTTAGTATCCTTATACTTGGCAAAAAGTTCAAATTCATGTAACTTGGTCAAAATTCATTGAACCCAGACCATTTAAACAAACTTGAGAAAGCCGATCTCTGGGGTCATTTCTTGCCGATGACGAAAAAACTTGCCAAACTTGCATAACCGGAAACCCGGTTAATATGGTCCAAATGGCCGAAAACGCAAGTACAAGGGCTATGAATCTCGAAGTAATGTCGTTCAAAAGATTGGGTTCGGTTATCAAGTGACATGGCTGGGTCTCCGCTGCTGGGATTGGTGAAGGGAATGTAGGCTGCTTCGGGCTTTGTGGCTGTGGATGCTGTAGCTTTCCAAAAGGACGGCTCGGGATGAACAAGTGGTGCCCTCAATGGCTCCCTGCTTGGCTTGGCGTGGCACTGCGACTGTTGACTCAGAGAACATGCTTAGGGAGCGCAAAGGGCTGAGGTCTTGACCGCAGCAACCTGTAGCTGCTCGATGAGCGTATACCTCTTTTGGTTTGGTTGGGGGATCATTTCTGTGAAATATTGGCTGGATGATTTCAGAGAAGAAGATTTTCAAATTTTTTTTTTTAGCTTTTTCCTAGTAAAATGAAAATTGTTGCAGGTGGTGCCAAATAAAGCTCAACCCCACAACATTTGACATGTGACTGATTTTTGCATAAAATTTGGGGATGCTAATTCCTTCTGTTCCTGAGAAACTAGAATACGGGTAGTCGACAAGCGACTACGTGTATCTGCCTAAATCAGAGTGGAACGGGTGAAGTGAGGCATGGATCGAGTGGCAAGGGGAAATAGAGTGAAGTGTTGCATATAAGAATGGATGTCTGCAGCCAAATTGTGTATGTAGGTTGCGCCACCTACCACAAAATCCAGAAAGCCGTCCAAGTTGTATACATATACAAAATTTAAGGCAGATAAGTCAAACCACTACATGTATATGAGTGATTTTTGCCCTTGGCAGACAAATAGATGGACGCTGTGCAAAAATGGTTGCAGGTGGCGCCACCAGTTTTGCGTATGATAAAGAGCTATGTGAGAACTATACACAGGCAAAACTTTGGCCCAATCAGTCAAACGGTTCCCAAGATATGAGCTTGGATATCTGCTGCATAAACTAGAATGTAGGTGGCGCCACCTGTCATAAAATCAAGAGAGCTGTCGGGGATGTATAATCCTGCAAAATTTTAGGCAGGTATGTCAAAGCACTGCCGAAATTTGAGTGATTTTATCCCATGGCAGACAAATAGACGGACGCTGTGCAAAATGGCTGCAGGTGGCGCCACCAGTTTTGCGTATGATAAAGAGCTATGTGAGATCTATACACATGCAAAATTTTGGCCCAATCGGTCAAACGGTTCCCAAGATATGAGCTTGGATGTCTGCAGCGTAAACGTGAATGTAGGTGGCACCACCTGTCATAAAATCAGAAAAGCTATCCAGGATGTATACGCATGCCGAATTTCCGGTGAATTAGTCCACTGCAGAGATATGAGTGATTTTAACCCAAGGCAGACGAACAGATGGACACTGTGCAAACATGGTTGCAGGTGGCGCCACCATTTTTTGTGTATGTTATCAAGCTCTCCAAGGGATACATTTGTGCAAAATAATTTTCCTGATCGGTCAAACGGTTCCCGAGTTATGTGGGTTTATGTGTGGAAACAGACGCACAAACGGACGCAGAGCGCAGAGGAAAGGTCAGAGGTCAAAACAAAATCGGGGCGCAGCAGTTCACATGTGACCCGAACACTATCCCGGGTTTCGTAAAATTCCGCCCAGCGGTTACGGAGGAGTTCTCCAGACACCTACGCGGCGGCCGCGGCGGTGGGCTGAAAACATAGTACTCTGTTTTGGCGGATACAATTATGGGTTTATGTACTGATGACCAATGACCCTCATACAAAAAAGGTTGATGCAGGTGGCGCCACCAATACCTCAATTTCATATATGACTGAAATTTGGTGATGATAGCTTTAGCCCTTTTTGATATGTAACTTTAGTATGCTTTTTTGGCAGAATGACTAGGTACAGTTTCCTGTAACTCAGCCAAAAATCACCAAACTGGAACCAATCAAACAAATTGAGAGAGATTGTTCCTGGGAATGGTTCTGTGAAATATTGGAGAATTTGGCTGAAGAGTTTCAGAGAAGAAGATTTAAAGATTTTTAGCTTTTTCCCTATAAATCAAAGTAAATGCAGATAGCAAATAAAAAAGCAAAATTCAATAGAGTATTTTAGATGACTGATTTTTTTGCATAAAATTTGGTGATGCTTGCTCCTGCCAATATTGAGATGGTACATGGGTTAATGTACAGACAACAGACTACGCTACACATCATTGCTTTATCTCACAGGTTTGCTAAAAAGAGATCAGTGGTTTTGATATTAGACAGTTTGAAGTGTGATAATACGTTTTTAATGGAATTTTGAGTTTTTTTTTCTTAATTTCACAAAGGAATGAAGTAGCAGTGACCCAAATTTTCAGTTTGGTAGGAGATTTTGGGGACATCTAACAGTATGCCAAATTTCAGATTTGTAGTTCCAATGGATTCCATACAGATGGACGGATGGACAGACAGCCAATGAACGCTATAGTTTAGTTGACTTATAGTCAGCTGAGCTTAAAACAAACAATGTTTTTTTTAGGCTAACTGGCACGATAGCTCAAAAAGGAAGCCAAACCATTCTCTATGCTACTTCAGGATCACTACTCTGTGACCCGGGTCATGTGAATAAATGTGACCATGATGAATGTTTGCACACAGCATATGTTATTGGTTAACTAGTGCTGCAATATAGGGATCACATATGACATACTTAAAACATCTCATTGCATCAAAACTCTAGATTAAACTGGTTGCAGGTGTTAACCATACAGAAATATTGCATTTGTAGATTGCTGATATAAATCACTGAATAATTAAGCTTGATTGTAAGTGACCTTTATGGAAACCACAGTGTGGGTATCACAGCCAGTCACGGCACAGAAGGCTTTCAGGCAGGAAGCTTTAAATCTATGTATTGTGATCATACAGCAAGATTTGACTACTTGAACAAGGGACCTATGGGTCACTGTGCTCAGCTGACGTTAACCTTGAAGGTAAAAATCTAAAATAATATCAAATGGAGATAAAGTGTAAGAGGAAGAGGTAATAAAGGCCATGGTTGGTTTATTTGATTGGTTTGTATTGATGAGCAAGAAATTGTTGCAAATAATATTTTGTGACCTGACCATGTGTTTCCTAATGTTGAAACTGAAGCATGTGAGCAGTTTGTGAACAAATGATCTGTATAATTACCATGATCATTAGTTGGCTTTTCGATTAACTGTTGACATTTCAGTAGTTTACACATTTGTTCAATCGAATTTTTTTTTGTATAATATATATTATTAAATATATGTTTTTTTTTATGAAATGTATACAGTTGAAATATAACTAATTAACAACATAAAACATGGCAAACAAAGCCTGATCTCAAATTCTGCTGATGCAGGAAAATAATGAACAAATGTTTGTAATAAATCCTCATTTTTTTATCACATCAATTTTTTTTTTAATTTAAGTTTATATTTCTATACATTTTCAATATAACATATATATCTTAATATAAAAGTTGATTCATAATTCTCAATTTCATCATCATAAATCCAATCTTGTCAGATAATACCACATCATGCATACAAATGTTTATTTATTTTTTACCACAAAAATATATCTTTAAATCTGCAAACCAATAAATATCTAAAAAAATACTTGATTTAGATTTCACAAATTTTAATTGTGTCTTTATTTATCCATAATGTGCTTCATATTTTATCATAATTTAAGCATACTGATGGGTTCCATTATGATTGGTAAAATCATTTAAAAGAAAAATGATTTCTTTAAAAATGCTACATTACACAACATTGCATCTTCTGGATTACACCTTGAATTACTTTTTCAAGGAAAGTTTTTGCATATCAGAGTGGAAACAGCATTACAATTAAGGAGATACAGTGAACACTTGGTGGGTTGGGTTAGCGGGGGGGGGGGGGGGGGGGGGGGGATTGGGGTGGTGATATGAGAATAACTGTACACCTGTCACAGCAGGGGATCTCCCCCAGTGACTGTAACAAATCAGAAACCCTGGCATAGCTGACTTCCAGTGACCTTGAGTGGGACCCTGCATCTGTAATCTGTAATCAAAGCAAATGACTACAATAGAGCCTCAAGAAAAAAATCAATAACTAGCTTAATTTTCAAGCTTTTACTTCCAAATTTCAGATTTAAACAAATTAAATATTTATGTTTACATGCTGTGAAAATTAAATCAATGGTACTTACAGGAAAAAAATGTGCCATGGTCAAAGTTGGGCAAAATTTAAGGTACTGATTTTATTTTTATGCTAATTACTTAAAAAATTTACAAAATTCAGATCTAATTTTGGGTAAACAATTGAATCTTAATTAAACATAGTTATATACTTGGGAAAATAGACTCTAGTTTCAAAATTTTTCATGTTAAGTGAGTAAATATTTTTCCTGATTTTTTACAAAGTCCATTATGTTTGGGCCCATAACTTAAAGAATTTATACTTAACAGACTTAATTTCTAGCATGTACATAGGAACTATATAGAAGAATATTTATGGTAAATATGAGGAAAAACAGATGAGTGGCTTTGATATTAGGCAGTCCTGAAGTGTGAAAATAGGATTTTAATAAAAAATTGAGGTTTTTCCTTAATTTCTCAAAGGAACAAAGTCGCAAAGACCCAGTTTTCGGCTTGGTAGGAGATCTTGGGGACATCTAACATTATGCTGAATTTTGGATTCCTAGGTCTTACGGTTTCAAAACATGCCACATCTACGGACGGACGGACGGACGGACGGACGGACGACGGACAATGGACCACGACTATAGCTCAGATGACTTATAGTCAGCTGAGCTAAAAACTCAGCACAGTGAACTCAGATTATTATGAGATATTTACCAGGGAAAGTACAAAGAAACAGTGATGGAGAGTCCAAAACAAGGGATATGGTGTAACATCAGTACAATAACAGGTGATTGGACGAACACAAGAGGTACCATAACAGCTTAGTTGCCACCAAAAAATATCCCAGAGAACTTAATTAGACACTACTCTCTTCCCTCCCTCAAGCAATTTGTTGCTTCACAGCTGAGTGAACTCCTGTATCCTCAGAATTAAATTTGGATATACTGTATGTCTACCTTGTGTTTAAATCACATAAATTTCTCTTCCTTATTTGTGTTTACCTGATACAGCTGACACGCCAACAGGCTCCCAACCCACAGCAAGTGAATGGCTGCATTACACGCGATCCAGAAGACCCAGGGCGAGGCATGTGTGATCTTACTGAGTATGATGAACAAACCATCACTGGTGTAATCTATCCCAGCCGTGTTTTGGTAATCTGTTAAAATATCCATGTGAAAAAAATCACACATTGCTAACAAGAGACCCATGATGCTCAGCAGAGCAGCATGACCATATGACTGAATACTCAGCAGACCAGCATGATGATATGACTGAATACTCAGCAGACCAGCATGATGATATGACTGAATGCTCAGCAGACCAGCATGATGATATGACTGAATGCTCAGCAGACCAGCATGATGATATGACTGAATGCTCAGCAGACCAGCATGATGATATGACGGAATGCTCAGCAGACCAGCATGATGATATGACTGAATGCTCAGCAGACCAGCATGATGATATGACTGAATGCTCAGCAGACCAGCATGATGATATGACTGAATGCTCAGCAGACCAGCATGATGATATGACTGAATGCTCAGCAGACCAGCATGACAATATGACTGAATGCTCAGCAGACCAGCATGACTATGACCTAATGTTGGGCCATGGAGGGGTTAGGGATAAGATTGTTGTCTTTTGATCTCACAAAAATAGAGGAAACTAGAGATCTGGGACTGTAAAGGTCCTTAATTTGTGCTAAGCAATCGCCCGTTCCTAAAAATGCCAGCCCATGGGCCATACGTGATGTCAGATAGGTCTAAGTTTTATTATCATGAATAACCAAAAAAGATCAATTTTCAGTTAGAAACACAGCACTATCTTGAAGGTTACTGTAAAAGGATTTTTAAATATTTGCTTAGCAGACCTACTGGATTTAACAGATGTCTTAAAATTTGTTAGCACAGATCCTCTCATGAGTGTCAATGTTCTGTCAAATTGTTCGTAAAAGAAAAATAGTGATTGTTCAGGGACAGCCATACTGGACTTTGGGAGTTCTGTAATTTGATAGGGCTGAAGCCCTTAAAGACACCAATCATCCCTATGAATTCAAGAACAAGGGACCAATGGGTCACATCGCTCAGCTGAATTTTGGAAAATATTAGTAACTGCAAAATATTATATTTCTTTTAGTTTTTCATGTATATAATCATTAGAAAAGCTATGAGAAAATGGCCCTGCTAAAATGAAACTCTGTAAATTATAGAATAATGGACATGAGTTAAACCATTTAGTGATGCACCAAGGGAACAAATAGGCCTACAGTAAGCGTTATATTAAAGTAACATTTCATAAACAAATAATGTGTGAAGGTTAATGAAGTTTTCAAAAGTTAAATATATGGCCATATATGTTAAAAATAAATTCCACAAAGTTTGACCAATATTCCTAATTTTAATACTAAGTTAACAGTGTTATTCACACCTAGGCCCTGCCAACTTTAAGTGATATGAATGAAATGCTACAAAGTATTTATATCTTCTTAAATCTTGTCAGTTAGCACTTACATAAGATCCTAATATTTTATCACATTTAAAATTTAAGGATTAAATTCCTGAAATCTTTTTCTTGAAAAAATTCAAAATTGTCCAAGTCTCATCAAAAAGAATATATTTAACATTAAAATTATAAGATTCATCTAATTATAAGATAAGGGGTGGGTGGGAGGAGGGGTCTCCGTTGTTACTGCTTGTTGCTGAAAAAAAAATGTTAATTTTATGATTCATCTAGTTCATAGTACAGGTCTGTCAACAGTATGGGGTGGGGGGGGGGGGGGGGGGAGAGGAAAAGGGTCCCTGTGGTATGGTATTAACTGCAGACAGCCTGATCAAGCTCAACTCAGTGGAGAGATGGCTTGCCCTAGTGATGGGATTGCATAACATTTTGCCAACAGCCTGGGGAGCATAGAGAGCTGCACTGAATGACCTACAATCACCAAAGTGGACTGCTTGATAATGTAAGGGAATCAACAAGAGCCTCCAAAAAATTCAATAACTAGCCTAATTTTGCAGCTTTTATTTTCAATTTCAGATTTTAACAGATTAAATCCTTATGTGTACATGCTGTGAAAATTAAATCCACAGTACTTACGGGAAAAAAGGTGCCGTGGCCAAAGTTGGGCAAAATTTAAGGTACCAATTTTATATTTTTGCCAATATTTAAAAAACTTTAACAGATTTTGATCTAATTTTTGGTATACAATAAAATTTTGATTAATTAAAGTTGTATTACTGAAAAAAAGTCCCTACCTTTAACACTTTTCCTCTTAAGTGACAAAATATCTTTCCTTATTTTTAACAAAGTCCATTATGTTTTGGCCCGTAACTTTTTTAAATTAAATTATACTGACTTAATTTCTGGCATGTACATAGGAACTATATAGAGGAATATTTTTGGTAAATATGAAGAAAACCAGATGAGTGGTTTTGATATTAGGCAGTCCTGAAGTGTGAAAATAGATTTCTAATAAAAAATTAAGATTTTTCCTTAATATCTCAAAGGAACGAAGTCCTATTGACCCAATTTTTCGGCATGGTAGGAGATTTTGGGGACATCTTCAGATTCGTAGGTCCAATGGTGTCGAAACGTGCCAGTCTTACGGACGGACATCCGGAAGGACGGACAACGTACAATGGACCACGACTATAGCTCAGATGACTTATAGTCAGCTGAGCTAAAAATCAAATTTATTATCTTTGAGATACTGTATGCCAAATATTAAGGCACCTATTGTGCTATGGTGGCCATACTGATTTCTGGATGCTTCTGTCATTCAATAGGGCTGGAGCTCTCATAGGCACCAATCATCTGTGAATTTGGGAAAGATAAAATATATTCCCTTTTAGATAATGCGCACAAAATAAAATCACCAATTGTGATCAATCATCCCTGTGAATTTTAAAAAGATTATGCATATTCTCTTTAAACTATGGCACACAAAAGAAAAATCAACGACTGTGCTCTGGTCGCCATATTGGAATTCACATAAGTCCACTCCCTTTTCTTGGACTGATTTTTTTTGGAAAAGGTAATTTATATGATGTAGGTGGTATCATCATTCATGCATATTAGCTTTATTTCATCAAGACCAATAAGCACAACAAATTTATCAACAAGCCATTCAGCCATTCCTGTGGAATCTGGCATTTTGTGTGTATTTTGCATAATTTCTGGGGAGCTCAAACATGACTCCTATCTTGGAGAATTAAGGTCACAGTCACCTAATATCAGGTTTCTGAGAATAACTTGTGGGGAACTATCATGATACAGAGGTCATGTTTCTAGCCTTCACTGTTACAATTTGTGCCTTGTTAACAGACCAAGTGTTCTAAAAAATACAGGTAAAAATTAATAAGTGGCCTATGGGTCTTGAAGCTCAGTTGAATTTGTCTATAAGGAAAATTAAAAAAAAAATTTTTTCAGAATGATAGTCCTGTGAGTTAACCAAAGACCTTGTGACCAAAAAATCTGAGAACTTATTATCCTTGAACTTGCAGCATTTAGATTATGGTAACAATTTTTTAAAAATAAGTGGGCCAAGTGACCTTGACCTTTTACTAGGAAATCTCAAAATCTACAGATTTCCTCACTTTTGGCAAGTAAACCATAATGTGCATGCATGCAAAGAATCATGGTGATCAATGCATTATTTGTTCAGATACTGGAGCTTTTGTATCAGGTTCTAATTTCAGGTTTCCAAGAAGATTTTTTATTGACCTCCCTCTATGTCAAGTTAGAAGATTCAAGGTCCAATGGTTACCATTTGTGCATTGTTAACGGACAACTGCATCTTTGAGGTCTCAAAAATAGAGAAATGTGCTTAAAAATTCGAAAAAAATACAGCTAGTACCTCCAGTCTGCAGGAACTGATGAATATATACTCCATGATGTATATGCATGCAAAGAATTATGGTGATAAATGCATCAGTTGTTCAGATACTGGAGCTTTGTATCAAATTTTTAATTATTCTGAGGGGTACTTCTGAGCCCCAAAGCATGGAGAATATGGGTAACAGAGACCTTATTTCAGGTTTCCTAGGAGATTTTTCATGGACCTTCTTGGGTGTCAAGTAAGAAGATTCCAGATCCAATGGTTACAATTTGTGCACTGTTAATGGATGACCAGGAATAAAAAATAGAGAAAAACAAGTGACCCATGGGTCATGACGCTCAGCCGACTGACATGTTGACAATATGTCCTTGCACAGTAAACTAATTAAGATAATATAGGTGGCATTATCATTCATGCATATTAGCATTAGCACAGCAAATTTGATGACAATCCAACCAGCCTTTCCTGAGGAACCTGGCAATCTGTGTGTATATTTCATTACTTTTGGGATGCTCAAACACACAATTTCAAGTTTTGAGTGGAGAACTTTTGAGGAATTCTCAGGATAGCAAGTGAGAAGATTCTTGGTTCAATGGTTATCATTTGTGCTCTACTTTGGTCTCAAATTTTCAAATATTCTGGGGTGTGCTTATAAGCCCCATTGCTCAAAGATTATGGGTAACAGAGACCTAATTTCATGTTTCCAAGGAGACTTTTCATGGATCTCCCTGGATTTTAAGTTAGAAGATTCTAGGTCCAATGGTTATAATTTGTGCCCTGCTTTAGTATCAAATTTTCAATAATGCTAGGGGTGCTTATAAGCCCCATAGCTCATAGAATATGGGTAACAGAGAACTAAATTTCAGGTTTCCAAGGATATTTTTCATTGACCTCCCTGCCCTGAAAACAGACGGCTGCATCTTTGAAGGTCTAAAAAATTAAGAGAAAAAGCATAAATAAATTGGAAAAAATTCAGGTGATGCCACCAGTCTGTAAGAACTGATGAAACACTCCATGATGAAAATGCATGCAAAGAATCATGGCAATCAATGCACAATTTGTTGAGATACTAGAGCTTTTGTATAAAATTTTAAGTTATTCTTTCAGGTCTACTGAGCCCTATAGCTCAGAGGATATGGGTAACAGAGACCTAATTTCAGGTTTACACAGAGATATTTTTACTGACCTTCTAGCATGTCAAGATAGAAGATTCTACGTCCAGTGGTTACAATTTGTGCCCTGTTAACAGATGACTGCATCTTTTAAGGTCTCAAAAAAAGTTATTCTTTCAGGTCTACTGAGCCCTATAGCTCAGAGGATATGGGTAACAGAGACCTAATTTCAGGTTTACACAGAGATATTTTTATTGACCTTCTAGCATGTCAAGATAGAAGATTCTACGTCCAGTGGTTACAATTTGTGCCCTGTTAACAGATGATTACATCCTTTAAGGTCTCAAAAATAGAGAAAAAAAACATTAAAAAAGCGAAAAAATACAGGTGGCACCTCCAGACAGCAGGAATTGGTTAAACACTCCATGATGAATATGCATGCAAAGAATCATGGCAATCAATGAACTATTTGTTGAGGTACTAAAGCTTTTGTATCAAATTTTTAGTTGTTCTTGGGTGTACTTCAAAGCCCTATAGCTCAGAGGTTATGGATAACAGAAACCTAATTCCAGGTTTCCAAGGAGACTTTTAATGGGCCTCCCTGCATGTCATGATAGAAGATTCTAGGTCCAGTGGTTACGATTTATGCCACATGACTACATCTTTTAAAGTCTCAAAAATAGAGAAAAAAAATTGTAAAAAATCAATAAAAATACAGATGGCGCCACCTGTCTGCAAAAACTGATGAATCACTCCATGATCAATATCCATGCAAAGAATCATGGTTATCAATGCATTAGTTGTTCTGATACTGGAGCTTTTGTATCAAATTTTCCATTATTCTGAGGGGTACTTCGGAGCCCCATAGCTCAAAGAATATGGCTAACAGACACCTAATTTTAAGTTTCCAAGGAGACTTTTCATGGGCCTCCATGCATATTAAGAGAGAAGATTCTAGGTCCAGTTGTTATGATTTGTGCCCTGTTAACAGATGACTGCATCTTTTAAGGTCTCAAAAATAGAGAAAAAATTGTAAAAAATTTTTAAAATTTAGGTGGCACCACCAGTTTACTATTACTGATGGAACACTCGATGATCAATATACATGCAAAAAATTATTATGATCAATGCATTAGTTATTCAGATACTGGATCTTTCGTATTAAAATTTTAATTATTCTGAGGAGTATTCACGAGCCCAACAGCTCAGAAGATATGGGTAACAGAGACCTAATTTCATGTTTCCAAAGAGACTTTTTAATGACCTCCCATGATGTCAAGATTGAAGATACCAGGTCCAGTGGTTATGATTTGTGCTCTGTTAACAAATGACAGCTTCTTTGAAGGTATCAAAAATAGGGAAAACAATTTGTAAAAATTAGAAAAAAATACAGGTGGAGCCACCAGTTTGCAGGAACTGATGGAACACTCCATGATCAATATTCATGCAAAAAAATAAATGCAGTAGTTATCCAGATACTTGAGCTTTTATATCAAATCTTTGATCATTCTTGGGGGTATTTACGAGCTAGACAGCTTGGAACATATGGGTAACAGAGACCTAATTTCAGGTTTCCAAGGAGATTTTTCATGGACCTCCCAGGATTTTAGGTTTGAAGATTCCAGGTCCAGCGGTTACAATTTTTGCCTTGTTAACGGAAGGCCGGACAGCTGGATGGCCAGACAGACGAAGGACAAAGAGTGATGGCTATAGCTCAGCTGAGCTAAAAATGGACAGACAGATGGACAAACATAGTTGATCACTTTATTTCCTATTCTGATGAAGAAGGAAAATAATGGACAAATGTTTGCACTAGATCTTCATTTTTTTATTATACCTTTTCAAGTTTTTAAATTTATACATTTGCAATATAACAAACATATCTGAATAAAGGAGTTGCTTTCAAATTTCAGACTTTGATTGCTTAAATCCATTAATTTGTTAACATTTTTTAAAAGGAAATTAATTTCTTTAAAAATGCCAAATGACACCTTCTGGATTAATCCTTGAATTACTATAGCAAAGTTTTATAAATTGGAGTGGAAACATCTTCAAATAAAGGATATACAGCTCAAACAATAGCAATTACATAAAAAAACCGGCTTTCACCCTTTGAAATAAATAGATACCTGTCAAAGTATTGCCCTGAAACCGTGGGTTTACTCCTGTACACAAGTGTTAAAAGAGTAGACTGGGCGCAATCACAGGCATCAACTTAAGCACATTGCATGTGTCACCTGGGCCACAACACCTGTCAATCAGGAGATGCCTTGACTGACTTGGCCAAAGAAATGTAAAACATGTACCTTCTGGCTGAAACAAAGCATGTTGCATCTCACACGGTGCTACGTGTGTCATTTCAGCTGAGGCCTATGGACCTATCATACAGATCTGTTCCGACAGTATCTACAATGAATTTACTTTCAGCCCATGGACTGTAATGTCCATCCAGCAGAGATATATCAGAGGGCATGGAGGTCATGTATGGACTACTTTGGACTGGCTCTCATTTGGGATCTGTCGCGCATGCACATAATTGGTACCAACAGTCACACAATCTAGCTATGGTTAACAGACACACGTGGACTGTTTAATATTAACACGCAGAACAATAACAACCATATGCGAGGTACTTCGACAGTGAGCTGGGATGGTTTTGCTGGAAAACTTATGTGTAAAGCATAACTGAACTGATTTTGTGAAAGAATAGGTATAATATTGCTCCTGATTATGTCCCTTTAAATGACCACCAGGGACCAAAAGAGGCCTGCCTGGAGCTTGGCAATTCAAGTGAATACAATTGGGCCTCCAAAAATTCAGTATAACCTCATTTATAGTCAGCTGAGCTAAATATAGGGCAAAATGGGAAATTCAATTTTTCCAAACTGAACCTATCATAATTTGAAATGGGAAAGCCACTGGCTGTAAGGTTCAGCACTGGTGATGTACAAACATTATGTGGTGTCATAAACCTCCTGTACTGGTAAAACAAAGCTCAGATGTGATACTTACAGATGCCTGCTCCAGCCAAGCACCAGTTGATCATCCCGAACAGAAACAGCAGGTACCCAATGAAATACTTGTGGTTTCCAGCACCTACATGTACAAATTAAGGTCACATTAAGACAAGTGAAGAATAGTTTCATCACCACTAACAAACTCCTTTTTATATATGGAGAAGCCCATGTTGGTCTCTAGCTGTGTACACCTATCATCTGGAACCACCCAGGAACACAGCATTTACATGAAGGTTTACAGTTTGCACTGAAAAATGTTTACACATATCACTCTTTAGAACAAGGTGTAAATATTCTCTCATAGAATATTTTAAGTTATTGCATATGTATATTTTATTCTGATCTTATTCTGATGTATTAACACCTCGTCATTAAGGGATTATATTTGTCTTAATGTACAATTTTCAGTACAATGTACTATTCAGTAGTTTCATAGGAATATGCATGTCCACCGTAGTGCTATGAATTATGTAATATTATGTTCTCACGAGAACTCGGTATGCACTTGAACCGTGAATGTTTTGAGCTATTTGAATTTACTCTTTGTGTAAGCTTCCGGTGCAATGTATGTATTTTGCATGAAGCTGTACACTAATTTCTGCCTCCATTGTGACTATTCACACATCGTGCGGGTTAGATCTTGACTGTATAATAGCCAAGGTTAATTACCCCTCTGTCTGTACAAGTGTCAGCGGCCAAAGAAACCCTAATTGAGGTGCCGCACACTCACGTAATCAGTGTGGTAATTTCACTTTGTGCATACGCTCTTATGTTCTATTGTGTCTAATTGCGCTTAGGCCTGACACGGCCCCACACTGATTAATGTTACACTTGAACATTTCTTTTAATCTATATTATAATGAGCTTCCGTACAAGATCCTTATTGGACAACTCCTTGTATTTGATAGATGTATGTATGTACCGTGGGGGGGATGCCAGAAGGAGACTGGGACTTGAACTGAGCGCAAGCAAGTTCAACCCAGCTCGAGATATATTAAATAAATCACGTATTGCTGTAACCCGCTGTTGTGTATTTCCTTGGACCTACAAAGGGACCCACAAGTCACAGCACTTCTATAGGAGTATAAAATCCTAGCATGACAGCCTGTAGAAAGAGGTTAGATTGTTAAGGTCAGCTGACTTTACATCATCTGAGGTATAGTGATGATCTTTTTAGCATGGTTTGCCCAGACATTATATTAAAGTAACCTACAAAGCATTCCCTAGCAGAGGTCACACAGGTAAGGTAAACATAATAGCACATGGCATTGTTATGTGCATGTTATATTTCATCCTGAACAGAGCTTGCGCCCTGATGTGATTGGCTGGTGCAAAGTGTGACGTCACGGGCAAAATTAAGAAATGACTTAAATCTAACAAAACATGTTGTTTTTATCCTTTCCTAAAACTTTAGGGCTGATTGTGACAGATATATTCAGCTTTTTATGAGATCTAGAATTTTTAGTCACAGGGGATTTCCGTGTGTGACGTCACTGCTGAGTTGACAGTGCTCACAGATGTGCCAACAGTTTTTGAACAAATCACACAACCTCATTTTTTGTGGAAAAATAAATAGAAATAAGTTACCCATGGGTCATGACGCTCAACTGCCAAGCATGACCTGCGACATCATGGGCTGAGATTCATATTTTCCAGACAAATTTTTTAAGAACCTATTTGCCAATTTTGTTGAGTTTTTCTACCATGACATAAATATATATCAAATATGTTTGGTTATAACACAGCGACTTGATGGTCTAAGGCAAAATGAATGGTTGTTGAACCATCAGGAACTAATCCCATGCTTGCTTGATACCTGTCAGTCTCAAAAGGAACACCACACAGGCCAAATATAAGATTAACTTATATAGCAAAAAAAAATCTAGGAAATCCATACAAAAATTATTGAGAAATGGGTGCTTCTTCATAAATTTTATTCAAACAAACCAACTTGTCTGAACTTTCATAAATGATGGTCACATTGTTAAAGAAATCTTTGACCCAATCCTTTGCAAGATTACATTAATATATGTCCCACTGCAATCACTTAACAGTTCTTGAGATAACATGTTCAAAAAGATTGCTTTCTGGTGGCCATATTGGAATTCTGACAGGTCTGAAATCCAACAACAAACATCCTCTAAAAGGGACCAAATATTAAAAAAAAAACAAATGAGCCATGGGTCATGATGCTAAGCCGACTGACATATTGACAATATGTCCTTGCACAGTAAACTAATTAAAAATAAGCAAATTCAAGGAATATATGACCCCCGTTTCTGCCACTTGTGAGAATAGAGTAATTGCATTTAAGGTGATTGAATGGGAAAGGTACAGACAGGTGAACAGACAAATGGACAAACATATAGTAAGTTAAAGTAACAGCACAGAAATGAAAACCTGACAAACAGACAGACAGACAGACACTCCAAAACCTATCCCAAAAAAAGAAAGCATGAGAGCAATCACTGTTCCAAATCTGAATGAAATTGGGTAATATTTAGGAAAGTTATCACGCAGGACAGAAAACCTGACAGACGGAAAGACAGACAAGAGTGACGTACAGACAGACACCCCAAAACCAACCCCAACCAAGGTAAGCGTGAGAGCAATCACTGATCCAAATTTGAATGATATTGGATAATATTAAGGAAGGTTATCCACAGAAATGAAAACCTGATGGATAGACAGACAGAGTAAGACACTGACAGAGGGCAGACACTACAAAACCCAACCAAGGTTAGCATGAGAGCAATCAGTGACCTAAATTTGAGTGAAATCTGATTAAATATATGGAAAAAATTAACACACAGAAACACAAGTGACCCAAGGGTCATGACATTCAGCTGTCTAGAAAGACATTCACAAAAGGAATTGGAATGCAAAATTTTTAAAGGTGGTATGCCAATTCAACTGAAGCATAGCTCAAAGGATATGGGTAACAGAGACCTAATTTTAAGTTTCCAAGGAGACTTTTCATGGGCCTTTCTGCATGTCAGAATAGAAGATACTAGGTCCAGTCGTTATAATTTGTGCCCTCTTAACAGTTGACTGCACCTTTTAAGGTCTCAAAAATAGAGAGAAAAAAACATAAAATATAAAAAAATACAGGTGGCTCCACCATTCTGCATAAACTCATGAAACACTCCATGATCAATATCCATGCAAAGAATCATAGTGATCAATGCATTAGTTGTTCGGATACTTTTGTATCATATTTTCCATTATTCTGGGGGGTACTTCGGAGCCCCATAGCTTAAAGAATATGGGTAACAGAGACTTAATTTCAGGTTTCCAATGAGATTTTTCATGGACCTCCCTGCATGTCAATTTAGAAGATTTCAGGTCCAGTGGTTACGATTTGTGCCTGGTTAATGGACGGACGGACAGATGGCAGGACAGACGGACAGACGGACAATGGACTATATGACTATAGCTCAGATGACTTATAGCTAAAAATCTGAAAATATAAGTTAAAATATCAGAATTGTAAGTTGCATAATTATTTATCCAGAGTTTAGCTCACATTAGGTCATATTATGCATACTCATATATTTTTTATTATTTTTAAATCACAAATGTTTAAACTGAATTTAAAAGAAAATAAAGCTACAACATGGCATCTTCAAGATTATTCCCTGAATCACAATTAAAAAGATTTGTACATTGGAGTTTTCAGTACATGCTTAATTGTATTTACTGAAATAAAAAATTAAGTAAATTTGAAGTATTCAAATGAAGTATACATACTGTTGGTTGAATGAGGGAAAAAACAATAACATTATGCTAATTACTATCTGTTTTATAATTTATTACTGGAATTAATATTCAATTTCACACCTGGTGAAGTTTTACTCTTCTGAAGTAAGAAATAACTTATCTGATGAACATCAATGCTTTCATAGCAATACACCACTTTGTAGACACAATTAAATGTGCACTTTAATCATTGTAATCCTGGTGGTACAATACAAAATCTGAAATGCAGCAAATGCCTAGAATAAGAATGAATCAAATACAGAAACTTATAACATTCATCTAGTTTATGCACCATGGGGGGGGGGGGGGGGATGCAGGGCAGAGGGGAAGCCTACCAAGGGGGGAAGCCAGCCAAGCTGAGCCAAGGCAAGCTGCCTGGAGTGGGTTACATAACACAGGTGAAGGCTGTACTTGCTATAGGTGGACTTGTTGTAAACAAAACTTGACATGGTGTATGAAAAAACTTGAATAAAAGCTACTCTTTTCAATCAATTCCTTTGAAATTTCAGATTTTAAAAGATAAAATCCTTATGTATATATGCTGTGAAAATTAAATCAACAGTGCTTATAGGGAGAAAACGTGGCATTGCCAAAGTTAGACAAAATTTAAGGTATTGATTTTTTTATTTACGCTAATAATTTAAAAAATTTGCAAAATTCAGATCTAATTTTGGGTATATAATTGAATCTTGATTAATAAAAGTTTATCCCTGAAAAGTCTCTAGCTTCAGCAATTCTCATGTAAAGTGAGTAAATATATTTCCTCATTTTTTTAAATTGCATTATGTTTGGACCAAAAATTCAAGATGTAATTGAAATGTTTAGAAGAATAAACATACTAAATATGATCAAAAAATATCAGTGGTTTTGATATTTGGCAGTCTTGAAGTGTAACAAAGGGTTTTAATGGAAAACGAGTCTAACCCTGTCCTAATGACCCAAATTTCAGCATAGTAGGAGATTTTGGAGACATCTAACTGTATGCACATTTTGGATTTGCAGGTCCAAAGGTTTCAAAACATGCCCTGTTAATGACTGGATGAACGACGGACAAAGGCCCATTGCTATAGCTCAGATGACTTATAGTTAGTTGAGCTAATAAAATATTGTAAAATACTGATCTAATTTCTGGCATACAGTTAAATCTTAATTAAATACAGTTCTTAGCTTGACAAGGTTCTCTAGCTTCAACATTTATCATGTGAAGCAAGTGATGTTGTTCCTGGTTTTAGACAAGGTACATAATGGTGATGCCCATAACTTCCATAAATTACACAATATTTCTGGCATTTACACATGTAATATATGGAGGAATAGTTATATGCAAAACATACACAAAACAACACCAGTGGCTTTCAGAGTGGGCAGTTTGGAAGTGTAACAAGGCTTGTTGTAAAACAATACTTGAGAACTGGTCTACCAAAACTTAACAAGGCCTACAGGCCTAATACAAACCTCTGCAATGGGATATACATCACGTACATGTGTGACATGTATATACAATTCAAGCACTGAACATTTTGAACCCGAGTGCATACACCAATTACACAGACATCACTGCTGAAATATGTCATGGATGCACACAACACAAAAATGATTGCAAGTGGCACCTACAGTCTTGTGTATGAGAAATCCATCAAAAAGATGTATGGAGTCAACCTAATCAAGCTTGAATTGATTTATATATGTAAATGAATGTGACTGTAGGTTTAGCAGATTTTCAGTGGGAATTGCAGTCTGTGATAAACTCTATCCACAGTCGATGGCACAACTGAGGCATGAAAAGCTATATCTATCAGACCATACACCTCATAGCTACTACAACATTGGCTGCAGCATCACATTCTACCATCAGCTGACAATAACTTGCCCAATATTCTGTGTACGCTCAGAAAGGACTTCTCTAATGTTTAATGACCAAACCTACTTAATGAATCTTTGCTATGTGCACAGATGCATGAAACAACTAGAAAACTGGTAGTTGACAAGCGACAATGTGTCTCCATTGAAGTTAAGAGTGGTATGGGTGAAGTGACGGATGGATTGAGTAGTCACACCACTGCTGAATATAGTCAACTAAAACTCTGAGAAAAGGGCATAAATTCATTCAATGAAAACACCTGCTGCCACCTGTCTGGTTTATGTGACAACTTTTTAAGATGGATGAACATGCCAAATTTCAGCCCAAAACCTTGACCCACTCCTGAGATTTGAGCAATTTTCAACCAAAGCACATATACAGATGGATGCCACGGGAAAATGATTGCAGATGGCGCCACAAGACTTGAGTACAAGATGGAAAACTCCAAGATCTCCGGATATGCACAATTTCAAACCAAAACTGCAAATCACTCATGAGAAAAGGGGATTAATTTATTCTTTGAAAATGGAAAGGTAAGTGGTGCCACCTGTCTGGTTTACAAGAAAACTTTCCAAGATGGATGAACATGATAAATTTCAGACCAATACATAGACCAACTCCTGAGATATGAGCAATTTTCACCCAAAGTAAATGTACGGATGGACTCCACCGGAAAATGATTGCAGATGGGGCCACCAGTCTTAGGTACAAGTTGGAGGAGTCCAAGATCTATGGATATGCACAATTTCAGGCCAATACTGCGAATTGCTCCAGAGAAAAGGGCATTAATTTATTCTATGAAAACAGAAAGGTAAGTAGTACCATTTGTCAGGTTTTTGAGAAATATTTATAACATGGATTAACATGCCAAATTTCATACCAATACCTTGAGCCAAGCAAGGTGAAACTAAACTTAAGAGCCCTAAAAGTTTCCAGGGCTACAGGTGTCCACATGCAGCCTTGAGGGGCATGGCATTCATGAGGTGATTACATGCAGCCTTGAGGAGAATCGCACCCATGAGATGTCCACATGCAGCCTTCAGGGGCATGGCACCCATGAGGTGATCACATGCAGCCTTGAGGAAAAGGAGCTGAACTGAACAGACCCCTGGCAAACTTAGTGTGCACCCATTGAACTCTTGATCTGTACTTGGCTGCACTGAATGAATTCTTGACCTATATCCGGCTGCACTGAGTGAACTCTAGACCTGTTGTGTAATCTGATACAGTTGGTAGTCTGATAAAGCTATAAACAGACCCAGACTTTGGCCTGTTGCCAAATCTGAAACAGTTGGCAGTCTGCCAAGCAATTTATAGATACAGACACCATCTTCGCCTGTAGATAAATCTGTTTACACATACTGAAAGACTTTGGCTAAAATGTTTTTTTTCAAGCTGACATAAAAGAGTTTTTATCAAAATATTTAGAATAACATAAGATGCATTATGTTCAATGTTAAAGGTCCAATAGTTCTGCCAAAAATCATTCTAGCAAACTTTAACAAAGGCCACCTAAGAATCATTTTTGTGCAATGTTACAGAAGTTATAATTGGAACAACTTTTTTGTATAAGAAGACAACTGCAGCCCTAAATTTGATAAAGACTTACTAATGGCTACAAGAGTAAATTCAGCTTTCTATGACACTACCAAAACTCAGTGAACCCAATCTATTCTTATTAAATTGAGAGAACTTATAAAATTCTGGTGAAAACTAAAACCATTCAGCTTCAGTTTTATCATGAAACATTTTTAAGCTGAATGAGGCTAAAATTACAAGGTTTTTGCCATAAAATAAACAGGTCGATGAGGGTGGCACCACAAAACCCTCAATTTCAAACATGAGTCATGTTGCAACATTTGCATAAAACTTAGTGATGCTAGCTCCTGTCCTTTCTGAGATTCTTATTTTGGTTTGGCCAAATGACTAATTCCTATCACTCGGCCAAAATTAGCCAAACGGGAACCAATGAAACAAACCTGAGAGCGCTGATGGTTAAGTAAACCTATTGCATGTGAGTTTTTTGTGTGAATGGAGGATTTCATCCAGATCCCAGACTTTGCCCTGATTTGATTGGCTGGTACACCTGTGACATCATGGACTGAATTTTATCAACATCTCAGACCTAATAATATATGTTGTTTTTATTCTCTGCTGAATATTTGGGACTGACAGTGGCAGAAATACTTTGCTTTTACTGAGATCTAGAATTTTTAGTCACAGGGGAGTTCCCAGTGCGGAGTTGACAGTGCTCATAGATGTGCCAACAGTTTTTGAACAAATCACACAACCTCATGTTTTTAGTGGAAAAATAAATAGTAAAATGTAATTCCTCCAGGAAATTGGGCTCAATTTATGTAAAATCTATATTAATATTTTTTTCATAACCAGTTATGTTATATGATAATATAATGAAATTTGGAATACATGTGCTTGACCTTATCCCTCGGATCATTTTTGAGATTCATTTAACAATCTGGCTCAAGGATTTCGGAGAAGAAGATTTTCAAGCTTTTTCAAGCTTTTTCCCAGTAAAATGATGTAGGTGGCAAAAAAAAAATATATCCTAGAACATTCGATATATGACTGATTTTTGGGTAAATTTTGGGGATGCTAGCTCCTGCTGTTCCTGAGAAATTATGGATTAATGTACTGATAACCAATGACCCCCGCACAAGAAAGGTTGATGCAGGTAGCGCCACCAATACCTAAAGTTTAGATATGACTCATGTGACTAACATTGGCATAAAATTTGATGATGATAGCTCCAGCTGTTTCTGAGATTGCAAGTTTATTATGCTTTTTTGGACAGATGACTTAATTCAACTTCCTGTAACTCAGCCAAAAATCACCAAACTTGAACCATTCCAACAAACTTTAGAGAGATTGTTTCAGCAATCATTTCTGTGAAATTTTGGACAATTTTGCTTAACAGTTATGGAGAAGGAAATTTTAAAGATTTTTTTTTAGCTTTTCCCCTATTAAATCTAAGAAAATGCAGTTAGTACTAAATTCAGATAAAACCTTATTTGTCCATCATGTGAAAATGGTACCAAATGTACTTACAGGAAAAAATGTGCCATTGTAAAAGTAAGGTAAAAATAAAAATATTGATTTTACATTTATGCTTAAAACTTAAAATATTTACAAAACTTTTGATCTAACTTCTGGTATACAATTAAAACTAAATTAAATATAGTTATATGCTTGAAATGGGCTCTTAAGCTTGAACATATTAAGTTAGTAAATATCTTTCCTGATTTTTGACAAAGTGCATTATGTTCGGGCCCATAACTACTGCAAATTACACAATACTGATCTAATTTCTGGCATGTATATAGGAAATACATTTAGGAATGAGTATACTAAATTTGAACAAACAGCACCAGTGGGCAGTCATCAAGTGAAACAATAGTGTTTTAATGGAAATGTAGTTTTTTTTTCCTATATCTCGTAGAAACAAAGTCACAGTGACCCAGTTTTGGGTTTGGAAGGAGATCTTGGGGACATCGAACAGCATGCCAAATTTCAGACTTGTAGGTCCAATTGTTTCAAAACATGCTAGTTTAATGGACATATTGACAGCAGACAGACAAAGGACCACTGCTACAGCTTAGTTGATTTATAGTCAGCTCAGCTAAAAAAAGACAATAAATTAAGCAAATGAAGGTCAAAGTCATCCAAAAGTCGCACACTGATGCTTTCCACCAAATTTGAACTAAATCAAATGGAACCTCTGAGTACTACTGTCCTAACTAGCAAATGGTGCTTGTTAAAGTTACAATTTTTGGCCTTAGTTTTTAATGGCAAACTTGGTTCACAGTGACCAAATTTCAGAATAAGGCTACCTTCCACCAAGTTTGAACATAATCTGATAAAAACTGCAGGTGCTATCACGCTGATGAGAAAACATGACCCAAAGTCCACTGTGACATAACCTTTAGAGCAAAGGTTAAGGTCGCCGCTGTGATGGTGCCACTGTGACTCTGTAGAGTAAGGCAGGGTGCCTACAGAACCAGAGAAACACAAGAGTACGACCAAGGGGAGACCAGTGAAGCAGAAAAACTGCAAAGAACAACAGATCAACAAATGTAATACAGAAGAGGAACCCAAACTTTTGTACTTCAGACTGTTTTAATTGTAGTATAAAACTCGAACTGGATAAATACTCTGACGTCACGACGCTTTTCTTGTATAAAAGCACCAGACGCCAAATCTCTTGTGAGCTGCACTTATATTCTGAACTGTTGTGATGTCTCACCAGGCCTGATTCAAGATATTATCCTGTTACTCGTTTTGTATCGACTGGTACCGGTGAAATGTAGTTTTTGTAAACGTCTCCTCCACAGCCCCAGGGGTCGTATTTGGATGTGATTTCATGGAGACACCTTAAAGCTTAGTGTTCTGTTTGTTTTAAATATGGGTGTCTCACTTGGACAGTTTTTATTTATGTAACCAAAACAATAAATATCTATTACTGTATATATTTTAAATAATGATTTGTTTATGATAAATATTATCAATTAATTTGTGAGTCTTTCTTGAGTTGAGTTTGTTGCATGCCAAACCTGGATGGAAGTTTAGTCACATGTAACACAGCCAAGAGGAAAAAAAAAAAATTGACTGTGGAATTATAGGAACATGATATAATGTTGACAGATGGCAGTGTGTCTAGATATAAGCTGTGGACACAGACCCTGGTGTGGACGGGGACACTCAACTGGTAAAACAATATGCCCCCCATGGAGCACCCATAAAGTCTGGCAAATGAACCCAGCATATCAAAACAATTATTATATCAACACTGAGTGAGGAAATCAACATACCAACACAGTTGTCTATCCATGGGCAATGATGGTCAAATTTAGCAATGCACTTGTTACACACAGAACAATGTTTAGACCTCAAAGGCCGCCGTACAACACAAGTACTGCAGAACTGGTTCAGATCTAGAAGCTGTGTTTCAGCAAGGTCTAAGATTGTCTGAAAGGAATACAGAAAACAAAATGATATACATTGAGACACACATCAATTTAAAGCTATATCACTACTGCTATAGGTGTTGTAGACAAATCACAAATCAAAAATTTGATAATTTTTATTTAAATCAGATTTTTTTATTTAATTTAATTTTTATGATTTTTCTAAACAGACTCAAATGTTCCTGTTTACATCAGCTTTAAAAGCAAACCAGGTATTCAAACTTTATAATATGCATATATGCCAAAAAATGTCAGAAAAATGCTTACACATTTAATTAATTAGATTAAAATTAATATTTTTAACACATTCACAATTGTTTTGATGAAGGTCAAAATAAAGAAAAACCAAAGATTATAAATTGTTCAACAGACTATGGGAAAGAAAATAAGGAGCTAGAGGGTGATTTTCTTTAAATGAACATGTTTAGAAATAATATTGGAATTTTTATCAAATAGCTCAGTCAGACTAGAATAATACAAATGTGAAAGTGTACAGGTCAACAAAGTTAACAGGTACATGTGGCAGGTATACAGGTTTACAAAGTTTACAGGTACATGTGTCAGGTCTGCAAGTCAACAAAGTTTACAGGTACATGTGGCCGGTCTTCAGGTCAACAAAGTTTACAGGTACATGTGGCAGGCCTTTAGGTTTACAAAGTTTACAGGTACATGTGGCAGGTATACAGGTTAACAAAGTTTACAGGTACATGTGGCAGGTCTACAAGTTCACAAAGTTTACATGTACATGTGGCAGGTCCAGAAGTTAACAAAAAGAACAGGTACATGTAGCAGGACTCAAGTTTACAAAGTTTACAGGTACATGTGGCAGTTCTACAGGTCAACAAAGATTACAGGTACATGTGGCAGGTCTACAAGTTCACAAAGTTTACATGTACATGTGGCAGGTCCAGAAGTTAACAAAAAGAACAGGTACATGTAGCAGGACTCAAGTTTACAAAGTTTACAGGTACATGTGGCAGTTCTTCAGGTCAACAAAGATTACAGGTACATGTGGCAGGTCTTTATGTTTACAAAGTTTACAGGTACATGTGGTAGGTCTACAGGTTAACAAAGTTTACATGTACATGTGGCAGGTCTTTAGGTTTACAAAGTTTACAGGTACATGTGGTAGGTCTGCAGGTCAACAAAGATTACAGGTACGTGGCAGGTCTTTAGGTTTACAAAGTTTACAGGTACATGTGGTAGGTCTACAGGTTAACAAAGTTTACATGTACATGTGGCAGGTCTAGAGGTTAACAAAGTGAACAGGTACACAGGTGGCAGGTCTCAAGTTTACAAAGTTGACAGGTACAGGTGGCAAGCCTAGAGGTTTACAAAGTTAACAGGTACATGTGGCAGGTCTGTAGGTTTACAAATTTTAATGTTACATGTGGCAGGTCTACAGGTTAACAAGGTTTACAGGAACATGTGGCAGGTCTTTAGGTTTACAAATTTTAATGTTATATGTGGCAGGTCTACAGGTTTACAAGGTTTACAGGAACATGAAGCAGGTCTTTAAGTTAACAAATTTTAAGGGTACATGTGGCAGGTCTACAGGTAAACAGGTACATGTGGCAGGTCTTTAGGTTTACTGGTACATGTAGCAGGTCTTTAGGTTTACAAAGTTTACAGGTACATGTGGCAGGTCTACAAATTCACAAAGTTTACAGGTTCATGTGGCAGGTCTACAAGTTCACAAAGTTTACATGTACATGTTGCAGGTCCAGAAGTTAACAAAGTGAACAGGTACATGTAGTAGGACTCAAGTTTACAAAGTTTACAGGTACATGTGGCAGGTCTACAGGTTAACAAAGTTTACATTTACATGTGGCAGGTCTATAGGTTTACGAAGTTTACAGGTACATGCAGCAGGTCTACAGGTTAACAAATTTTACAGGTACATGTGGCAGGTCTATAGGTTTACAAAGTTTACAGGAACATGTGGCAGGTCTACAAGTTAACGAAGTTTACATGTACATGTGGCAGGTCTACAAGTAAACAAAGTGAACAGGTTCATGTGGAAGGACAAGTTAACAAAGTGAACAGGTACATGTGGCAGGACAAGTTAACAAAGTGAACAGGTACATGTGGCAGGTCTACAGGTTTACAAAGTTTACAGGAACATGGGGCATGTCTATAGGTTTACAAAGTTTACAGGTACATGTGGCAGGTCTACAAATTAACAAAGTTTACATGAACATGTATCAGGTCTATAGGTTAACAAATTGAACAGGTACATGACTACTGGAATTGTTCCAAAGTCACCTATCATCTCAATGTGTAGTGAAAATAGCATTCAAAAAGACCTGGGAATGCCTTACTGACTTTAGTCCAACTGCAGAGTAGCCTTCCACTTACTTTTATTTTTTCTTCCCTGCCTGTGTCTATTATCCCTGGGTCAGACTTCCAGGCTTTCCAGAAGTTGTACATCAGGAGTGCAGTGTTGATGAGGAAGGGCAGCTGTGTTGAGTAGTTATTCACATCTATCATTACGTCAAAGAAATATAGACCTCAACCAAAAAAAATCATTATTTGTAACAAGTCACCACAAGATGTAGGAAGAAGCAAGTGTACACACCACCCACACCTTTTCTTATTGGATGTGGGGTGACACTGTGCACACCACCTAAACCTTTTTCTTATTGGATGTAGGGTGACACTGTGCACACCACCTAAACCTTTTTCTTATTGGATGTGGGGTGACACTGTGCACACCACCTAAACCTTTTTCTTATTGGATGTAGGGTGACACTGTGCTCACCACCTAAACCTTTTTCTTATTGGATGTAGGGTGACACCGTGCACACCACCTAAACCTTTTCTTATTGGATGTAGGGTGACGCCGTGCACACCACCTAAACCTTTTCTTATTGGAAGTGGGGTGACAGTGTGCACACAACCCACATCTTTTTCTTTTTGGACGTGGGGTCACATGGTGCACATCATCCACAACTGTTTCTTATAGAAAACAGGGTGACACTGGGTACATCAGCCACACCTGTTTCTTATTGGATGTAGGGTGACACTGTGCACACCACCTAATACTTTTTCTTTTTGGACTTGGGGTGACATGGTGAACATCATCCACACGTTTCTTATAGAAAACGGGGTGACACTGGGTACATCACCCACATGCACCTTTTTCTAATTGGATGTGGAGTGATACTGTGCACACCACCAAAACCTTTTTCTTATTGGATGTAGGGTGACACTGTGCACACCAACTAAACCTTTTTCTTATTGGATGTGGGGTGACAGTGTGCACACAACCCACATCTTTTTTTTCTTTTTGGACGTGGGGTGACATGGTGCACATCATCCACACCTGTTTCTTATAGAAAACGGGGTGACACTGGGTACATCCCCTACACCTGTTTCTTATTGGATGTGGGGTGACACTGTGCACACCACCCACAATTTTTTCTTATTGGATGTGGGGTGACACTGTGAACATCACCCACACCTTTTTCTTATTGGATGTGGGGTGACACTGTGCACTCCACCCACACCTGTTTCTTATTGGATGTAGGGTGACACTGCAAACCACCCACACCTATTTCTTATTGGATTTGGGGTGACACTGCATATCACCATCACCTTTTTTATTTACTGAATGTGGAGTGACACTGTGCACACTACCCACACCTTTTTCTAATTTAACGTGGGGTGACACTGAACACAACAGCCACACCTGTTTCTTATTGAATGTTGGGTGACAATGTGCACACCATTCACACCTTTTTCTTATTGAATATTGAGAGACACTGTGTGCACACTGCCCATACCTTTTTCTTATTGAATGTGGAGTGACACTGTGTGCACACCACCCACACCTTTTTCTAATTGGATGTGGGGTGACACACACACACCATTCACACCTTTTTCTTACTGAATATGGAGAGACATTGTGTGCACACTTCCAACACCTTTTTCTTATTGAATGTGGGGTGACACTGTGCACATCACCCACACCTGTTACTTATTGGATCACTCACACCTTTTTTAATTGGATATGGGACGACACTGTGCACACTACCCACACCTGTTACTTATTGGATGTGGGGTGACACTGTGCACACCACCTACACCTTTTTCTAATTGGATGTGGGGTGACACTGAACGAACCACCCACACCTGTTTCTCATTGAATGTTAGGTGACACTGTGCACACCATCCACACTTTTTTCTTATTGAATATTGAGAGACACTGTGCACATGGCCCACTCCTTTTTCTCATTGAATGTGGATGTGGGGTGACACTGAACACACCACCCACACCTTTTTCTTACTGAATGTGGAGTGACACTGTGTGCACACGACTAGCACCTTTTTTCATTGGATGTTTGGCAACACTGTGCACACCATCCATACCTGTTTCTTATTGGATGTGGGGTGACACTGTGCACATCACCCACACCTGTTTCTTATTGGATGTGGGGTGACACTGTGCACACCACCTACACCTTTTTCTAATTGGATGTGGGGTGACACTGAACACATCACCCACATCTGTTTCTTATTGAATGTTAGGTGACGCTGTGCAAACCATCCACACTTTTTTCTTATTGGATTTGAGAGACACTGTGCACACGGCCCACTCCTTTTTCTCATTGAATGTGGATGTGGGGTGACACTGTGCACATCACCCACACCTGATTCTTATTTGATGTGGGGTGACACTGTGCACACCATCCACTCCATTTTCTTACTGGATGTTGAGTGACACATTGGGCACACCACTCACACCTGTTTTCTACTGAATGTAGGGTGACACAGTGGCATGCCAAACATCCCTACTTCGTTTAGGATGTGGGGTGACACAGTGAGCACACAACTAACACCTATTTCTTATTGGATTTGTCACCATACTACTTGTATCCACCGAAATCAGAGAGGGATAGGTTAAGTGAAGCATGGTTCGAGTGGCATTGGGAAATAGAGTGAGATGTGGTGCATATTAGCATGGATGTCTGCCATGTAAAAATGACTGAAGGTGGTGCCACCTGTTATTTGAATGAGTAAGCTATCTAAGATGTATACATATGGAAAATTTCAGGTGGAGAAGTCAAACCACTACTGAGGAATGAGTGATTTTTACCTTTGGCAGATGAACCGATGGTCACCATTGCAAGATTGGCCACCTAATTTGTATAAGCTATAGAGCTATGTTAGATCTATACTCAGGCAAAATTTCAGGCCAATGCGTCAAACATGTCCTGTGAATTCCTAGCTTGGATGTCTGCCGCATAAAACATATATGTAGGTGCCACCACCTGCCATTAAATCGAGGAAGCTATCCAAGATGTTTACACATGCAAAATTTTAGGCAGATAAGTCAAACCACTGCAGAGATGTGAGTGATTTTATCTCATGGCAGACAAACAGATAGACGCTGTGCAAAATGGCGGCAAGTGGCGCCACCAGTTTTGCATATGATAAAGAAATATGTGAGATCTATACACATGCAAAATTTAAGGAGGATAAGTCAATCCAGTCCTGATATATTAGCCTGGATGTCTGCAGCTTGAACATGAATGTAGGTGGCGCAACCTGTCATAAAATCAAGATGTATCCTAGATGTTTACACATGCAAAATTTTAGGCAGATAAGTCAGACCACTGCAGAGATGTGAGTGATTTTATCTCATAGCAGACAAACAGATACACTGTGCACAACGGTTGCAGGTGGCACCACCTGTTTTGCATATGGTAAAGAAATATGTGAGATCTATACACATGCATAATATAAGGAAGATAAGTCAATCCAGTCCCGAGATATGAGCTTGATTGTCTGCAGCTTGAATGTGAATGTAGGTGATGCCACCTGTCATAAAATCAAGATGTATCCAAGATGTATACACATGTAACATATATTTCAGGTGGATAAGTCCAATCACTGCAGAGATATGAGTGATTTTAACCCGTGGCAGAGGAAATGACGGGGAGGCTGTGCAAAACTGGTTGCAGGTTACACCACTAGTTTTTTTGTATGATATAAAGCTATCCAAGAGCTACACTCACAAAATTTTTAGCCCGATTGGTCAAACGAATCACAAGATATGTGGGTAATGTGTGAAAACAGATGCACAGATGGATGGATTGCAGAGAAAAAAGGTCAGAAGTCAAAGTATAATGGTTAGGCACCAGTAGACATGCGACCCAAAAATTGATATTTTTCGGAAAAATCAGTCCATTGGTCTCAGAGGAATTCTCCAGAAATTAATGCGACAGCGGCAAAGACAGCAGCGGAACCCAGACAAAAACATAGTATCCACAGCGCAGACGACTTTTGGTCCCATCAGCTCCTGACAATAAACCACTCAGGTGTAACACCCTGAGCCAGACCATTCTGGTATTAAATAACTGAAAGGGAAGTTCAAATATTACAATAATCTAATTAATATCCTAGATATATCCACTATGTCCCGAAATGTTGTGTCACAGCCTATGACCTAGGTTGTGCCACAGCCAGTGCCCTGAAAAAATGTGCCCATGCTGTGCCACAGCTTGTGACCCAAAGTGTGCCACAGTCTGTAAACCAAAATTGTGCCACAGCTTGTGACCCGAAAAGTTGTGCCACCTGTGACCCGAAAAGTAATTGTGGCCAGTAAAGTAGTTGTGCCACCAGTTGTGCCACCTGTTACCAGAAAGGTAGTTGTGGCCAGTAAAGTAGTTGGTGCCACCTGTGGCCAGGAAAGTTGTGAGTCGAGGAATTAGACCTAAAAGTATAAGCTGTTGACTATTAATATTATAAACTGGAATCGGGGTACTGATGGGATATCAGACTATATAGCCATGTTGGTAGTGCATATAAATTGGTTACTTTATTACTGAAGGTGTCACTGTACACTGTTATATATTTGCATAGTTGTACTCTGGTGAAAACTGATTGATTAGTGGGCTAGTAAATTCATTACAGCCAGGCCCTTATTATTTATTGGTCAGCTGACTGTTATTTATTTAGAGTACTTGAGTGCCCCTGTAACTATTGGTAAACTGGATAACATTAAATGTACATATGAGTAAGCATGTTCCAGCCATTTGCTGGATCCTCCATTGAGGTGAATGTGTATATAGTTTTCTAACAATATTCAAACTTACTTTGGACTTCTTTATTATTGTGCAAACACCAGTATATGATGTGTGGGCATGTATGTGAGAGCGATTAAATAATTCCCAACTTTAATAAAAGGTATTTAAGCCCAGCATTCTATAATGTATCCCCTAAAATACCAATATACCCTAGGAAATAATATTTCCTTTGGGTTAACTATAATTAGGCCATCCTGACAAACCGAAATAACATAGATTAAAATTACATGGTTATAACAACAGGATGTCCTGGTCTGCCAAGTAAAACCAGCAGGCCGGGCCCAGGACACTAGGAAATTTAAGAAGCATTAAAATGACTTACAGACTGCAAACTGAAGCTGATTTTTGAGAAACCATATATTTGTAGAATGAGACAAGGATACAAGGCCAGTAGTACACAAACCAGGTGAAGTACATCCAGAACTTGGTGGCTAAATATATGGCAATTGGTGCAGTTATCCAGGCTGTGAAGTCAATGAAGTACCTGCAAGTATGTTATTGTGGCTTGAAAAATGTCCTGTAGTAAATTATTTAACATCCATGGGAATAAACAAGCGGCCCATTTGTCACGGCATTCAGCTGAAATTTGTCAAATATTAGCAAATGAAAAATGTACTTATTTCTATATTTTATATATTACCATCTGAAAACTATGACGGAATGACCCTGCTATTTGATGATAATAAAATACTAAATAGGGTGGATCTGAGAGGACTGTATTTAGGATCTGAATAAAGGGTGCATCTGAGAGGACTGTATTAAAGATCTGAATACAGGGTGACCTGAGAGACTGTATCAAGGTTTGGACTAAAGGGTGGACCTCAGAGGACTGTATTAAAGATCTGAATACAGGGTGGGTCTGAGAGATTGTATCAAGGTTTGGACTAAAGGGTGGACCTCAGAGGACTGTATTAAAGATCTGAATACAGGGTGGGTCTGAGAGATTGTATCAAGGTTTGGAATAAAGGGTGGACCTTACAGGACTTTTTTAAAGATCTGAATACAGAGTGGATCTGAGAGACTGTATTAAGGTTTGGAATAAAGGGTGGACCTGAGAGGACTTTTTTAAAGATCTGAATACAGAGTGGATCTGAGAGACTGTATCAAGGTTTGGAATAAAGGGTGAACCTTTGAGAGGACTGTATTAAGGACCGACAAAAAGGGTAGATCTGAGAGGACTGTATTAAGAAACTGGATAAATGCCCTGGGTGGAGGCATTCTAGTTTCTCATAATAACTTATTTGAGTCGGAAGAAATGCCTGTAAAAATGTAATAAGGAACTCCAGAGACTTGTTTTCACTGTATTATACTATGCAGGAAAGCTAGTACCGTAAAAGTCGTTGCAGAAGTCGCATCCTTATTACAAGTCGCACCATGACTTTTAGGATACCCATGGGGAATAGCCGTTCAAGTTTAGTTTCAGGAAAAGTCCATAATATAGGTCGCACCCAGACTTCGGAGGCGTCCCAACCACCTGATACTTTTCGAATTTGAGTATCATTCCTTGCGATGCAAGACTACAACCAACGTCCCCGTGGTACTTTTGTGGTTTATAAACTAGATAAACCATAAAAACGTAAAAATAATTGGACAGCTTTAATACAATGCTTATATTTAAGGAATAGCAACAGAATCTTAACATATAAAGTCGGGGTTCAATTGTCAGGTAACATTTGTACAGTGCCAAAGTCAAGCTGCGTCGAATAACATTTTGTGCTGTGAAACGATGTCATTGTTGCCGTTTCTACTAGGTTAAGTAACATTAGATTGCAAATATCAAGTTAAATGACTGTATAAATAAACTAAAAGAGTCTGAGGCAAAATACTATCACAATCGAGTAACTCTTTAAATTGTTAAAGATCGTCAAACGTAGGGTGGATTCATTAGACTATGATTAGTTTGCGTACGCGTGACGAGTCCCAGTCCGTCGCACTGGGCATGATTTGAACTGACTTAAGACAACTGAAAGATGGAAAGAATAATTCAGTTTGAATTTATTCACCTAATTTCTTAAATGGGCTCTAAAACTGAATTTATTATCCCTTCAATTAAGTGTTACAACTTACCATCTAGGCGCGGCACATGCACGGTATTACTGAAATCACTGAAATATATGTCAGTCAACAGGGGGATAATGAACGCTTTATTGACCGGTCAGTTAACGTAAAATAAATATAACTGAATTTACAGATATTATATTTACTGGGACTAATGATTTATTTTTCTTTGATAATATCTGGAAAACCCAATTTCCATCGTTATCAGTGATTATTTTTAAGTGGCTTGGATGTATGGCAAACTCAGCCGTGTTGAACCAGATCCGTCATGACACCAAACGGTGCCGGTTCCCGTGGAATTTAGGTGCGTATGTGGCATTTTAAGTAAATAAAATATATACCTATATGGTGTTTGTTATTTCACTGTATTGATTAATGTGTCTTCATTAAAAAAATCACGAATACGTCAACGCACGATTGAAAGCAATGCATGCGTGCCGCCATATTGTTGGGCATACGACCGTCCTGAAACAGACACGGGTAACACTCGAAACAAATCGTATATTTGTAGCTCACGTGAAACGTTATAACATTGTTATCCAAAACGCTTGAAAACCACGAGATGGTGACAGTGACCTAATGGTTCTTAATATGAGAGTTTATAATTGTGGATATCAGTCACGGAAGGCTTAGTTGACATGGGGATGTAAAGGTCATTGCACGGGTGACCCGGGGCTTGAACTTCCGCTACACGTCTTCAAAGGTCAGCTGGTATTCAGCGATCAACCGGGCAGGCAAAAGAATTCACGACGTATGTGTAGTGGATCAAGCTTGAATGCATAAACGGATATGGAACCGCGAGTTTTTCATTATGGAAAGCATACCCATATAGTTAAACGGAAAGAAAATGTACATCAAAGAGCGGCAGACTGGCATATGCGTCAAACTGACTCGTGATATAATAGTAACGCAGATTAGGAAGTGTCACTTGAATGGCGACTTGACAGAACGGGTAGGTCTTGAACTGGGCAAATTTAAAATTTGCATTTAATGTTAATAAAATGAAAATTACGTCAGTTCACAAAATATAAAGCATAAGAGATGGTTAAAAGTGTAAATTATTGGGGAAAGACGTTTTACAAAGCACTGGTTAAAGGTATTGACGATTATCGCTCAACTGACGTCGTTCCATGTACCGGGAAAGCTGACAGAAACGGGATAAGTTCGTATTACAAGTCGCACCCCGACTTTGCTAGAAAATTCTAGTTTTTAGAATTTGATTTCTTTGTACAAGTCGCGACTTCTGCAACGACTTTTACGGTAACATTAAAATCAAGTGAAAGTGGAAAATACCAAATTATTTCCGAGACAGTGGATCAACACAGTCAGAGTCATCAAACGTTTAATCTGATATGACATTAACATCACTAATATGCACATAAAATATTTCAATCAAAGCTGCAATCCTTTTTTATCACCTAATTACAGCATGTATGAAAAAGTTCAAGTCCTTAATATTTGTGTAACTATATAACATCAGTACTTAATGTTATGAAATGTATATAATTTTATTTCTTGCAGTACTGTCCTTTACTCAGAAGAGAATAGTATGTATTATCTCCACAAGAACAACAACTTGTTCAGTGGGGAACAGTCAATCACTGTTCAAGCATTTATCCTCACTTTTTACCAACACTGTCACAGAACATACTTCGAAAACAGTTAATGCTTTAATTTGAGGATTAAAGCCCCAGTGTTGATGATATGGGGTAATACTGAATGGCATTCAAGGTAAACATTACAGAGGTCTGATAAGACCTGTAGCAATAGAAATAGAAGAGAATAAGGACAATGGAAATTCCTGAAAAAAATGAAACTTGCATAATCTGAGATGAATCACAGCAAGACACAGAGGGCACCAACTGCAAGTTATACTTACATGCTAGTCATCTGATGAATATGGCTGTCAAAATTGGTGATGACAGCTGCACAGTTTTGATATTTTTGTTAACATAGGAGTGGGATGGACAGATGAAAGCTACAATAAAGCTGTGTTTCCATCTGCACATATAGGTGTGAAAAATGGCTCATATGATTTTGTAACTGTGGCGTTTCCATTTGTCCATCAGATATATGTGTATGTGTGTTTAGCATAAAAAACACCACAGGAGTGATCCACTGCTAGATCCACTGTTCCAATACATCCGTCTGCCAGTTAACACATACACACATATACATTCATCTGAAAACACACCTATATTTTCACAAATATACACACATACACACACAGAAACACAGCTTTATAGGACAGATGCAACCATTTTAGTACTCATGTTCTTACCACCTTTGGACTAAGAAGATGCTGTATCGTAAATCTGAGTACTTAATGCTAGATGATAGTATCAAAATAAAAATTTATGAAGCATATTTAGTGATTTTTATTACATTTTTTTTAAATTTCATAACTGATGAATTTTAAGATTTTGTTTAAAATCTATTAATTGAAGAATTTTTAAATTTTACGTAAAAATTTGAAAATTGGTCAAGAAAAAAAAAAAGAAAAGAGGGGTTTTGAAAACTATGGAATGTGGCTGGATGACAGACATATGCTCCCACCACATCCAGGCATAAGCTCAGCAGACTTGTGGATGAGCACCCTTACACCAGATTTTGTTTCTACTCAAAACGAATTTCTTCCTGACAGGCACTGTGGGATGGCTGGATCTACTTGTCTCAACTCACAAACTTTAAATCAATGTTTATTAAATTTCAAGGAAAAATCTTTGGATTTCTCATGTGTATAATTAAACAAGGGACCTATGGGTCACGGCGCTCAGCTATTATATATGATAAAAAAATATGAATTTAAAATGAGGCACATGCTGGTTTTGTGTGGTAATAAATATAAGCTGTATTATGAGTTGTATTTGTTTAGCTTATGTATGATTTTGATAGAACCTTTGGAGACAGGGAAGAGGATTGATTTCATTTATTTTATTAACAAATGGAGAACTACTGTCACACAGATTTTGACTTGGCAATATAACTTATAAGCAGAACATATAATATAAGAGTTTAACTATTTATTAAAAAAAATTACAAATATTGTCCCAAATATAATTTTTATTAAAAATAATAAGAGAATCGTATGATTTTTTAAAATGAAATATAACTGAAATGATTATTAAAATAATATTAAAGAATATATTCATGAATGCATTCATGAATACATTTTGAAAGTATCTGCACGAGTATTCATATATTTTCATTTTTACCTGAATTCCCATTCTTTATGCAAGAAATTTTATAATGGAGTACAAAATCATATTCGTATTTAAATACAATTACAAAGTATTTGCACCATGTCTGGAATTTATTCAGTTTTCACCAAACAATGATGTTGAGAATCCAGAATATACAAAATTCACACATTTAAATAATGATCATAAGTACCTGGTTTTATGGCTTTTATTTATATTAAAAAATAACTGTAAAAAATTCATTTTGGATTAATTATACATCAATGTACACACTAGACACAGCAGGAATCTAGATTAATATTATCAACTGCATCTTTGTCTAATTTCCTTCATATGATCCCTAATGATTAGTAATGAATAATATGATTTACTTCTTTATCATTAAAATTGAACTGAAAAATGCCATAGGTGACTGCATGGTGTTATTTGGAATATGTGACATTCTACCCATCGATACAAGATTCTTATATCATCAGTAACTGCAAGTTAATTTCCTGTTATTAACAAATTCCTTTTCTATTTTTCTTTAATTTGTTATTAAAAACCAATAAAAATTTATTAATTTATTGTTTTTTGTTATGTTCTTGGTTAAAACTACTAGATGAGTTGGGTTGGACACCTGGATCAACTGTGGCTTGCCATAAGCTGCCTGGATTCCATGTATGCCTCGCCTCAAGCGTGCATAATTTGATGAAAGGTCAACAATGTCAACATACAAGTGACTCAAGAGGGGCTGGAGAGAGCCAAAGTCTGACAGGGTCTCATAAAAAACATTAATAAAAGCTACAATTTTTGGCCAATTTCTTTCAGCTTTCTAAACTAAAAAGCTGAAATGCTTATGTGTACATGATATGAAATTTATATCAACAGTGCTCACGGGAAACAAACATGCCATGGTCACAGTTGGGCAAAATTTAAGGTACTAATTTTATATTTATACTAAATAAAATTTGAAAAATTCAGAACTAATTTTGGGTATTCAATTGAATCTTGATTAAATAATGTTACATCCCTGACAAAAAAATCTCTAGCTTCAGCAATGCTCTTGTTAAGGGAGTAAATATATTTCTTGATTTTTTACAAAGTGCATTATGTTTGGGCCCATAACTTAAAACAATTACACAATACTGACATCATTCTGGCATGTGCATAGAGAATGAAAAATATGTATATTATTTATGAATAAAGTCAGATCAGTGGTTTTGATATTAGGCAGTCTTGAAGTGTAACAATGGGTTTTTAATGGAAAAATGAAGTTTTTCATTAATATCTCGAATGTCCTAGTGACCAAATTCTTGGCATGGTAGGGCATTTTGGAGACATCTAACTGTATGCCGAATTTAAGGAACTTAGAGCTGAAGCTGGGGAGCTGAGCTCTTGCAAACTGCATAACACTAGCTTGATGTAAACAATATGTTACATGGTGCTTGAAAACTTGATTAAAATCTACAGTTTTTGATCAACTGGTTTCAAATTTTTGGTGTTAACAGTTGAAATGCTAACAAAAACATGCTGAGAAAATTAAATCCACAGTACTTACAGGAAAAAAACGTGCCATGGTCAAAGTTGGGCAAAATTTAAGGTACCAATTTTTTATTTTTATTAATATTTTAAAAAATTTAAAAGATTTTCATCTAATTTTGGGTATACAATTTAATTTTGATTAATTAAAGTTATATTACTGGAAAAAAGGTCCATAGCATTAACATTTTTTGTGTTAAGTGATCAAATATCTTTTCTGATTTTTTACAAAATGCATTATGTTTGGGCCCATAACTTTTTTAAATTAAATAATACAGACATAATTTCTGGCATGTACATAGGAACTATATAGAGGAATATTTATGGTAAATATGAGGTAAAACAGATGAGTGATTTTGGTATTAGGCAGTCCTGAAGTGTGAAAATAGGTTTTTAATAAAAAATTGAGGTTTTTCCTTAATTTCTCAAAGGAACGAAGTTGCAAACACCCAGTTTTCGGCTTGGTAGGAGATCTTTGGGACATCTAACATTATGCCGAATTTTGGATTCCTAGGTCTTACGGTTTCAAAACGTGCCACATCTACGGACGGACGGACGGACGGACGGACAGACGGACGGACGACAGACAATGGACCACGACTATAGCTCAGATGACTTATAGTCAGCTGAGCTAAAAATTTAAAAGATTTTGATCTAATTTTGGGTATACAATTTAATTTTGGTTAATTAAAGTTATATTACTGGAAAAAAAGTCCATAGCTTTAACATGTTTTGTGTTAAGTGAACAAATATCTTTCCTGATTTTTTACAAAATGCATTGTTTGGGCCCATAACTTTTTAAAATTATATAATACAGACATAATTTCTGGCATGTACATGGGAAATACATAGAGGAATATTTATGGTAAATATGACGAAAAACCGATGAGTGATCCTGAAGTGTCAGAATAGGTTTTTAATAAAAAATTGAGGTTTTTCCTTAATTTCTCAAAGGAACGAAGTCGCAAAGACCCATTTGGCTTAGTAGGAGATCTTGGGGACATCTAACATTATGCCGAATTTTGGATTCCTAGGTCTTACGGTTTCAAAACGTGCCACATCTACAGACGGACAGACGGACGGACGACGGACCACGACTATAGCTCAGATGACTTATAGTCAGCTGAGCTAAAAATATTATTTATTCTGTGAAGTCCTTCTCACAAAAATACTCATGTTTAGCCTATGGGTAATTTGCCTTGCAACAACTGTAACCCAACATATCTGAATGGACTACATTACCCTCTTCACTACATTTTGACCTACTCTGCTGGTATATGTAGAAGCCGTGGTGCATTGGGTCAGACTGTGACACCCATTAACCCTAAATAGCAGTCTTACTCTTGTGAATCTGCGTCTGTGCAGTGTGGCAGATGCAGGATGAGTTTATGACTTACTTGTGAATCAGGCGGTAAAACATGAAAGTCAGGGACAGCAGGATGACCTTGACCCACCATGCAGCTCTGATCTCAAATACAAAACCAATCAGGAATATCATAATAAAAGGAAACACCCAGATCACTTTCTTCTTTATCTTCTGGAAACAAAAACAAAAAGCAGAAAATCAATGACAAGCAGATCATTTGAAAAATTTTAAATTTCTGGCATCAGAGATGTTGTAGTATTGCCAGTGATAAGAGTTTTCAAACAATGTCAAATTACCGAAATTACAAGCCACTGACAGCTAAAAATCACTGGGTCTGAAGGGTTATAAAACTAGACATTTCTTAATGTTTGGCTGAAAATGCATCCACAATCTTTTTAAAGATGTGTCCTGTGACCTTGACCTTTGACCACATGACCCCAAAATCAATTCGGGTCTTGCTTTTTCAATGGGACATATACAAGTCAAGTTTGAAATCTATACATCAATAAAAGCAGGAATTATCATCCAGAAACTATTTATTTGAGAGATAGCTCCTGTGGATTTGACCTTGTGACCCCAAAATTCATAGGGTTCTTCTTCTCTTGGCAGGTGAAGTATATGTGCAAGATGAAAGATCTGAGATGAAAGTTTGGCTTAAAATGCATCCACAGTATCTTTTAAGATATGAGTCCAGTGACCTTGACCTTTTACCTCATGACCCTAGAACCTATAGGGTTCTTACTTTAGTGGTGGGCCATACATAAGTCATGTTTGAAATCCATATGGCTATCAACACTGGAGATATCATAAGAGGTGTGTGATTTTCACCAAATATGGACACATTAAAGGTCAAGGCCACTCTCATGGTAAAGGTCATGACCCAAATGTAAATAGACCTCATCCAATAACCCATCTCTCTACATGTGCATAATATGAAAGAAATCTGTCCATTAGTTTTCGACTTATAATGCTTACAGTACTGTCAAGTGGCAATTATGGGGGTATTAAAAGGTGTAAAAACAAGAAAAGGATAATAGGTGGCGCCACCAGTTTCCGGTATATCACAAGGCTATCCAAGATCTTCGGTCACCTTGATTTTTGGACCAGTCCATGCAAGCTTACTTGAGATATTTAAGAATTTGTGTTATTTTCAGCAAAAATGGACCTATTCAAGGTCAAGGTCACTCTCCTTGCAAAGGTCATGACCCCATTTTAAATAGGCTTCGTCCCCTTACCTATATCTATACAAATGTAAAATTTGAAAAGATCAGTGAAATATTTTTTGAGTTGTCCCGCTCACAAGGTTTTTCTGCAGCTGCTGGGGGCGGCGGGACCATCGTGAAACCATAGTATCCTGACTTTGTCTGGGGATACAAATATTATATTACTGACACTGACAGTTTATTGGGTCTTAAGGGTCCTCTAATGGATGTTGCATTATTGCAGGTATAAAACACTTGCTTACATGGCTTACTGGATCTGAAGTCTACTAACAATGTTATATTACCATAAAAGTCCTTGCAGAAGTTGCATCCATAATATAAATCGCACCCTGAATTTAAGGTTCCGACAGGGGAATAGCCCTAAAATTTTTGTTTTAGGAAAAGTCTATAATATAATTCCCAACCAGAGTTCAGAGGCATCCCAATCACATGTTAGGTATATCAGATTCTGCTAGAGGGCATCGCAGTTTGTGCATGGACAGATTTTGCCCCATTTCCTGTGACCACCCCTGGCTTCCTCTCTGTGAATCTACGCATTTTGAATCATCAATCATATGCATGTTGGAGTGAGGATTCCCCTGTCATGTGATCAGATTGTCCAATGGTATCTCAAATATTAATTTTGTGCAGTTCTATCTTGCACTGAGGCGATTTCAGATGGAGAAAACTTGAAGTGAATGTGCAGCATGATTTTGGACGGCGAGTTAGAAGGTAAGCAGCCTTGCCAGGTTCTTATGTTTGGGTGCCGGACAAACTTTATCAAATACTTAAACCACTTACAAATTATATAGGCATAATTCTTTGGTCCAATATATATTTTTGCTGGGTAAAAGATCGTTGCTGATCAAATGTATGAATTTTAGTCTGAACAAAATCGGTAATGAACGAACGGCCCCGAGGTACATGGGCACTGCCATTTGCATTGGTTCGAGGGCTGTTCCAAAATAATCGTTTATGGCCAAGCAAACGATATGTTGAAATGCATATAAATAAATGAGTCTGTGTGTGTTTAACATCAACTAAAATAAATTTTAGATATTTTTCAAAGTCTATGTGAGACAAAGAATGACTGAGACGGCTGATACTGTCCTTGTTAATACTTGAAGCACCCTCCCCTTCGCAAACGGACTAGATGTCATATATCAAATTAAACATGTTAATTTTGGCCAATCGTATGTCTATGTTTTGTCAATACCATCCTTTGAGATTGGAATTAATTATATTATATGCCAGTAGGCTGTAGATTCATGTATATATGTCATTCTTTCAGTTGTTATGCGAGCAATAATCAGTGAATTGACCACCCAGTTTACAACTGTCACTGACACAGCATTTAGCTTGTGACAGATTATCAATACTCAGTCATCCATACAAATAAGCCGTTTGTTTATATAAAAGACCCATATATAAACTGATATACCAATCAAAATAAAGTACAGTCATATTCTTTCTTTCTTAAATTTTGTTGTAATTAATTTTATACAATTATATCAATAAATTGTAATCAATTTTTTTAAATTTTTATCTTGTAGGATGGCTAGTGGATTAGACAAAACTGTTTATCTGGCAGAGCTTGCTGCACACAGACCTGGTGGTATATTAAACAAGATTGTCTTGGACATTCTCACAGCTGTGAATACAAAAATCAGTGACTTGGAAAGAAGTAAAATTTGTTCTACATGCATGGGATCCAGAAGTTGCGTCAATATCATTCAGAGACTTTGGAGAAATTTTTCATGATCTAGTGGCCCATGGGCCATGACGCTCAGCTGAATTCAAGAAATGTTGAACAATGAGCAAAATGACTGCCAGAGTGCAAAAAAATCATGAATTTTGTGAAGAGTCCTTAGAAATGGGTTTCATTAGACTTTTGGACAGATGACCACTTCATAAATAGAAAAAAAAATGTGTAAAAATTTGAAACAAGGTCTACAGGCCTAATGCGAACCTGTGCATTGGGAAATACACCAGGCAAATTCTTCAATACTGGACCATTACTTTTCATGTATATGAACAATGCAAGTACTTAACATTTTGAATAAGAAACAATTACACAAACGTCACTGCTGAAATTCTCGTATGGGTGCACAGAACACAAAAATGATTGTAGCTGGCACCACCAGTTTTGTATACATCAAAGCTGTCAGAGATATATATATATATGCCCAATTTCAGACTGATATATCAAACCCCTCCTGAGAAATAAGCAGGGAAACACTGTGCAAAAATTATTGTAGGTGGCACCACCAGTCTTGTATATGACAAAGCTATTCGATATGTATAAATATGCCCAATTTCAGGTTGATTATATCAAATTCCTCTGTAGAAATAAGGAGGCACATACATTGTGCAAAAGTCATTGTAGGTGGCGACACCTGTCTTGTGAACAAGAAAGCCATCACAGACAGGCAAATATATCAGGCCAATACATCAGACCTACCTTGAGTCTGATGCATGGGGCTGACCAGGCTTAGGTGAGAAAGGCAGTTGCCCCAATTGAACTGTGACAAATTGCTAGCTCAGGCTACTGCACTAAGTGAACTCACGACCTGCACCTGACTAGACTGAGTGAACTTTTGACCTGTACCTTGCTGCACTGAGTGAACTCTTGACCTGTTGCATAATCTGACACAGTGGGCAGTCTACCAATGCTATAAATAGAATGCAGCTACTGCACTGAGTGAACTAGCTAGACTGAGTGAACTTTTGACCTGTACCTAGCTGCACTGAGTGAACTCTTGACCTATTACCTAATCCGATACAGTTGGCAGTCTGCCAAAGCTTTAAATAGATCCAGACTGACCTTTGGCCTGTTCCCAAATCTGAAACAGTAGCCACATCATTGCATAAGCTAACAGATTGGCTCCACATGCAGCCCTGAGGGGCATGACACCCATGAGGTGATCACATGATACTCATGAGGTGATCACATGCTACCCATGAGGTGATCACATGCTGGCCATGAGGTGTTCACATGACACCCATGCAGTGATCACATGCCTTGTGCTTGGCTGCACTGACTGAACTCTTGACCTATATCTGGCTGCACTGAATGAACTCTTGATCTGTTGCAAAATCTGAAACAGTTGGCAGTTTTTCAACCTATTTAATGATACAGACACAATCTTTGCCTGTTGGTAAATCTGTTTACACATACTGAAAGACTTTGGCTAAAATGCTTTTTTTTTAAGCTGACATATTCATAAACTTTTTACCAAAAATATCTATAATAATAAAAGATGCAGTTCTTTCATTGCTAAAGGTCCAAAAATGCTGCCAAAAATCATTCAAGTAAACTTGAACAAAGGCCACCTAAGAATAATTTTTGTGCAATGTCACAGAAGTTATAATTGAAACAACAATTTTGTAGAAGAACACTATTGCAGTCCTCAGTTTGAAATAGACATAATGATGGCCATAAGACCAACTTAAGCTTTTCACGACTCAACCAAAAATCAACAAACTCAATCTATTCTTATATGATTAAAAGAACCATGTCCTAGGATAATTCTTTTGAAAAACTGAACGATTAAACTTGACAGTTTCATCATAAACATTATCAGTTGAAAAAGGTTAAAATTATGAGGTTTTTGCAAATAAAAACCAGGTCAATGTAGGTGGCAACACTAAATCTGCAACTTCAAATATGAGTCATGTGACCAACATTTGCACAATACTTGGTAATGCTAGGTTCTGTCATTTCTGAGATGACTATGTCAGTATGCTTACTTGGCCAAATAACTAAGTTCAAATTTGTTTAATTCCGCTAAAATTCATCAAATGCAAACCATTTGAACAAACTTTAGAAGGCTTGCCTTGGGGATCATTTCTGTAAAATATTGAACAATTTGGCTGGACTGTTTACAAGTAGAAGACTTTTAAAGGTTTTTCAGCCTTTTCCCTATAAAATTTAAGTAAATGCAGATAACAAAAAAAAAAAAGCTGAATTCCACAACATTTGATATGTGAGAGATTATTGCATAAAATCTGGGGATGGTAGCTCCTGCTATTCCTGAGAAATTATGGATTAATATACAGATGACCAATGACCCTAGTTCAAACAAGGGACCTATGGGTCACGGCGCTCAGCTGTTATATATGATAAAAAAAATATGATTTAGAAATGAGGCACATGCTGGTTTTGAGTGGTAATAAATATAAGCTGTATTATGAGTTGTTGTTGTTTAGCTTGTATGTATGATTTTGATAGTACCTTAAGAGACAGGGAAGAGGATTGATTTCATTAATTTTATTAACAAATGGAGTACTATTGTCACACAGATTTTGACTTGGCCATATAACTTATAAGCAGAGCATATAATATAAGAGTTTAACTATTTATTAAAAAAAATTACAAATATTGTCCCAAATATAATTTTTATTAAAAATAATAAAAGAATCGTATGATTTTTAAAATGAAATATCAGACGATTCTCTTATTATTTTTAATATTTTTTAAAAAATGAAATATAACTGAAATGATTATTAAAATAATATTAAAGAATATATTCATGATTGCATTCATGAATACATTTTGAAAGTATTTGCACTGGTATTCATATACTTTCATTTTTACCTGAATTCCCCTTCTTTATGCAAGAAATTTTATAATGGAGTACATATTCAGGAATCTAGATTAATATTATCAACTGCATCTTTGTCTATCATAAATTTCCTTCATATGATCCCTAATGATTAGTAATGAATAATATGATTTACTTTTTTATTATTAAAATTGAACTGAAAAATACCATAGGTGACTGCATGGTGTTATTTGGAATATGTGACATTTTATCCATTGATACAAGATTCTTATATCATTAGTAACTGCAAGTTAATTCCCCATTATTATAAACTAACAAATTCCTTTTCTATTTTTCTTTAATTTGTTATTAAAAACCAATAAAAATTTATTGTTTATTGTTATGTTGTTGGTTAAAACTACTAGATGAGTTGGGTTGGACACCTGGATCAACTGTGGCTGTCCATAAGCTGCCTGGCTGCCCCAGTATATGCCTCGCCTCAAGCATGCATAATTTGCTGAAAGTTTAACAAGGTCAACATACAAGTGACTCAAGAGGGGCTGGAGATAGCCAAGGTCTGACATGGTCTCATAAAAACATTAATAAAAGTTACAATTTTTGGCCAATTTCTTTCAGCTTTGGAAACTTAAAAGCTGAAATCCTTATGTGTGCATGATATGAAAATAATATCAACAGTGCTCACAGGAAACAAACGTGCCATGGTCAAAGTTAGGCAAAATTTAAGGTACCAATTTCATATTTATACTAATAACTAATAATTAAAAATTCAGAACTAATTTTGGGAATTCAATTGAATCTTGATTAAATAATGTTTCATCCCTGACAAAAATCTCTAGCTTCAGCAAGCCACTTGTTAAGGGAGTAAATATATTTCTTGATTTTTTACAAATTGCATTATGTTTGGGCCCATAACTTAAAACAACTATGCAATACTGACATCATTTCTGGCATGTGCATAGAGAATGTATAGAAAAACATGTAAATTATATATGATTAAAGTCAGATCAGTGGTTTTGATATTAGGCAGTCTTGAAGTGTAACAATGGGTTTTTAATGGAAAAATGAAGTTTTTCATTAATATCTCGAAAGTATTAAGTCCTAGTGACCAAATTCTTGGCATGATAGGGGATTTTGGAGACATCCAATTGTATGCCAAATTTTAGGAACTGAGAGCTGAAGCAGGGGAACTGAGCTCCTGCAAACTGCATAACACTAGCTTGATGTAAACAATATGTTACATGGTGCTTGAAAACTTGAATAAAATCTACAGTTTTTGATCAACTGGTTTCAAATATTTGGTGTTAACAGACAAAATGCTTACAAAAACATGCTGTGAAAATTAAATCCACAGTACTTACAGGAAAAAAACGTGCCATTGTCAAAGTTGGGCAAAATTTAAGGTACCAATTTTTTATTTTTGTTAATATTTTTAAAAATTTAAAAGATTTTGATCTAATTTTGGGTATACAATTTAATTTTTATTAATTAAAGTTATATTACTGGAAAAAAGTCCATAGCTTTAACATGTTTTGTGTTAAGTGATCAAATATCTTTCCTGATTTTTTACAAAATGCATTATGTTTGGGCCCATAACTTTTTTAAATTATATAATACAAACATAAAATTCTGGCATGTACATAGGAACTATATAGAGGAATATTTATGGTAAATATGAGGAAAAACAGATGAGTGGTTTTGATATTAGGCAGTCCTGAAGTGTGAAAATAGGTTTTTAATAAAAAATTGAGGTTTTTCCTTAATTTCTCAAAGGAACAAAGTCACAAAGACCCAGTTTTCAGCTTGGTAAGAGATCTTGGGGACATATAACATTATGCCAAATTTTGGATTTCTAGGTCTAACGGTTTCAAAACGTGCCACATCTACAGAAGGACAGACGGACGGACGGCACGACAGACGGGCAGACGACGGACAATGGACCACGACTATAGCTCAGATGACTTATAGTCAGCTGAGCTAAAAAAGGTCAAGGCAGGTGGCGCCACCAATACCTGAATTTCATATATGACTCATGTGACCAACACTGGCATAAAATTTGGTGATGAAAGCTCCGGCCGTTTCTGAGATTGTCATTTTAGTATGCTTTTTTAGACAGATGACTAAGTTCAACTTCCTGTAACTCGGCTAAAATTCACCCAAATTTAACCATTTGAACAAACTTGAGAGAGATGGTATAAGAGATTATTTCTGTGAAATATTGAACAATTTGGCTAGACAGTTTTGGAGAAGATTTTAAACAATTTTTTAGCTTTTTCTCAATAAAATCTAAGAAAATGCAGAGTTTTTCAGATGGCTAATTTTTTACATTATATTTCATGATGCTAGCTCAAGTCGTTGTAAAATATTAAACAAATTAGCCTCAGTTGTGTCCTTCAAAAATGTTTTGCAGGTTTATGACTCTTACAGGAAAATACAGAATAATGGCTAAGTTAAGCTTCTCATAACTCGGCCAAAAATCACTGAACCAAAACCATTTGAACAAACTTGAATGATCAACATCTAATGATAATTAATGTGTCAGATTTAAGAATTTGGCCTAGTGGTTTTTGTTGAGAAGATCTTTTTAGCCACTGAGCTAAAATGGGCTGTCATGGCATATGGCTAAATTCAGCTTCCCATAACTCAGCCAAAAGTCACTGAACTGAGACCATTTGAACAAAATTCAGAAAGCAGTACCCTAAGATCATTTCTGTGCAATATTAAACAATTTGGCCAAATGGTTTCAGAGAAGAAGTGTTTTGTAGCCTTCAGTATGATAAGGGCACTGATGACCCCCGTACAAAAAAGGCTGACGCAGGTGGCGCCACCAATACCTCAATTTCAGATATGACTCATGTGACAAATATTCCCATAAAATAGCTCCAGCAGTTTCTGAGATTGTAATTTTAGTATGCTTTTTTGGACAGATGACTAAGTTAAACTTCTTGTAACTCGGCCAAAAATCACCAAACTTAAACCATTTGAACAAACTTGAGAGATTGTTCCAGGGATCATTTCTGTGAAATATTGGACAATTTGGCTGAACAGTACAGAGAAGAAGATTTTTAAAGGTTTTTAAGCTTCTTCCCTATAAAATCTAAGAAAATGCAGTTAGCCAAAAAATAAGCAAAATCCGATGGAGTTTTTTAGATGACTAATTTTTTGCATTAAATTTTGTGATGCTTACTCTTGCTGTTTTCAAGATAGTATGGGTTAACGTACAGACGACGGACGACGCCACACCATTTCATAAGCTCACAGGTTCGCTAAAAACAGAAATGGGGTTTGATATAAGGCAGTCCTGAAGTGTGATAATAGGTTTTTAACTGAAAATTGTGGTTTCCCTCAATTTTTTCAAAGGAACAAAGTTGCAGTGACCCAGTTTTCAGTTTGGTAGGAGATCTTGGAGACATCTTACAGTATAACAAATTTTGGATTTGAATGTCTAACGATTTCAAACTGTGTCAGTCAAACAGATGGACACACAGACAGTCAGACGGCATCCAATGGTCCCTGACCATAGCTCTGATGATTTATAGTCAGCTGAGCTAAAAATAAACACCATTAAATTTACTTGTATTACATTTACTAAGAATAATAATTTTTCATCTGTGATTACATCTGGAAAGTCCATTATTTTCATTATTTTCAGTGATCATGTTGAAATGGCTTGAATGTCGAACAACCTCAGCTACGTTGTACCAGATCAATCATGACATAAAACAATGTTGGTTTGGTGAGTATGTAACCATTTCAATTAATAAAATGTAGATCTGTATGGTGTTTGTTATTTCATAGTACTTTTATGTGTCTTCATTAGAAAACATTACAAACAGGTCAACACATGATTGACCATAATGTATGGGTGACGTCATATTGTTGAAGGCCGATGAGGGATATGATCGCCATGAAAGTGACATGGGTAAAACACCAAGCAGATTGTATGTTCACAGCTTAGTGAGCTAACGTGTAGAACATATATAGTTATGCAAAATACTTGAAAGCCACACAACATAATGGTGACTTAATGGTTCTTAATAAGGGAGTTTACACCTGTGGATACCAATCATTAAAGGCTTAGTTGACCAACAGGATGTAAAAGACATTCCACGTGTGACCCTGGGTTTTAACTTCCTCTACACAGCTTCAATGGTCAGCTGGTACTCGGTGGCGCTCTGGAAGAGGCTTTCAGAGCAAATTTAAATGTAACATAACTTTAAAAGTATAAACTGATATGAAAACGCAGGTTTTTCATAATGACATGGATTAACCAGAAAGAAAGTGTAACTGTCACATCAAAGAGCGGCAGACTTACATACGTGTAAAATTGACTCCTAATATAACAGCAGTGCAGGTTTGGGAGTGACACTTTAATTGCGACTTCTCATGCAGAACTGGTAGTCCTTGATCTGGGCAAGCTAATAATTTGCATATAATGTGAAAAATGAAAATCCCATCAGTTCACCAAACATAAGGCTTGTTTTTATAAGATATGGTAAAAGGTGTAAATTATTGGGAAATGACGTTTCACAAAGCACTGGTGAAAGGACTGGCCGATTATCACTCATCTGACAACTTTCATGTACTGGGAAAGCTGACTTTGAAGGGATAAGTATGTACTACAAGTCACACCCAAACTTTGCCAGAAAATTAGGGTTTTTATCATTTGATTTCCTAGTACAAGTCACAACTTCTGCAAGGAATTTTACTGTACTGTAGTTATAAGAAACCAGTTGCTCACTGGGTCTGATGTGAGTTTTCCCATGAATGTATCATCGCTGTAGTTACGAGATGCCTGTGCCATACGAAGCTTGGTCTGTATCCATGTTCCTTTCTTTTTCATAGCTATTTGTAACGGTGTTTCACCCTGCACATGGAAATAGTCATTTACAGTCATATGAAAGTGTCAAGTCACATTACATGCAAACTCATAACCACACAGATAAATATTCATTTAAAAATGTTAAAAAAAACTCTTGTTACAGGTTGCATTTTAACACTTAAATCAGTAAACACACTGGACAACCAACATATATACTGTTCCTATTTAAAATGCTTTACTTAATGAACATAAACAAGACCATTCATGCAAAAATACTTGTTCAAAACAGATACATTCAAATAATTTTAGAGTTTATGCCACAAGACTTTGTATTATAAGAGTAATAAAACTGCACATTCAAAAAAACTGTAAATTAAAAACAGCTATGGAACCTTTATGAAATTTTGTGCAGCTAAGAAATACAAAGAAAGCACCTGGTCATTTGGTATGTCAACATTTGCCCCAACGTCAACCAGCTGACGAACTGACACATGGTTCCCTGATGTGCAGGCCCAGTGTAACGCTGTGTTTTGATGAAATTTATCCACCATTGTTGTGCTTGCATTGAAAGTCAGGAGTAGTCTGGTTGGGTCTGGCCTGATCAAATATATATTCAAATTTACCCACTGGGGACAAATATACAATAACATGGATCATGGTGCTTAGCTGTTCATAGTTTTGAAATTTTAGCAAATGGAAAAGGATATTTTCTACAGTTATATAAATTTATATGTATAGATGCATTTGAAAATCTAAGAGGAAATGGCCCCGTTGGTCAATTAAGAACTAGGGACCCATGGGTCACATCGCTGAGCTGAATTTTGAAAAATTTTTAGCAAATGCATAATATTTAATATTTTATATATATATATATATATATATATATATATATATATATATATATTGATACACACCTGTCAATGATAGAATAAGGAAGAAAGAAGAGAACAGCATAATATACACATTTAATTAATTAACTGAGATAAAATTCTGTAAAAAAAATACATCAGGTATAATGCTTCCATGATAACATGCTCAACCATTATTTGAAAAGTATTTGATTAATTTTCAATAACATATGTGACATGCACATGTACAATGTACTAAATATTTTTAAGCTGAAAGAGGCTAAAATTACAAGGTTTTTGCCCGTATAAAACATGTCGATGTAGGTGGTGCCATAAAAACCGCAATTTCAAATATGAGTCATGTGACCAACATTTGCACAAAACTTGGTGATGCTAGCTCCTGTTGTTTCTGAGTTTGTAATGTCAGCATGCTTACTTGGACAAATGACTAAGTTCAAATTCCTGTAACTCGGAAAAAATTCATCCTAACCAAACCATTTGAACAAACTTGAGAGAGCTCATCTCTAGGATCATTCCTGTGAAATGATGAACAATTTGGCTTGATGGATTCGGAGAAGAATATTTTCATTAGTTTTCAAGCCTTTTCCCTGTAAATTGTAAGTTCATGCAGGTGGCGCCACAAAAAATTTAATCCCACAACATTTGATATACATGTGCCATATTTTTGCATAAAATTTGGGGATGCTAGCTCTGATGGTTTTGAAACAGCAGGGGTTAAGTAAGGATGACGGACAATGGTAGACACTGTGCCATCCCCTAAGCTTACAAGCTAAAAATATGTCAATGTATAAATAAGTCTGGACAGAAGAAGGCAGGAGAGAGAGAGAGAGAGAGCGGTAGAGAAAAAGAGAGAGAGGGGGGAGAATTCAACAGTGCTTATAGGAAAAAGTTGATTCATAATTAGTATATATTTAATGATAAACAGAGATAGGCCTGATCACTTTATGTCCTATTCTGCTGAGGCAAGAATATACATGTTTCAATTAGATCCTAATTTTTTATTACACTAATATTTTCCTCAGTTAATAAATCCTTATACTGTTGCTATAAAACTGATGGGCAAGTCAACATGTGCAAGGCCACAATGGCAAGGGGGGGGAGGGGGTTAATTGTGAGAGTTACAAGAACTCTGAATATACACACAGGATATGATATTTAGGGCAACAGTGCTTAAAGGGGGAAAAGTTTATTCATAAAATATTTCAAAACAGACAGAGTTGGATAAACAATGCCAATCACTTTATTTCATAATATACTGTGGCAGGAAAATAATGAACTTATGTTTGCATAAAATCCTCATTCTTTACACAACATCAATTTTTTTTTTCAAATTTATAAACTTTATAATTGCAATATAACATATGTATTTGCATATATAAGTTGATTCACAATTCTAAAATGCATTACCATTTATCCCAAATTATGTCAGATAACAACACAATAAGCACAGATTTGTACTTATTTTTACCACCAAAAATATATAAATATAAATTTGCAAAACAATAAATATCTGAAAATGTAACTTGATTCAGAATTTACAATTTAAAATTGCACCCTTTATTTATCCAAACTTTGCTCATATATTATCAAGTTATACTTCCTGATGGGTTTATTTATATTTAAATTGGTTAAAATTATTTTAAAGGAAATAAATATCTTAAAAATTTTACATTACTACAACATGGCATTACGGATTACTCCTTGATTTAGAACAGTTTTGAACAATGATGTTAAAACAACTTAATTTACAATAGAAGAAATACATTTCAAACAATAACAATGTTTGTACTACACTTGGTGGAGGGGGGGGGGGGAGGGTGATATGAGAATAACTGTACACTGTGGACCAATCAATGCATCCCTTATTGAGAAATTAATGATTTTGTGTGATTTTCACCATATATGGCAATATTCAAGGTCAAGGCCACTCATTGGAAAGGTCATGACCCCTATTCAAATAAACATTATCCTATAACCCATATCCATGTATATGCATAATATGAAAGAAATTTGTCCATTAGTTTTTGACTTATAATACTCACAGTACTGATAAATGGCAATGATGGGGTATTAAACGGCACAAAACAAGTAAAAGAATAACAGGTGGCGCCACCTGTTTCCGGTACATGACAATACTTTCCAAGATCTTCGAACATGTTGATTTTTGGACCAATGCATGCATCCCTTATTGAGATATTAATGATTTTGTGTAATTTTCACCATATATGGCAATATTCAAGGTCAAGGCCACTCTAATAGGAAAGGTCATGACCCCAATTTATATATACATTATCCCATAACCCATGTCTATGTATATGCATGATATGAAAGAAATCTGTCCATTAGTTTTTGACTTATAATACTCACAGGTTATAAATGTACTGTTAAGTGGCAATGATGGGGTATTAAACGGCACGAAAACAAGTAAAAGAATAACAGGTGGCGCCACCTGTTTCCGGTACATGACATTACTATCCAAGATCTTGGGTCAAGTTGATTTTTGGACCAATGCATGCATCCCTTATTGAGAAATTAATGATTTTGTGTGATTTTCACCATATATGGCAATATTCAAGGTCAAGGCCACTCATTGGAAAGGTCATGACCCCTATTCAAATAAACATTATCCTATAACCCATATCCATGTATAGGCATAATATGAAAGAAATTTGTCCATTAGTTTTTGACTTATAATGCTCACAGTACTGATAAATGGCAATGATGGGGTATTAAACGGCACAAAACAAGTAAAAGAATAACAGGTGGCGCCACCTGTTTCCGGTACATGACAATACTTTCCAAGATCTTCGAACATGTTGATTTTTGGACCAATGCATGCATCCCTTATTGAGATATTAATGATTTTGTGTAATTTTCACCATATATGGCAATATTCAAGGTCAAGGCCACTCTAATAGGAAAGGTCATGACCCCAATTTATATATATATACATCATCCCATAACCCATGTCTATGTATCTGCATAATATGAAAGAAATCTGTCCATTAGTTTTTGACTTATAATGCTCACAGTACTGTCAAGTAGCAATTTTGGGGATATTAAACGGCATGAAAACAAGTAAAGAATAATAGGTGGCGCCACCAGTTTCTGGAACATGACAACCCTATCCATGATCTTCAATCAACTTGATTTTGGGATCAATCCATGCAAGTTTTCTTGAGATATTTAAGAATTTGTGTGATTTTCCCGAAAATTGAACCTATTCAAGGTGAAGGTCACTCTCCTAGTAGTGGTCATGACCTCATTTTAAATAGGCGTTGTCCTCTCACCCATATCTATACATATACCAAGTTTGGTAAAGATCCGTGAAATATTTTTTGAGTTATTGTGTCCAAAAGAAATCTCTGCGACGGCGGCGGCGGCGCGACCGTGCCTAAACCATAGTATCTCCAGACTATGTCTGGCGATACAATTAAAACTAAATTAAATATAGTTATATGCTTTAAATGGGCTCTCAAGTTTGAACAATTATCATGTAAAGTGAGTAAATATCTTTCCTGATTTTTTACAAGGTACATATATAGCAAACCAGGTGAGTGCGTGATACATAGGTTACCGGGTGAGTTTGGTGTGGGCAATTCACAGATCAGGCGAGTGCGCGCACAAGCCTGTTCTGTGAATTACCCATACCAGACAAACCCGGTAACCTCTTATGTGTCAGGCACAAACCTGGTTTGATATTTATCACCCCACGTGAATGTGTTTTTATCTGCGAGAAAGTGTTTTTATTTCAGTAAATTCAAAATTTTAAGTGGGACTATGTCTTAATAGTAAACATATTATGGAATTTCATTGATACCCAACATGTATTACAAGATTAGTATTCCTACACCCATGTACATATTATTACACCTAACTAAAGTTTTCCGTATAAACCATAGGAATTTTAAATCTTTAGTCCTCTCTCACTCTATAAAAGAGTTGCTTTTCAGTTTGAAAATAAAGGATGTAATTATCACTCACTAGCTACAATCATATGTTTAATTTCAAAATAATAAGAAGGACTATGTTTCTTGGTAGTAAATGTTTTTTAAGGAATTTCATTGATGCCCTACACCCACGGTGCGATTCTTCCACACAGAGATCCATTTAAACCATAAGAACAACTAAATTTGTAACCCTCTATATTGGAACCAAAAATTGTCCAGAGGAACTCTCCTACATGTTTGATGTTGGGCCGAGCAGGTGAGGTATAAAATTAATGAGAAAGTGTGCTGGGCTTTAGCTAAAACAAGTGTTTTCAAACGGTGAGGACAAATATCAACAGACATACATCATGAGCACAAATGCAGGCTGCTAAGCGTCCTTGACAACATGAGAACCTCAACGAAACAACTTCAATAAAAAACTTGTGTTTACATGATCTGACAATCAGTGCTAAACTCTCTGTCATGAGTACATGTATGTACGGATGTTAAAAAATACTAAATTTAGTAAGGTTTCTCAATTTAAATGGAGAAGACGTTTGTGAATATTTTATTCAGTACATGTGTATATATATATATATATATATATATATATACAAGTTACAATAATGTTCTTATAATATGTTTAAAAATATAATAACATTAAAGACTAAAGATGGTAAATTGTATGGTTACAGTTGTGCAATATTTCGTTATATCCTGTCATAGGTCTTGATGTAAAAAAAAATTCTCATTACATTCTTAGAACATAACTATTAAAACATTTTCTTTAATTTGGATGTACTTTAACCGAGCTGTACAACTTTTAGTAAAAGTATAATTAAAAGTCAAAGAGACTATTGATATATATGAGTAGATCTAGATGACTAAACTGTCGGCAATGCCGGCTGTATTTAATAATGCCGGAAACTGAGCCACTTCCAATTAGTATTATGACCTGTATATTAAATTTCTTAAAACTACATTAAAATTTTACAGAAATTTATTACGATTACATACATTTTCTGCCAAGTCTCATTAAAATTTCAGTATTATCCATTTCTTAATGAATCTAGACCATCCAAGAAATATTCAGGTAGGCCTAGAAGATTCTGCTAGGTGCAGGGTAGGTATATGTCGTGGAACTGCAGGCAACATATTCCATGGTGTCAAGCTGTATCAGTATATGTATCTTAAAGGGGGCCGGTAATTATTTAGTTCCTTTTTTTTTTTTATTTTAGTATATCCTTACATACATAGATAATTTTTGGTGAAAATATATTTTATCTGTCCCAAAACCACTTGTCCGCATGTATTGTTTGCAAATAATATTTTATTTTTAAGAATATTACAGTTTGGTTTAAAGTAAATATACAGATATTCTGCTGATCTGGTGTAAAGAGATATAATATATAATGTAAAAAATTATTTACTTTGCGGCTCTTTTGCGAAATTTATGCTGAAGTACCGATTGACTGCTGCAGTGCTTGAAAGTACATTCATCCATGGAACACTGTCCGAACACATTCCATGTCATGGCTGTGTAGTGTTTGTGAGACAATGTGACGTCACAATGATCGGTCGCGCGTCACCTTCAATGGACTGACGTAATCAGTTTGCCTGGCTTATTATTTGAGCCAGAGTGCATCAATCACATTAGGCCTACACTCTTTGTTCTGGCAATGAAAAAGTCGTTCACGCTGTAACCTGTTTTGTCATATTTTGGATTATTGATCTCTTACAAAATCAAAGGAAGGTGAGGTTTTATTCTTTAGCACCTGCGATCTTTGGACCAGAAAGGTTTATACTGCTTCACCTGAAACATGTATAAAAAAAATTATCCCGGAAAAAACTAGCAGACACCTGCACTGGGGCGGACGATACGTCGATACTTCCAAGACTACTGGGTGAAAAGTGTTGAGAAAAAAATAGTTCCGACACTAGCATGGTATGGAAAGTAGTTTCGACACTAGCATGGTATGGAATGCCATACCAGGTTAGTTTGAAATCCTTGTATTTGCCCTTGTATAAGGTGACTACATGTGCAGTTGGGGTGATAAATTATGTTATCGGCCAATATAACTACTGCAAACAAGCCAATTCGTGGAATTAATGTCCCCTGCTATGGTCTTTCATGCTTGATAAGCAACCAAAATTATGACATGTGGAAAAATCTTGAGGGCAGATGAAAACTTAAACAGATTGACTTTGACATGTGGAGACATCTGGTGACCATAAAAACTAAAACACATTGAGAAATAGGACCAAAATGCACTATGACATGAGGAGACATCTGCAGGCGAACATAAAACTAAAACACATTGAGAAATAAGACCAAAATTTGATAATTTTGTTTTAGGGCTGGAGAGAAATGTTTTTAAGATAGACACTCCAAAAACAATCCCTACCAAGGTATCCATGAGAGCAATCACTGACACAAATTTGAATGAAATCAGATAAATTTTCGGAAAGTTATCACATGGAAACGAAAAAACCTGACGGAAGGACAGACAGACAGAGGAGCAGGGGACAATAACACAATACTGATAAAATTTTTGGCATGTATAAATGAAATACATGTATGAATGAATATACCAAATTTGAACAAAACAGAACCAGAAGTTTTCATAGTAAGCAGTCTTGAAGTATAACAACTGATTTTTACTGGAAAAAGGTTTTCCCCTAATTCCTGGATTGAAATAAGTTGCAGTGACCCAGTTTCAGGTTTGGTAGAACTTAGGGACATCTAACTCTATGTCAAATGTTGTATTTGAAGGTTTAATGGTTTCAAAATGTGCCCTGTTAACGGACTACCGGACAGCCGGACGACAGACATAGGACCATGACTATAGCTCAGATGACTTATAGTTAGCTGAGCTAATAAAACTGTAGAATGATTCCTGTTTATGAGGCTACAAATAACCACTATTCTATCACATAAGTTATAACTGAAAACAAGTGACCCATGAGTTGTAGCACTCACCTGAATTTGACAATGATGGTAATTTTGTATACTATTAGCACATATAAAAGTGCTTCGTTCTATGATTATATATTCCTATACATCAGCATTGATAAAGCTCAGAGGAAATGCCTCTGGAATTTTTTAAAGCTGATATTTATCACTCCCAAAATAACCATTAAACTAGCTAAACCAAAAGGGGCCCATAGGCAGATGCTCAACTGAATTTGCAGATGACAGACAAATATGAAATACTGGTGCACAGAAAATTTGTGACAGCTTTTATCATATTGTTGCACTTGAAAAATGTTAATCCCAATGCTACAGCATATGGCATTATTAGGGCCCCGCTTGACAAGTGGTGCCCTATAGTGATCAACGTGTTAGTCCATCCTTCCGTATCTCCTTCACACTATGAGAACTGGGCTATCACAAAGTGAAGGTCTGTGACCGGTTTCATCACTCCTGGTCACTGCCACGCAACAGGTAATTAGCAGTGATAGGGAGTGACTAAACTGTTCACAGACTATCACTGTGTGACCAGCAGTGATAGTTTAGCAGCCCTGGGGATCAGTTGATGGGGTGTGACTAATTGATAATTTGCTGAGTGACCAGGAGTGACTGGCAGTGATGCTGAGTGAACTTAGTTACTCCACCAGACACTAGCTTGATGAGAGGTGATAATGACTTTGACCACCAGTGATCCTTGTTGGTGGGTGATTGACAGGTAGTGACCAAGAGTGACCAGGAGTGAATCTTAGTGATGAGTACTGCTATTAAGCCAAAGGTACAGATGTAAATCATGGTTTATTAATCAACTCTGGACCCAGTTTCAGGTTAACAGAAATTTATTTGAACAACATTAGGATTTTCATTTTATAAGTCCATGGGCTAGGAGGGGTCACCGTGCACCCCCTCCGGGATTTTATGACATATGTATAATTAGATCCCCAAGTATGTCCAATTAATGAATTAAGATGTTAACATTGATTATTTTGGGATACACTACCCTTTTTAGGCCATTTAAAGACAACAGCGTCTTTATGCACGCACCCGCAGACAGGTTGCCTTGATAGGGGGGTAGTAATATTTAATATTTGACATATTCACTTCAAATAAACTGCATTGTTTGCAAATAGTGTGGAAAAGTCACTGACAACAATTATCATATAAATGTATTATGTATTTTTGTTGATGAAGCAATTAATCACTATACTTATAAAATATCATAAAAAAATTGAATTTAACAGCTTTTTCTTTCATTATTCCCAACAGAAGTTTATTTTTGAGCTGATGTTGCATTTCTAAATTTCTACTACATTAATACATTAGTTCCTGACATTCCTATAATTTCTGAGGATAAAATTATGAATATTTGACCATATACACCTGCAATGAATGACCCTTTGTTAATTCTATTTTATGGTATCGCTTGTTTATAAGACGGATGTGGTGTTATTTGTTCCTCTCCAGATGCATTGATTTTCACTGTGATGCTTCCTTAATACTCTGAACTGTTATTTGTCTGAACCTGAAGATATTTATTGGTTTTAAAAATAAAGGAAACCCTTTCTTGAGCCATTTTTAGCTCAGCTGACTATAAGTCATCTGAGCTATAGTCGTGGTCCATTGTCCGTCGTCCGTCCGTCTGTCCGTCCGTCCGTCCGTCCGTCCGTCCGTCCGTCCGTCCGTCCGTCCGTAGATGTGGCACGTTTTGAAACCCTAAGACCTAGGAATCCAAAATTCAGCATAATGTTAGATGTCCCCAAGATCTCCTACCAAGCCGAAAACTGGATCTTTGCGACTTCGTTCCTTTGAGAAATTAAGGAAAAACCTCAATTTTTTATTAAAATCCTATTTTCACACTTCAGGACTGCCTAATATCAAAACCACTCATCTGTTTTTCCTCATATTTACCATAAATATTCTTCTATATAGTTCCTATGTACATGCCAGAAATTAAGTCTGTTAAGTATAAATTCTTTAAGTTATTGGCCCAAACATAATGGACTTTGTAAAAAATCAGGAAAAATATTAACTCACTTAAAATGAAAAATTTTGAAACTAGAGTCTATTTTCCCAAGTATATAACTATGTTTAATTAAGATTCAATTGTTTACCCAAAATTAGATCTGAATTTTGTAAATTTTTTAAGTAATTAGCATAAAAATAAAATCAGTACCTTAAATTTTGCCAAACTTTGATCATGGCACGTTTTTTTCTGGTAAGTACCATTGATTTGATTTTCACAGCATGTAAACATAAATATTTAATTTGTTTAAATCTGAAATTTGGAAGTATAAGCTTGAAAATTAAGCTAGTTATTGGCTTTTTTCTTGAGGCTCTATTGGAGTCATTTGCTTTGATTACAGATTACAGATGCAGGGTCCCACTCCAGGTCACTGGAAGTCAGCTATGCCAGGGTTTCTGATTTGTTACAGTCACTGGGGGAGATCCCCTGCTGTGACAGGTGTACAGTTATTCTCATATCACCACCCAAATCACCCCCCCCCCCCCCCCCGCAAACCCAACCCACCAAGTGTTATGCAGTATTGTTATTGTTTTCACTGTATCTCCTTAATTGTTATGCTGTTTCCACTCTGATATGCAAAAACTTTCCTTGAAAAAGTAATTCAAGGTGTAATCCAGAAGATGCAATGTTGTGTAATGTAGCATTTTTAAAGAAATCATTTTTCTTTTAAAGATTTTACCAATCATAATGGAACCCATCAGTATGCTTAAATTATGATAAAATGTGAAGCACATTATGGATAAATAAAGACACATTAAAAATTGTGAAATCTAAATCAAGTATTTTTTTAGATATTTATTGTTTTGCAGATTTAAAAGATATATTTTTGTGGTAAAAAATAAATAAACATTTGTATGCATGATGTGGTGTTATCTGACAAGATTGAGATTTATGATGATGCAATTGAGAATTATGAATCAACTTTTATATTCAGATATATATGTTATATTGAAAATGTAAAGAAATATAAACTTAAATAAAAAAAAATTGATGTGATAAAAAAATGAGGATTTATTACAAACATTTGTTCATTATTTTCCTGCATCAGCAGAATTTGAGATCAGGCTTTGTTTGCCATGTTTTATGTTGTTAATTAGTTATATTTCAACTATACATTTCATAAAAAAATATATATTTAATAATATATATTATACAAAAAAAAGATTCGATTGAACAAATGTGTAAACTACTGAAATGTCAACAGTTAATCGAAAAGCCAACTAATGATAATGGTAATTGTACAGATCATTTGTTCACAAACTGCTCACATGCTTCAGTTTCAATATTAGGAAACACATGGTCAGGTCACAAAATATTATTTGCAACAATTTCTTGCTTATCAATACAAACCAATCATATAAACCAACCATGGCCTTTATTACCTCTTCCTCTTACACTTTATCTCCATTTGATATTATTTTAGATTTTTACCTTCAAGGTTAATGTCAGCTGAGCACAGTGACCCATAGGTCCCTTGTTTACATTTAAAATTTATACAAAAATAATTATATTTAGGCCAATATATATATATATATATATATATGAAGGGTCACTGTGCACCCCTTCTGGTGCACAGATGATGGTGATTCTCTAATGATCAGTACATTTAATATCATGAAAGACATTGACCATTGTGACACCTCGATTTTGGTACACTGATTGAGCTGAGACCTAATGCAGCATTAAACCTGCCAGTATTATAAAGTAGAAAGCCTATCTTAATATTTAGAAAAATTTCAATTCCCATTAAAATAATATACCTCTCTGAATGTCTAAGCGAGTTTGCATTGAAAAGAATGTTCTGAACTGTTGGAAACATTTTACTGATTAGCCAAAGACGAATTCCCGTCAGTGACCATATATATTATTTTATCAGCACTGAATATTATTTTGAATGAAAAATTGTAATGATACTTCAGGAGAGGATCTTAATATATAGTATTGAGTACTCCCCAGAAGCAGATGTTTATGCAGGGACTGTAATGAAACACTGACATTTCTTTTATATCACCTATCTGTTGAATAATATTAAACTACACCATAAACTAGGAAGCAGATTCTCAACAATGTCTCTTGACAGTTGAATGGAATGCTTTAAAAATGTGAGGCTTTTACTTCCTGCTTGTAAACATAGCCTTGAATCATTGAGCATTGAATTTTAGATTGGGAGTTCCATAACCTCGACCTCTCCTGGAGAAATAAGTGGTCCATTTTTCATTAACTTGACGAAAAAATACATAGTCGTTGAATTTATATAATAACAGAAGTAAGGACTGAAATCTAAATGATTCTTCATAAAAACACAAATTTTGAGGATTGGCATAGGAAGGCGGTAGTAAAGGATTAACTGAGCGAAATGAATTCGTGTCATGCCCACCCTTATTTATACTTTTAAGGATATGGATATTTTACAAAATTGTTTGCAGGCAATGTAATGTAATCTCTTGTGTAAATGGAGGAGAAATACCACTGGCTATCACAGCTTCAAGTCCATATAAGCAGGCAAGTGTGATTCAGCCAGACAATCATTAGCACTGTCTTATCTGACCATCCCCACTATACCAGCTTATATACACCATTGAGGCTGTAATTAATTCTTGGTATGCTTCAAGGAAGGTTAAATGAACAACCTCACATTTATCCGTAGGCCTAAATGAAAGGCCATACATGTGTAGCTTTGCCCTACATTATAATGCCAGTCCCTTGATACAAGATAAAGTTCTAGTGCAGTATGTCATTTCTGAGCTTTTTCATGCTCAGTGCACAAGCAGCTGCATTGAGTAAATTGGCTGAACAGGGCCCCTAGTTGTTTGCCTGCAATTTTTCAGGCAGGCAGGCATAATCTACCTCCAAACACAAAAGTATCGGTATTAGCGATATCCCATATTAATTTAGTTCTAGGGAAAATGAGAATTCCTTTTAATTGTTCCTGGGAAAAACAGAATTCTTTTTTCTCTTTAGAAAAATGAGAATCAAGAGATATTATGAATTGATTTTCATTTTTTTTCTGAAAAGAATGGGAACTCTCATTTTTCCCAGAAAGAGCTGAAATTCTCATTCTGCCTTGGTAGATTCTTGATTTTAGAATAGGAGAGCCCACAGCTCCTGCGCTCTCTCCCTTTGCTACGCTGCTTTCTGCTGTGAGACTAAGGACAAGAATCTGACTGCACCTCTAATAATAGTGGTTTTGAAGATACTATGTTTTCCTAGACTCCATTATAGAATTATTCTGGTGTACATATGTAGTTGATCCAGATCTCAGCAAAAAGCTTGCAAGTTTCAAGACACTCAAGCTGCCTCACCATGTATCAATAAAATGTTCTCTCATGGGGCTTAAGAATCCAGCGGATGGCAAGTGAGGCACTCAGATTCATGTGAAGGCTGGACTGGCTGATTACATAAGACTTAACACAAGAGACAAAATGTGAGGGTGTCAAGTTCAAAGTTAATTTGGCTTGTGAGGGGCCAGGGCAATGGCACTGGCTGCATTGCTTATCTTCATGAATACCATGAGTCTGTTGGTGGTCAGGGCTGGGATAGCCAATATACATGTATATATAACACATGTTCTTCATGATCCATGTGGATCCAATCTGTGAATGTTCTTCAATTTTAGAAGAGTTTGGAAAGAGCAGTGATCAAAAGCTTTCTGTTTACAAATTAAATTACAAGAGATAAATTCATTTAAACTGTTTCCAACAATTTGCCTGAAACTGAAAGCAAATACTGCGGCAGGTCAAATTTCAAGTGAGTGAAAAGTTACTTCCTAGACCAGGGCAAGCACATCTGGTAATTAGCCACACCTCATTATTTTCTCATCAGCTTGCTGTATCACTGGTTTACAGAGTTGACCTGCATGAATCTGGGCCTGGACAGCCTGGTGTCTGGCCATGTGTAAAGCTTTTTAGGCAGTTACATGCCAACCAGACCTAAACATCTGGCTTGCTCTGACTTGCAAGCAATGCCTTCAGCCTGTCTATCTGAAAAAATACTGAAAAGTTAGTGAAAATATTGAAGTCTTGCTGCACTCATGACCTTGAATATATACAGCTGACGGATATTTCAGAAGTATTGTAAAGTTACCAAAAAGTCAGAAAAGAACCGAAAAGTTGCAAAAAAGTACAAGTATATTGGTGCATACATGATTTAGAATATATATAGAAGGCAGTCAAGTTTAATGGACCAAAAAAATTACTGAAACATTACTGAAATATACTATAGTGTTGCTGTACCTGAATGTATAAATAGGAAAAAGAAAAGTACCAAAATTTAACAAAAAGGCACTGAAAAATACCAAAAGTTACTGTAATGTTACTCCAATGAATAAAATATTATTGGACTCAGGACTGTATATTCATAAAGAAAGCATTTTAAAAATATGTAAAAGTTATCAGAGAAATACCGAAGAGTACCAAAATGTGAGTCCAGAGTGGGTATTGCTGAACATTGAATAGTACCAAAAGTTACTGAAAAGTACAAAAAAATTACTGAAAAGGAACCAAACAGTTATTTAAAAGTATTAAATTGTAAATTAATAAATACAAAAAACTACAAAAAATTGTTTTAGACTGTCAGTTAACTTAGCAAATTGTATACACTCATAATCCTACATTACTGATGATGAAAAGAAACTGAAAAGTAATTAAAAGATACTTAAAAAGACTAAAAGTACCAAAATGTAGCTGAACATAAATAAAACTAAAAAATAGCAAAAAAATACTGAAAAGTCTGTAAAAATTTGCCTGTCACTAAGTTTCCCTTCGAGAAAAATTTATTTTACTTTTTATGAAGATTTTTCATAGAATAAGCATTTATATAGGTGCATCATTTCTTAGACTGGCCCAGTCAATGAAATGGCTCTGACAGAGATATTAAACGGCTCCCACTGTGTCGCACTTAGTGCCGTTACTGCTACCACGCGGCAACTTACATAACTAACTAGAATACGGGTAGTCGACAAGCGACTACATGTATCCGCCTAAATCAGAGTGGAACGGGTGAAGTGAGGCATGGATTAAGTGGCAAGGGGAAATAGAGTGAAGTGTTGCATATTGGCATGGATGTCTGCAGCCAAATTGTGTATGAAGGTTGCCCCCCCTACCACAAAATCCAGAAAGCCGTCCCAGTTGTATACATATGCAAAATTTAAGGCAGATAAGTCAAACCACTACATGTATATGAGTGATTTTAGCCCAGGCAGACAATCAGATGGACGCTGAGCAAAAATGGTTGCAGGTGACGGCACCAGTTTTGCGTATGATAAAGAGCTATGTGAGAACTATACACATGCAAAACTTTGGCCAAATTGGTCAAACGGTTCCCAAGATATGAGCTTGGATGTCTGCTGCATAAACTAGAATGCAGGTGGCTCCACCTGTCATAAAATGAAGAGAGCTGTCGGGGATGTATAAACCTGCAAAATTTTAGCCAGATATGTCAAACCACTGCCGAGATGTGAGTGATTTTATCCCATGGCAGACAAACAGACAGGAGCTGTGCAAAAATGGCTGCAGGTGGCGCCACCAGTTTTGCGTATGTTATAAAGCTCTCCAAGGGCTACATTTGTGCAAAAAAATTTTCCTGATCGGTCAAACGGTTCCCAAGATATGAGCTTGGATGTCTGATTTTTTTATTTTCACAGTTTTATTAAACATTAAAAATATTCTCTTGTCACTGATTCACTCTTTTCTCAGTTTTTACAGTTTGTTTTCTTGCAAAAGCTGCCTGGATAAACCTGTATCTTTTTGCTTACAAATACCACAAAATGAATCCCCAATTAATCCCCTTTGTTGGAGCCAAATAAATATTATACCAATAAACATATGGGTACACTGATACACTTAAACTCATAATTAAAAGGTTACTTCATGGTAATAATTTTCATCTGTCCAAAACATCCTCCCTTGCAAAAAGGCCTGTCCTAAATATCCCAGTCCCAAACATCCTAGTCTGAAATGTCCTAGTCCAAAACGTCTGTGTCCAAAACATCTGGTACTACCCTACATTCAGGCTAATATATAATGTCATAATTCTAACTAAGTAACTTAACAATTAAGTTTTTTTGGTAAATGCAGACTTTTCTCTAGTTCAGGTTGTATACATTAATTTCCCCTTCACAAAGCCTTAAGCTATGAGCAAAAATTTGCAATCGATTTTAATTGATAATCAGCCAATCACTATGATACACTGTGTCATGGAATGAAATGACTGTTAAAAAACTGTAAAATTCCCTTAATTGTGGTATAAATAGTGTGATAAACTGTTTTCAATAAGCTGTTCATGAATATTTATCTGAAAGACAGACAGACAGATAAGAAATATTGCTTGCAAGTCTGAACCAAGCCAGAAAATATTCTGTCCCAGTCCGAACACAAGATGTGTGTCTGTAAGGGCTGGAAACTGGCTTAGCTGTGCATGCACATACTTCAGGCTGACTAGGTCCAGAGTTCAGACCTGCCAGCACTGGACACCAGTGATACTGCAGCCCTGATCAACTGATAAGATATAAATGAGGTGTGACTGAAAGTGGAATTTTGCATCACATCTCCTTGGCTGAGAATCTGAGCGAGTGCTTACAAGTAATGATGATAGGACTGGTATCCATTGAACACCAATGGGAATTTTTTTAAAGCCAACAAATTATATATTTTTTTCAGATATCAAATTTTTTTTTTAATAATACCAAATTCCTCCATTTTTTTTAAAACAGCACTCTTGTTGAACTTTGAATGAAAAGTTTTGTGAGGAAGAGGGAACATTATAAACTCTCTTTAACAGGTTACCTGCCTGATGATTTTTTCTGGCAATTTAAATCAAGGGGGTCTTGATAAACACTGTTCAGTGTCTTTTAAACTAAACTTGAAACTTATGTTCTTTGCTCAATAAAGCTTAAAAATTATTAATATATTGTCAATCAGGATTAAATAGTGATGTTGCCAGAATTCTGAAATATCAGTAATGTAAATGACACACAACATTATATCATATGAGTGTGCATGTGTAACTAGACATTACAAGTGCTTCCCTTTCCAGAAAGTAACCTTATGTAATAATTACCATTTCCATAGCTGTGAAAGGATTTTCAAATTTTCTTGAATAACAAAGATATAAAACTTTCTTTAGTTATTGAATTTATCCCAGTTATTCCTATGATGTGATAAAACTTTTTCTTAGTTATTGAATTTATCCAAGTTGTTCCTATGATGTGTTACAAGTAACATGTAACATATCATAACCTTCAAAATTCTAGTAATAGGATGAGATAATTACAAATTCAGTTTATCTCTCTGAATAAAATGTCTTCATATTTGTATCAATTGGTCGCCTGATAAATTTTTTGTAAATGTTTAAGAATTGTTGTAATTAACAAAAAAAGGCTAACCATGCTTCCTGAATATAATGATCACATTATGTGCTTTTACTATTAATTTGGAGTTGAAGAAAATAAAATTCTACAAAGTGCCTTACATTAATATTACTCTCTGAAGGTAATTACTGAGGAGATTTTTTTTTAATACATTGCTTCCTGTTTTTTTATTTGATAATCAGACCATTTATGCTAAAAAAAAACATAACATAGATACATGTCTTTATTTGGATCAGTTGGTCATTCAGAAGATCCTGAAAACAGCCCCATGAACAAAGGTGTGCATTAAGGAAATGTCAGTTATATTTGTTGTACATGTATTAAGTTGACATTTGCCAAAAATTCACAGTTTTATTAAGTTAATTTGTGCATCCATAAGCAGTGAGTGCAAAGGTTAACTTAGTAGGGAGCTTCATCACTCAGAGTCACTCCTGGTCACTCTTGGTCACTACCTGTCAATCACCCACCAACAAGGATCACTGGTGGTCAAAGTCATTATCACCTCTCATCAAGCTAGTGTCTGGTGGAGTAACTAAGTTCACTCAGCATCACTGCCAGTCACTCCTGGTCACTCAGCAAATTATCAATTAGTCACACCCCATCAACTGATCCCCAGGGCTGCTAAACTATCACTGCTGGTCACACAGTGATAGTCTGTGAACAGTTTAGTCACTCCCTATCACTGCTAATTACCTGTTGCGTGGCAGTGACCAGGAGTGATGAAACCGGTCACAGACCTTCACTTTGTGATAGCCCAGTTCTCATAGTGTCAGTAATTCCGTCAGTGACACTTTCTTTCGCGCCGATTACTCAACAACAACATACAGTAGCTATCTCAAATTCACAGGGATGACTGGTACCTGTTAGGGCTCCAGACCTATCGAATTACAGACTTGTCGAAATTCCAATAAGGCTGCCACAGCCCAATGGCTGATTTTCTTTCGCACTCAACTACTCAACAACAACATGCTGCAGCTTTCCCTAATTCACAGGGATGATTGGTACCTATGACGGCTCCAGACCTGTTGAATTACAGACTTGTCGGAATTACAATATTGCCGCCACAGCCCAATCGCTGATTTTCTTTCGTGCGAGATAACAACAACCTGCTGCAGCTTTCCCAAATTCACAGGGATGATTGGTACCTATGAGGGCTCAAGACCTATTGAATAACAGACCTGTTTAAATCCCAATATGGCCACCACAGCCGGATCGCCGATTTTCTTTTGCGCATGATAACTCAACAACAACCTACCACACCTTTCCCATATTCACAGGGATGGTTGGTACCTATGACGGCTCCAGACCTATCAAATAACACACCTGTCTGAATTTCAATATGGCCACCATAGCCCAATCGCTGATTTTCTTTCGTGCGCATTAACTAAACAACAATCTACTGCAGCTTTTCCAAATTCACAGGGATGATTGGTACCTATGAGGGCTCAAGACCTATTGAAAAACAGACCTGTCTGAATTCTAGTATGGCCACCACAGCCGGACAGCTGACTTTCTTTGATGTGCGATAACTCAACAACAACCTACCACAGCTTTCCCAAATTCACAGGGATGATTGGTGCCTATGAAGGCTCCAGATCTATTAAATTACACAGCTGGCAGAATTCCAATATGGCTGCAACAGCCCGATCGCTGATTTTCTTTCGCGCATGATAACTCAACAACAACCTACTGCAGCTTTTCCACATTCACAGGGATGATTGGTACCTATGAGGGCTCCAGGCCTATTGAACTACAGACTGTCTGAATTCCAATATGTCCACTACAGCCCAATTGCTGATTTTTCTTTCCCGTGCGATAACTTTACAACATTCTCCAGTTTTCCCAAATTCACAAGGATGATTGGTACCTTTGACGGCTCCAGACCCATTGAATTACAGACTTGCTCAAAATCAAATATGGCAAACAAGACTACATTTGGTGATTTTCTACTGCACACATTATTTCAGAAAATCTTCTTTAATATCATTTGATCGAGTAGGATTTTTTCCCTCATGCATATGGATAAAGACCTGTTTCTGTTTGTCATATTTTTAAAATTTTACTTAATTTTTCACCCATATTTAAACTAGTCCAGCACAAGCAGAAACGCGGGGCCCTCTGAGGACCAATGTCCGACCACATCTAGTTATTAATAAGTCTGTCCTGAATTCTTTATGTATATTTTTCCTGGTTCCAAACATATCTGATCTTGCTTGTGCTCCCACAATGATTTAACTTGCAATAAATGAGCATTTTTTTCTGAAAAAAAAGGGACCCATAAGTCATGGTGCTCAGCTGTTATATATGATCACAAATATGATTTGGAAGAGGAGGTAGGCAAAGGCTGGTTTTGTGAGGTAATATAAGCTGTATTATGAGTTGATGTTGTTTAACTCAAGTTATGTAAGATTTTGATAATATCCTTGGAGACAGGGAAGAGGACTGATGTCATAAATATTATTTACAGTTGGAAATGGTGTGCTATTATCACATAGGTTTTAACTTGGCCATAAAACTTTACCTACATTGCAGCAAAATTATTTGAAAAGTTAAACTATTTATTAAAAATTAATAACAAATATAATGTCAAATATAATTTAAATTAAAAATAACAACAGTATCATGTTTTTTTCATCAAAGATATTTAAATAATATTATGGAAATAAATGATTATTAAAATAATATTATAGAATATATTAATGAAAGCATTTGTATTCAAACACTTTCATTTTTACCTGTATTCCTATCCTTATACATGAAATTATGGAGTACCTAGTCATATTTGCATTCAAATACATTTGCAAAGTACTGCACCATGTCTGGTATTTATTCAGTTTCAGCCAAACAAAGTTCTTGAGAATCAAGAATAAACAAATATCACAAATTTAAATAATGATCATAATTTCCTGGTTTTATGAATTTTATTTATATTCAACAAGGGACCTATGGGTCACTGTGCTCAGCTGACATTAACCTTGAAGGTAAAAATCTAAAATAATATCAAATGGAGATAAAGTGTAAGAGGAAGAGGTAATAAAGGCCATGGTTGGTTTATATGATTGGTTTGTATTGATGAGCAAGAAATTGTTGCAAAAAATATTATGTGACCTGACCATGTGTTTCCTAATGTTGAAACTAAAGCATGTGAGCAGTTTGTGAACAAATGATCTGTACTATTGCCATGATCATTAGTTGGTTTTTCGATTAACTGTTGACATTTCAGTAGTTTACACATTTGTTCAATTGAATCTATTTTTTTGTATAATATATATTAATAAATATATATGTATTTTTTTTATGAAATGTATACAGTTGAAATATAGCTAATATACAACATAAAACAGGGCAAACAAAGCCTGATCTCAAATTCTGCTGAGGCAGGAAAATAATGAACAAATGTTTGTATTAAATCCTCAGTTTTTTATCACATCAATTATTTTCTAATTTAAGTTTATATTTCTATACATTTCCAATTTAACATATATATCTGAATATAAAAGTTTACTCATAATTCTCAAATGCATCATCATAAATCTCAATCTTGCCAGATAACACCACATCATGCATACAAATGTTTATTTATTTTTTACCACAAAAATATATCTTTTAAATCTGCAAAACAATAAATATCTAAAAATAATACTTGCTTTAGATTTCACAAATTTTAATTGTGTCTTTATTTATCCATAATGTGCTTCATATTTTATAATAATTTAAGCATACTGATGGGTTCAATTATATTTGTTAAAATCATTTAAAAGAAAATTGATTTCTTTAAAAATGCTACATTACACAACATTGCATCTTCTTGATTTCACCTTGAATTATTTTTTCAAGGAAAGTTTTTGCATATCGGAGTGGAAACAGCATTACAATTAAGGAGATACAGTGAAAACAACAACATTTAGTGCATAACACTTGGTGGGTTGGTTTTTTTTTTTTTGGGGGGGGGGGGGGTGACTGGGGTGGTGATATGAGAATAACTGTACACCTGTCACAGCAGGGGATCTCCCCCAGTGACTGTAACAAATCAGAAACCCTGGCACAGCTGACTTCCAGTGACCTGGAGTGGGACCCTGCATCTGAAATCAAAGCAAGTGACTACAGAAAAAACAAGTGACCCATGGGTCATGACGCTCAGCTGACTGGGAAGAGATTCGCAAAAGGAAATTTTATCACCAGAATGGTAGTATATACCCATTCAACTGAAGCATCAAACAGATTAACCAACAGGCCAAGATTTAGTCTGTATTTATATATCTCAAAAATAGAGAAAAATGTGTAAACTTTTAAAACTAGAATACGGGTAACCGACAAGTGACTACATGTATCTGCCAAAATCGGATAGTGAGGCATGGATTAAGTGGCAAGGGGAAATAGAGTGAGGTATGTTGCATATTAGCATGGATGTCTGCAGCCTAAATGTGTATGTAGGTTGTGCCACCTACCACAAATCCAGAAATCTGTCCAAGTTGTATACACCTGCAAAATTTTAGGCAGAAAAGTCAAACCACTACATGTATATGAGCGATTTTTGCCCATGGCAGACAAACAGACAAACACTGTGCAAAAATCTTTGCAGGTAACCCCTCCAGTTTTGTGTATGATAAAGACCTATGTGAGATCTAAACACATGCACAATTTTGGCCCCATCGGTCAAATGGTTCCTGAGATATGAGCTTGGATGTGTCCAGCGTTAACTAGAATGTAGGTGGCGCCACCTGTCATAAAATCAAGAAAGCTGTCCACGATGTATAAACCTGCAAAATTTTAGGCAGTTATGTCGAACCACTACAGAGAAATGAGTAATTTTAGGCCACGGCAGACTAACAGACAGACGCTGTGCAAACATTGTTACAGGTGGCGCCACCATTTTTTGTGTATGTTACAGAGCTATCAAAGGGCTACATTTGTATAAATTTTATTTCCTGATCGGTCAAACGATTCCCGAGATATAAGCTTGGATGTCATCAGCGTGAACGTGAACGTAGGTGGCGCAACCTGTCATAAAATCAAGAAAGCTATCCTGGATGTATACACATGACGAATTTCAGGTGAATTAGTCAATTCACTGCAGAGATATGAGTGATTTTAACCCAAGGCAGATGAACAGATGGACACTGTGCAAACATGGTTACAGGTGGCGCCACCATTTTTTGTGTATGTTATAAAGCAATCCAAGGGCTACATTTGTATCAATTTTATTTCCTGATCGGTCAAACGGTTCCCGAGATATGAGGGTTTATGAGTGGAAACAGACCCACAAATGGACACTGGATAGAGAGGAAAGGTCAGAGGTCAATGCAAATTGGTTAGGCACCAGTTCACATGTGACCCGATAATAGGTGTAAGTTTGGGAAAAATCGGTCCATTAGTCTCCGAGGAGCTCTCTAGAAACGAACCCCGCCACGGTGGAGGAACTCGGTCAAAAACATAGTATCCGCAAAACTTCGTTTTGGCGGATACAAAAATACAGGTGGCTCCACCAGTCTGCAGAAACTAATAAAAACACTTAATGGTCAATATCCATGCAAAAAATCATGGTGATCTCTGCATTAGTTGTTCAGATACTTCAGTTTTTGTATCAAATTGTCCATTATTCTGAGGGATACTTCGGAATCCTATAGCTTGAAGGATATGGGTAACAGAGACCTAATTTCAAGTTTCCACAGGCACCTTCCATGGGCCTCCTTGCATGACAAGAATGAAGATTCTAGGTCCAGTTGTTGCGATTTATACCCTGTTGACAGATAACCACATCTTTAAAGGTCTCAAAAAAAAGAAAACAATTCGTAAAAATTTGAAAAAAAAATAGAGGTGGCACACCCAGTCTGCAGAAACTGATGGAACAGCTCATGATCAATATGTATGCTGAAAATCATGACCATCAGTGTTGTAGTTATTGAAATACTGCAGTTTTTGTATCAAATTTTCCATTATTCATGGGGGGGGGGGTATTTTGGACCCATACAGCTTAAAGAATATGGGTAACAGAGACCTAATTTCAAGTTTCCATGGAGACTTTTCATGGGTCTCCCTGTGTGTCAAGAATGAAGATTCTTGGTCCAGTTTTTATGATTTGTGCCCTGTTAACAGATGTTCATATCTTTAAAGGTCCCAAAAATACAGAAAAATTTCGTAAAAAAAAACGAACAAATACAGGTGGTGCCACCAGTCTGCAGAAACTTATGAAACACTCCATGATCAATATCCATGCAAACAATTATGGCTATCTCTGCATTAGTTGTTCAGATACTTTAGCTTTTGTATCAAATTTTCCATTATTCTGAGCTGTACTTTGGAGTGCCATAGCTCAAAGGATATGGGTAACAGAGACCAAATTTCAGGTTTCCATGGAGACTTATCATGGGTCTCCCTGTGTGTCAAGAACGAAGATTCTAGGTCCAGTCGTTACGATTTGTACCCTGTTGACAGATAACTACATCCTTAAAGGTCTCAAAAATGGAGAAAACAATTCGTGAACATTGAAAATTACAGGTGGTGCCACCAGTCTACACAAACTGATGAAACATCTCATGATCAATATGTATGCCAAAAATGAAGACCATCAGTGATGTAGTTATTGAGATATTGAAGTTTTTGTATGAAATTTTTTACTATTCTGGGGGGGTAATTTTGGGCCCCATAGCTCAAAGGATATGGGTAACAGAGACCTAATTTCTGGTTTCCAAGGAGATTTTTCATGGACCTCTCAGTGTGTCAAGAATTAAGATTCTAAGTCCAGTCTTTATGATTTGTGCCTTGTTAACAGATGTTCACATTTTTAAAGGTCTCAAAAATAGAGAAAAAAATTCGTAAAAAATCGAAAAATACAGGTGGCGCCACCAGTCTGCAGGAAGTGATGTAACATCTCATGATCAATATGTATGCCAAAAATCATGACCATCAGTCAAGTAGTTAATGAGGTATTGAAGTTTTTGTATGAAATTTTTGACTTTTCTGGGGGGTACTTTGGGGCCACATAGCTCGAAGGATATGGGTAACAGAGACCTAATTTCTGGTTTCCAAGGAGATTTTTTATGGACCTCTCAGAATCCCAAGTTACAAGGTTCTAGGTCCAGCGGTTATGATTTGTGCCTGGTTAACGGACGGACAGACGGACAGACGGACAGACAGACAGACGGACAGACGGACAGACGGACAGACGGACAAAGAGTGATCGCTATAGCTCAGATGACTTTCAGTCAGCTGAGCTAAAAATCAATAACTAGCTTAATTTTCAAGCTTTTATTTTCAAATTTCAGATTTAGACAAACTAAATATTTATGTTTACATGCTGTGAAAATTAAATCAATGGTGCTTACAGGAAAAAAATGTGCCTTGGTCAAAGTTGGGCAAAATTTAAGGTACTGATTTTTTTTTATGCTAATAACTTAAAAAATTTACAAAATTCAGATCTAATTTTGGGTAAACAACTGAATCTTAATTAAAAATAGTTGTATACTTGAGAAAATAGACTCTAGTTTCAAAATTTTTCATGTTAAGTGAGTTATTATTTTTCCTGATCTTTTACAAAGTCCATTATGTTTGGGCCCATAACTTAAAGAATTTATACTTTACAGACTTAATTTAAATAGGAACTATATAGAGGAATATTTATGGTAAATATGAGGAAAAACAGATGAGTGGTTTTGATATTAGGCAGTCCTGAAGTGTGAAAATAGGATTTTAATAAAAAATTGAGGTTTTTCCTTAATTTCTCAAAGGAATGAAGTCGCAAAGACCCAGTTTTCGGCTTGGAAGGAGATCTTGGGGACATCTAACATTATGCTGAATTTTGGATTCCTAGGTCTTACCGTTTCAAAACGTGCCACATCTACGGACGGATGGACGGACCGACCGACGGACGACGGACAATGGACCACGACTATAGCTCAGATGACTTATAGTCAGCTGAGCTAAAAATAAAACTATAATATTCACTTTGAACTGCCTTCACATCAATCTACACACTAGACATAGCAAGAGTCTTATGACAATTATTAACATTACAGAAATCATAATGAGAACTTGTCTAAGATCTGATTTTTTATCATATTCAAATTTAAAAAAAAAAAAAAAAATGTATCAGAAAAAAATTTGAAGTATCTCAGCTATGAAACCATTTTTGTGTAAACAAGTGACCCAGGGGTCATGACGCTCAGCTGACCAGGAAGACATTGACAAAAGTAATTTTATCATCTGAATGTCAAATTTGAATGAAATACTTTTTCCAAACTTGACCTTTTGTATTAAATCATCCAATATTCATTGGGGTACTATGGAGCTCTGTAGCATGAAGGATATGGGTAACAGACACCTATTTTCAAGGTTTACAAGATGACTTTTCAGGGGTCTCCCAGCATTTCAAAAAATAAAATTCTAGGTCCAGTTATTATGATTTGTGCCCTGTTAACAGATGACCAAATGTTTATTCTGGGGGGTATTTTAAAGCCGCATAGGATGAAGGATATGGGTAACAGAGATGTAATTTCAGGTGCACAAGGAGACTTTTCAGGGGCCTCCCAGCATATCAAGAAAGGAGATTCTAGGTCAAGTCATTATAATTTGTGCTCTGTTAACAGATGACCAAATCTTTATTCTGGGGAGTACTTCTGAGCCCCATAGCATGAAGGATATGGGTAACAGAGACCTAATTTCAAATTTCCAAAGACACTTTCCAAAGGCCTCCCTGCATGTCAAGAAAGAAGATTCTAGGTCCAGTCATTATGATTTGTGCCCTGTTAATATATGACCAAATCTTTATTCTGGGGGGTACTTCAGAGCCCCATAGCTCACAGAATATGGGTAACAGGGACCTTATTTCGGGTTTCCATGTAGGCATTTTATGGGCTTCCCTGGAGGTGAGGACAGAAGATTCTAGGTCCAGTCATTATGATTTGTGCCCTGTTTACAGATGACCAAATGTTTAAAGATCACAAAAGTAGAGCAAAAAAAATCGTAAAAAATAAAAAAAATATAGGTGGCGCCACCAATCTCCAGAAATTGATGAAACACTCCATGATCAATATCCATGCAAAGAATCATGGTGATTAATGCATTAGTTGTTCAGATACTTGAGCTTTTGTATTAAATTTTGCATTATTCTGGGGGGTACTTCAGAACCCCATAGCTCGAAGAATATAGGTCACAGTGACCTAATTTCAGGTTTACAAGGAGAATTTCCATAGACCTCCAAGGATGTCAAGTAAGAAGATTCCAGTTATAGGGGTTACGATTTGTGCCCTGTTAACAGACAGACGCCTGGATGGCCGGACGGACGACGGACAAAAGGTGATCCCTATAGCTCAGATGACTTTCAGTCAGCTAAGCTAAAAATTGAAAAAATACAGGTGGCGCCACCAGAATGCAGAAACTGATGAAACATTTCATGATCAATATCCATGCAAAGAATCATGGTGATCACTGCAATAGTTGTTTAGATACTTGAGCTTTTGTATCAAATTTTCCATTATTCTGGGGGGTACTTTGGAGCCCCATAGCTCAAGGGTTATGGGTAAGAGAGACCTAATTTCAGGTGAAGTTGTTACGATTTGTGCCCTGTTAACAGATGGCCGCATCTTAAGGTCTCAAAAATAGAGAAAAATATTGGTAAAAATAAAAAAAAAATACAGGTGGCGCCACCAGTCTGCAGAAACTGATGAAACACTCCATGATCAATATCCATGCAAAAAATCATGATGATCAATGCATTAGTTCAATTATAGTCAGCTGAGCTAAAAATCTCTAGCTTCAGCAATTTTCATATTAAGCGAGTAAATATATTTCTTGTTTACAAAGTGCATTATGTTCGGGCCCATAACTTAAAACAATTTCACAATACTCACATCATTTCTGGCATGTGCATAGAATATAAATAGAAGAACATGTACATTTTATATGACCACAGACAGATCAGTGGTTTTGATATTGGGCAGTCTTTAAGTGTAACAATGGGTTTTTAATTGAAAATTAAAGTTTTTTCTTAACATCCCAAGGCATGAAATTCTAGTGACCAAACTTTCTGTATGGTAGGGAGGTTTTGGGGACATCTAACTATATGCCAAATATGGGAGCTGAGAGCTGGCCTGGGAAGCTGGGGAGCTGAGCTCTAGTAAACCGCATAACACTTGCTTGATCTAAACAATACTTTACATGATAATTGAAAACTGGAATAAAATCAACAGTTTTTGATCTACTGGTTTCAAATTTCAGATGTTTAGAGATGAAATGCTTATGGTAACATGCTGTGAAAATCAAATCCACAGCAGTTACAGGAATAAAATGTGCCATGGTCAAATCTGGGCAAAATTTCAGGTACTGATATTATATTTATGCTAATAACTTATAAAATTTAAAAAATTCAGATCTAATTTTGGGTATACAATTGAATCTTGACTATATATAGTTATACACCTGAAAGGAAGTCTCTAGCTTCAGTAATTCTCAAGTTAAGGGAGTAAATATATTTCCTGAATTTTTACAAAGTGCATTATATTTGGGCCAATTACTTCAAAACTTTAAAAAATATTATACTAATTTCTCATATTTACATAGGAAATATATAGAGGAATTAATATAATAAAAAGGTCAATATCAGGTCAGTGGTTTTGATATTAGACAGTCTTGAAGTGTAACAATGGGTTTTTAATGGAAAACGGAGGTTTTTCCTTAATAATTCAAAGGAACGAAGTCCTAGTGACCCAATTTTCGGTATGGTAGGATATTTTGGGGACATCTAAAGGTATGCCGAATTTCAGATTCGTAGGTCCAATGGTTTCAAAACGTGCCAGTTTAACGGACGGACGGACAGCCAAACACAAAGGACCAACGACTATAGCTCAGATGACTTATAGTCAGCTGAGCTAATAAAAGGGGTCCAAAGCCTGTTTAAAACACTGCTGAACCTGCCTTATATAACATAGTCAAAGTATTTTCATAATACATACATTGACTGTGAAGTCCTGAATCTCAACAAGGTCTGTTTATAAATGTATAATACTTTCTATTTCCACTTAATCATCTGAGAGATCGAAAGTCACATAAAGTGACAAATTTGACGGTCCCTTCAATATTTGTCTTATGAGTTTCATTTAGCAGTTGGAGATTTCCAAATTCCTCTATAAATTTTATACAAGGACACATTCCCAATGATTTATGTCCTTATAACAGAAAGACAGCCGGTTGGATGCCCAACCAAACAAGAAACAATGGACAGTTGCTATAGCTCATGATCAGGACCACTGAAAAGTCAGCTGAGGTAAAAACCCAATCCAGTATAACCCCACCCTCTGTGCAAGGGTAAATTATTATAAAATTGGAATTATTTTTATACATTTATTAACTTAAATACATTCTATTGGCTGAATACAATTAAACATCTCAAATGAAAATTAAATCAGTTTATATCACCACCATGTTTTAAAAACTTACCCAAACACCCTGTAAGCTGCCCACATAAGTGCAGTCATACCATTACGATCCTGCATGTCAACATCTTGACCCTTAGCAATCAGGTACGCGACAATGGCAGTGTGACCAAACTGAGATGCAAGGTGAATACAGCTGCACCCTGGAGGAAGAAAAATCATGTTCAGCATCACTGTCAATGTCTACAAGATTGATAAGTCCTGATCAAATACATGCATTATCATCAATTAATTTAAAACTGTCAGATTTCAGTCACTCTCTGCTTACTGGTCTTAAGGTATATCAGTTTCTTATTTCAAAACAATCAATATCAAATCATTACAAAATATCTAACAAAATTATATCAATAATCCATATCCAAACATCAAATGGTCCATAAATACAGAGTGAAACAATCCCTGCCATATATTCTGTGTTAGAGTTCTGGTAATGCATAACCTGAAAATTGGAATGGTTATGCAAGTGTGTCACTTATTTATGGGTTATGCAAATTTAGTTTTGTCCATGTCTGTACAAATCAGCCAAACAATCTGAGGGTCAAATTAAATTTAAAGACCAGAGCACTTGCTGGAAATGATGTGGAAACAGTGAAATGAATAAGCAATGACAAAGAGGAATATAATGAGCCATAGTTTGTGAAGATAGGACCAATATTGACAAAGTTATGTTGGAAAAAAATGTTGTGTTCTGATGACTTTGATCTTGGATTCTGATCCATTTAAATAATACACAAAGGACTTCCAGGAAAAATTTCCAATATACCATATGTGTAAGTTACAAAGCGATTCCTAAGAAATTATGGAGAGTAGAATCCTTTATGTAAGACACAAGAACCAGCAAGAAGACGAAATTGAGGAAAACTGCCAAACTGACAAAGAGAACCATAGTGGAGGCCAGTTAACTAGACCAGGTCATGAAGAATAAAGACGAAGACGAAGATAAAGAAGTGAGCCTTAGTTTGTGAAAATAGAACCAAAACTGACAAAGTTATGAGAAAATAATTTTTTTTAAATATAATGATGCCCTTGACCTTGAACTTCAAATAATATAATATGTGTTAAGTGATTCCTGTAAAATTATCACCTGTAGAATGAGATATGTCAAGCGCAAGAACCAGCTTCCAGGGGGGAAATTGAAGACAGCTTGCAAACAAGGGACCTATGGGTCACTGTGCTCAGCTGAAGTTGACCTTGAAGGTTAAAATCTAAAATAATAACAAATGGAGATAAGGTGTAAGAGGAAGAAGTAATAAAGGCCATGGTTGGTTTATATGATTGGTTTGTATTGATGAGCAAGAAATGGTTGCAAATATTTTGTGACCTGACCATGTGTTTCCTAATGTTGAAACTGAAGCATGTGAGCAGTTTGTGAACAAATGATCTGTACTATTACCATGATCACTGGTTGGCTTTTTGATTAACTGTTGACATTTCAGTAGTTTACACATTTGATCGATTGAATCTATTTTTTTGTATAATATATATTATTAAATATATATGTATTTTTTTTATGAAACGTATACAGTTGAAATATAACTAATAAACAACATAAAACAGGGCAAACAAAGCCTGATCTCAAATTCTGCTGAGACAGGAAAATAATGAACAAATGTTTGTATTAAATCCTCATTTTTTTATCACATCAATTTTTTTTTAAATTTAAGTTTATATTTATATACATTTCCAATATATCCATATATATCTGAATATAAAAGTTGATTCATAATTCTCAATTGCATCATCATAAATCTCAATCTTGTCAGATAACACCACATCATGCATACAAATGTTTATTTATTTTTTACCACAAAAATATATCTTTTAAATCTGCAAAACAACTAGACATTTCTTGGCACCGCAGGTGCCAGAGTATCCCAAGACATAGTAGGCCCCCCCCCCCCCTTTAAGAATAGACCCCCATTTTTAGCAGCATATACTGTCACTTGGCATATTTATTGTTTCTTCCATCTAACAATTCACAATCTTGTTGAAGATGTTGGTCCTGTGACTTTGATCTTTTTAAAGATGTGTCCTGTGACCTTGACCTTTGACCTCATGACCCCAAAATCAATTCGGGTCTTGCTTTTCCAATGGGACATATGCAAGTCAAGTTTGAAATCTATACATCAATAAAGCAAGAATTATCATCCAGAAACTAATTTTTGGACGAATGGCTCTTGTGACCTTCACCTTTGACCTTGTGACCTCAAAATTGATAGTGTTCTTCCTCTCTTGGCAGGAGAACTATATGTGCAAGATGAAAGATCTGAGATGAAATGTTTAGCTGAAAATGCATCCACATCTTTTTAAAGATGTGTCCTGTGACCTTGACCTTTGACCTCATGACCCTAAAATCATTTTTGGTCTTGCTTTTCCAATGGGACATATACAAGTCAAGTTTGAAATCCATACATCAATAAAAGCAGGAATTATCATCCAGTACTAATTTTTGGACAGATGGCTCCTGTGACCTTCACCTTTGACCTTGTGACCTCAAAATAGATAGGGGTCTTCCACTCTTGGCAGGTGAACTATATGTGCGAGATGAAAGATGTGAGATGAATTGTTTGGCTGAAAATGCATCCACAATCTTTTTAAAGAGGTTTCCTGTGGCCTTGACCTTTGACCTCATGACCCCAAAATCAATTCGGGTCTTGCTTTTCCAATGGGTCAAATACAAGTCAAGTTTGAAATCCATACATCAACAAAAGAAGGAATTATCATCCAGATACTAATTTTTGGACAGATGGCTCCTGTGACCTTCACCTTTGACCTTGTGACCTCAAAATTGTTAGGGTTCTTTCTCTCTTGGCAGGTGAACTATATGTGCAAGATGAAAGATCTGAGATGAAATGTTTGGCTGAAAATGCATCCACATCTTTTTAAAGATGTGTCCTGTGACCTTGACCTTTGACCTCATGACCCCAAAATCAATTTGGGTCTTGCTTTTCCAATGGGACATAAACAAGTCAAGTTTGAAATCTATACATCAATAAAGCAAGAATTATCATCCAGAAACTAATTTTTGGACGGATGGCTCTTGTGACCTTCACCTTTGACCTTGTGACCTCAAAATTGATAGTGTTCTTCCTCTCTTGGCAGGAGAACTATATGTGCAAGATGAAAGATCTGAGATGAAATGTTTGGCTGAAAATGCATCCACATCTTTTTAAAGATGTGTCCTGTGACCTTGACCTTTGACCTATAAAATCAATTTGGGTCTTGCTTTTCAAATGGGTCAAATACAAGTCAAGTATGAAATCCATACATCAATAAAAGAAGGAATTATCATCCAGAAACTAATTTTTGGCCAGATGGCTCCTGTGACCTTCACCTTTGGCCTTGTGACCTCAATATTGATAGGGTTCTTCCTCTCTTGGCAGGTGAACTATATGTGCAAGATGAAAGATCTGAGATGAAATGTTTGGCTGGAAATGCATCCACAATCTTTTTAAAGATGTGTCCTGTGACCTTGACCTTTGACCTCATGACCCCAAAATCAATTTGGGTCTTGCTTTTCCAATGGGACATATACAAGTCATGTTTGAAATCCATACATCAATAAAAGCAGGAATTATCATCCACAAACTAATTTTTGGACAGATAGCTCCTGTGGCCTTGACCTTTGATCTTGTGACCCCAAAATTTATATGGATCATCCACTATTGGCAAGTGAGCTATATATTCAAGATGGAAGACCTAGGATGAAAGTTTGGATTAAAATGCACCCACAGTATCTTTTAAAATGCCAGTCCATTGACCTTGACCTTTGACCTCATGACCCTAGAACCTATAGTGTTCTTACTTCAGTGGTGGGCCATACATAAGTCATGTTTGAAATCCATATGGCTATCAACACTGGAGATATCATAAGAGGTGTGTGATTTTTACCATATATGGCAATATTCAAGGTCAAGGCCACTATCATAGGAAAGGTCATGACCCTAATTTAAATAAACATCATCCCATAACCCATACCTATGTATATGCATAATATAAAAGAAATCTGTCCATTAGTTTTTGACTTATAATGCTCACAGTACTGTAAGGTGGCAATTTTGGGGGTATTAAACGGCACGAAAACAAGTAAAGAATAATAGGTGGCGCCACCAGTTTCTGGAACATGACAACCCTATCCATGATCTTCCATCAACTTGATTTTGGGATAAATCCATGCAAGATTTCTTGAGATATTAAAGAATTTGTGTGATTTTCCCCAAAATTGGACCTATTCAAGGTCAAGGACACTCTCCTAGTAAAGGTCATGACCTCATTTTAAATAGGCGTCGTCCTCTTACCCATATCTATACATATACCAAGTTTGGTAAAGTTCCGTGAAATATTTTTTGGGTTATCGCGCCAACAAGATTCATATGCGGCGGCGGCGGGACCGGTATGAAAACATAGTATCCCCCGACTTTGTCTGGGGATACAATAAATATCTAAAAATAATACTTGATTTAGATTTCACAATTTTTAATTGTGTCTTTATTTATCCATAATGTGCTTCATATTTTATAATAATTTAAGCATACTGATGGGTTCAATTATATTTGTTAAAATCATTTAAAAGAAAATTGATTTCTTTAAAAATGCTACATTACACAACATTGCATCTTCTGGATTACACCTTGAATTATTTTTTCAAGGAAAGTTTTTGCATATCAGAGTGGAAACAGCATTACAATTAAGGAGATACAGTGAAAACAATAACAATTACTGCATAACACTTGGTGGGTTGGGTTTGCGGGGGAGGGGGGGGGGGTGATATGAGAATAACTGTACACCTGTCACAGCAGGGGATCTCCCCCAGTGACTGTAACAAATCAGAAACCCTGGCATAGCTGACTTCCAGTGACCTGGAGTGGGACCCTGCATCTGTAATCAAAGCAAGTGACTAAAGAAACCATTTGAAAAGCTAAGAGAAAATGGCCCAGCTTAAATGAACCTCTGTAAATTATAGAATAATGGACATGAGCTAAAGCATATGGACTGTGTAATAAATGAAACCTTTGGCCTGAAACCATTTAGTGATGCACCAAGGGAAAAAATGGGCTTACGGTAAGTGTCATATAAAAGTTCCATTTCATAAACAAATAATGTGTGAAGGTAATTAAGTTTTCAAAAGTTAAATATATGGCCATATGAGTTAAAAATTAATCCCAAAAAGTTTGACCAATATTCCTAATTTTAAAAACTAGGTTTAACAATGTTATTCACACCTAGGCCCCGCCAATTTTAAGAGATATGAATGAAATGCTACCAAGTATTTATATCTTCTTAAATCTTGTCAGTTAGCACTTACATTAGGTCCTTATATTTTACCATATTTGAATATTAGGATTAAATTCCAGAAAATTTTGTTCTTTAAAAAATCAAAATTGTCCAAGTCTCGACAAAAAGAATTTTTTTCAACATAAAAATTATAAGCTTTGTCTTGTATATTAGTCCTGTGTATCGAAGCGGTGGGTCAGGGAGGGGTCTCTGTTGTTACTGTTCATCGCTGAAAAAATGTGAAATTATAAGATTCATCTTGTTTACAGTACACGGCTGTCAACAGAATGGGGGGGGGGGGGGGGGGGGGGAGAGAGAAAGGCTCCCTGTGGTATTTATGCTGGCAGCCTGATCAAGCTCAACAAGAGAGAGGGTTTGCCTGAGTGATGGGATTACATAATAGCCTGGGGAGCATTGAGAGTTGCAATGAATGACCTACAGTGACCTCAGTGGACTGCTTGACAAAGTAAGGGAATACAACAAGAGCCTCCAAACAAATTAAATAACTAGCCTAATTTTGCAGCTTTTATTTTCAAATTTCAGATTTTAACAGATTAAATCCTTATGTGTACATGCTGTGAAAATAACATCCACAGTACTTACAGGAAAAAATCGTGCCATGGCCAAAGTTGGGCAAAATTTAAGGTACTGATTTTATATTTATGCTAATAACTTTAAAAAAAATGCATTTTTCAGATCTAATTTTTGGTATACAATTGAATCTTGATTAAATGATGTTACAACAAATGATGTTGCATCTTTGTCTATCATTTATTTCCTTCGTATGATCCCTAATGATTAGTAATGAATAATATGATTTACTTTTTTATCATTAAAATTGAACTAAAAAATACCATAGGTGACTGCATGGTGTTATTTGGAATACGTGACATTCTATCCATTGATACAAGATTCTTATATCATCGGTAACTGCAAGTTAATTTCCTTTTATTATCAAATAACAAATTCCTTTTCTATTTTTCTTTAATTTTTTATTAAAAAAAATAAAAATTTATTAATTTATTGTTTATTGTTATGTTGTTGGTTAAAACTTCTAGATGAGTTGGGTAGGACACCTGGATCAACTGTGGCTGGCCATTATATAATAAGCTGTTTGGAGCCCAAGTTTATGCCTCGCCTCAAGCATGCATAATTTGCTGAAAGTTCAACAAGGTCAACATACAGGTGACTCAAGAGGTGCTACAAGGAGCCAAGGTCTGACATGGTATCATAAAAACATTAATAAAAGCTACAATTTTTGGCCAATTTCTTTCAGCTTTTTAAACTAAAAAGCTGAAATCTTTATGTGTGCATGATATGAAAATTATATCAACAGTGCTCACAGGAAACAAACATGCCATGGTCAAAGTTGGGCAAAATTTAAGGTACTGATTTTATATTTATACTAATAACTTATAAAATTTGAAAAATTCAGATCTAATTTTGGGTATTCAATTGAATCTTGATTAAATGATGTTATATTCCTGAAAAAAAGTCTCAGCCATTCTTATTTTATAGTGAGTAAATATATATCCTGATTTTTTTACAAGGTGCATTATGTTTGGGCCTGTAACTTCAACAAATTATGCAATACTGACCGAAATTTTGGTATGTACATAGGAAATGTATGGAAGAATATGAATATTTACAATTACATCTAACATTATGCCAATTTTTGGTTTACCAGGTAAACAAAAGTAGGGTCATGATGCTAGAAAATACAAATACATTAAGGCTTCTAAAAAACTTCAATAGCTAGACTAATTTTTAAGCTTATACTTTCAAATTCAAAATTCATCAGATTAAATCCACATGTAAACTGGCTGTGAAAATTAAATCAAATGCCAACAACCTTGGGTGCATAGAGAGCTGCACTGAATGACCAACAGTGACCACAGTGGACTGCTTGACAATATAAGGGAATACAACAAGAGCCTCCAAAAAAATTCAATAACTAGCCTAATTTTGCAGCTTTCATTTTCAAATTTCAGATTTTAACAGATTAAATCCTTATTTGTACATGCTGTGAAAATTAGATCCACAGAACTTACAGGAAAAAACGTGCCATGGTCAAAGTTGGGCAAAATTTAAGGTATATTAGGCAGTCCTGAAGTGTGAAAATAGGTTTTTAATAAAAAATTGAACGAAGGAACTTAAATAATGTTACATCCCTGACAAAAAATCTCTAGCTTCAGCAATCCTCTTGTTAAGGGAGTAAATATATTTCTTGATTTTTTACAAAGTGCATTATGTTTGGGCCCATAACTTAAAACAATTACATAATACTGACATCATTTCTGGCATGTGCATAGAGAATGTATAGAAAAATATGTATATTATATATGATTAAAGTCAGATCAGTGGTTTTGATATTAGGCAGTCTTGAAGTGTAACAATGGGTTTTTAATGGAAAAATGAAGTTTTTCATTAATATCTCGAAGGTATTAAGTCCTAGTGACCACATTCTTGGCATGGTAGGGGATTTTTGAGACATCTAATTGCATGCCAAATTTTAGGAGCTGAGAGCTGAAGCTGGGAAGCTGAGCACTTGCAAACTGCATGACACTAGCTTGATGTAAACAATATGTTACATGGTGCTTGAAAACTTGAATAAAATCTACAGTTTTTGATCAACTGGTTTCAAATTTTTGGTGTTTACAGACAAAATGCTAAAAAAAAAACATGCTGTGAAAATTAAATCCACAGTACTTACAGGAAAAAAACGTGCCATGGTCAAAATTGGGCAAAATTTAAGGTACCAATTTTTTATTTTTGTTAATATTTTTTAAAATTTAAAAGATTTTGATCTAATTTTGGGTATACAATTTAATTTTGATTAATTAAAGTTATATTACTGGAAAAAAAGTCCATTGCTTTAACATGTTTTGTGTTAAGTGATCAAATATTTTTCCTGATTTTTTACACAATGCATTATGTTTGGGCCCATAACTTTTTAAATTTACATAATACAGACATAATTTCTGGCATGTACATAGGAACCATATAAAGGAATAATTATGGTTAATATGAGAAAAAACAGATGAGTGGTTTTGATATTAGGCAGTCCTGAAGTGTAAAAATAGGTTTTTAATAAAAAATTGAGGTTTTTCCTTAATTTTTCAAAGGAACAAAGTCGCAAAGACCCAGTTTTCGGCTTGGTAGGAGATCTTGGGGACATCTCACATTATGCCGAATTTTGGATACCTAGGTCTTACGGTTTCAAAACGTGCCACATCTACGGACGGACGGACAGACAGACGGACGGACGACGGACAATGGACCAGGACTATAGCTCAGATGACTTATAGTCAGCTGAGCTAAAAATCAGATATGACATATGTGACAAACATTGGTATAAAATTTGGTGATTATAGCTTTTGCTGTTTCTGAGATTTTAATTTTAGTGTGCTTTTTTGGACATATGACTAAGTTCAACCTCCTGTAACTCGGCCAAAAATCTCCGAACTGGAACCATTCGAACAAACTTGAGAGAAATTGTTCCAGAGATCATTTCTGTTAAATATTGGAAAATTTGGCTGGACAGTTTCAGAGAAGAAGATTTTTAAATCTTTTTTAGCTTTTTCCCTATAAAATCTAAGGAAATACAGTTAGAAAAAAAATAAACAAAATCCGATAGAGTTTTTCAGATGACTGATTATTTGTAAAACATTTGGTGATGCTAGCTCCTGTCATTTTTGAGACAGCTATGGTTATCGTACAGACGACGCACGACACACGACATACGACGCCGCACCATCGCTTAAGCTCACAGGTTTGCTAATAACAATTACTGCATAACACTTGGTGGGTTGGGTTTGTGGGGGGGGGGGGGGGGGGTTGATTTGGGTGGTGATATGAGAATAACTGTACACCTGTCACAGCAGGGGATCTCCCCAAGTGACTGTAACAAATCAAAAACCCTGGCATAGCTGACTTCCAGTGACCTGGAGTGGGACCCTGCATCTGTTATCTGTAATCAAAGCAAACTACAATAGAGCCTCAAGAAAAAATCAATAACTAGCTTAATTTTCAAGCTTTAGTTTTCAAATTTCAGATTTAAACAAATTAAATATTTATGTTTACATGCTGTGAAAATTAAATCAATGGTACTTACAGAAACAAGGCCTACAGGCCTAATGCGAACCTGTGCAATGAGATTACACAAGGTATAATGCTTCAATGCTGGACCATTACTTTTCAAGAACATGTGTAACATGTATATGAACAATGCAAGTACTAAACACTTAGAACAAGAAAGAATTAAACAAACATCACTGCTGCAATTCTGGCATGGGTGCACACAACACAAACACTAGAATATGGGTAGTCAACAAGCGACTACGTGTATCCGCCAAAATCAGAGTAGGAAAGGTGAAGTGAGGCATGGATTAAGTGGCAAGGGGAAATGGAGTGAAGTGTGTTGCATAATAGCCTGGAAGTCTGCAGCCGAAATGTGTATGTAGGTTGTGCCATCTACCACAAAATCCAGAAAGCTGTCCAAGATGTATAAACATGCAAAATTTTAGGCAGATAAGTCAAACCACTACTGAGATATGAGTGATTTTAGCCCATGGCAGAAAAACAGACGCATGCTGGTCAAAAATGGTGGCAGGTGGCGCCACCAATTTTGTATATGATTAAGGGCTATGTGAGATCTATACACATGCAAAATTTCAGGGGGATATGTCAAACAAGTCCTGAGATATGCCTGAATGTCTGCAGTGAATACATAAATGTAGGTGGCGCCACCTGCCACAAAATCCAGAAAGCTATCCAGGATGTATAAACCTTTTTTTTTTAAATAAAATTTTAGGCAGATATGTCAAACCACTGCCAAGATATTAGTGATTTTATGCAATTGCAAACAAACAGACGGATGCTGTGCAAAAATGATTGCAGATGGCACCACCAGTTTTGCGTATGATAAAGAGCTATGTGAATTCTATAAACATGCAAAATTTTTGCCCAATTGGTCAAATGGTTCCTGAGATATGAGCTTGGATGTCTGCAGCTTAAATTTGAATGTAGGTGGCGCCACCTTTCATAAAACAAGAAAGCTGTCAAGGATGTATAAACCTGCAAAATTTTAGGCAGATAAGTCAAACCACTGCGGAGATATGAGTGATTTTATCCCAAGGCAGATGAACAGATGGATGCTGTGCAAAAATGGTTGCAGGTGGGGCACCAGTTTTGCGTATGATAAAGAGCTGTGGGAGATCTATACACATGCAAAATTTTGGCCCAACTGGTCAAATGGTTCCCGAGATATGAGCTTGGATGTCTGCAGCTTAAACGTGAATGTAGATGACGCCACCTGTCATACAATCAAGAAAGCTGTCCAAGATGTATAAACATGCAAAATTTCAGGTGGATAAGTCCATCCACTGCTGAGATGTGAGTGTTTTTATCCCAAGGCAGATGAACAGACGGACTCTGTGCAAAATTGTGGCAGGTGGTGCCACCAATTTTGCGTATGATTAAGAGATATGTGAGATCTATACACATGTAAAATTTCAGGGGGATATGTGAAACCAGTCCTGAGATATAAGCCTGAATGTCTGCAGTATATACATATATGTAGGTGGTGCCACCTGCCAAAAAATCCAGAAAGCTATCCAAGATGTATAAACATAAAAATTTTAGGCAGATATGTCAAACCACTACCGAGATATGAGTGATTTTAGCCCACGGCAATCAAACAGACGGACGCTGTGCAAAAATAAGTGCAGGTGGCGCCACCAGTTTTACGTATGGTAAAGACATGCAAAATTTTTGCCCAATCAGTCAAATGGTTCCTGAGATATGAGCTTGCATGTCAGCAGCGTAAATTTGAATGCAGGTGGCGCCACTTGTCATAAAATCAAGAAAGCTGTCAAGGATGTATAAACCTGCAAAATATCAAGTGGATAAGTCAAACCACTGCGGAGATATGAGTGATTTTATCCCAATACAGATGAACAAATGGACGCTGTAAAAAAATTGGTTGCAGGTGGTGCCACCATTTTTAGTATATGTAATAAAGCTTTCCAAGGGCTACATTTGTGCAAAATCTTTAGCCTTAACTGTCAAACGGTTCCCGAGATATGTGGGTTTATGTGTGGAAACAGACGCACAAATGGAAGCTGGGCAGAGAGGAAAGGTCAGAGGTCAACCAACAAGTGACCCAGGGGTCATGACGCTCAGCTGACCAGGAAGACACTGACACAAGTAATTTTATCATCTGAATGTCAAATTTGAATGAAATACTTTTTCCAAACTTGACCTTTTGTATAAAATCATCCAATATTCATTGGGGTACTATGGAGCTCTGTAGCATGAAGGATATGGGTAACAGACACCTATTTTCAAGGTTTACAAGATGACTTTTCAGGGGTCTCCCAGCATTTCAAAAAATAAAATTCTAGGTCCAGTTATTATGATTTGTGCCCTGTTAACAGATGACCAGATGTTTTCTGGGGGGTATTTCAAAGCCGCATAGGATGAAGGATATGGGTAACAGAGATGTAATTTCAGGTGCACAAGGAGACTTTTCAGGGGCCTCCCAGCATATCAAGAAAGGAGATTCTAGGTCCAGTCATTATGATTTGTGCCCTGTTTACAGATGACCAAATGTTTAAAGATCACAAAAGTAGAGAAAAACAAGGGACCTATGGGTCACGACGCTCAGCTGTTATATATGATAAAAAAATATTATTTAGAAATGAGGCACATGCTGGTTTTGTGTGGTAATAAATATAAGCTTTATTATGAGTTGTTGTTTAGCTTATGTCTGATTTTGATAGTACCTTTGGAGACAGGGAAGAGGATTGATTTCATTTATTTTATTAACAAATGGAGTACTACTGTCACACAGATTTTGACTTGGCCATATAACTTATAAGCAGAACATATAATAAGAGTTTAACTATTTATTAAAAAAATTACAAATATTGTCCCAAATATAATTTTTATTAAAAATAATAAGAGAATCATATGATTTTTTAAAATGAAATATAGTTGATATGATTATATAATAATATTAAAGAATATATTCATGAATGCATTCATGAATACATTTTGAAAGTATTTGCACGAGTATTCATATACTTTCATTTTTACCTGAATTCCCATTCTTTATGCAAGAAATTTTATAATGGAGTACATAATCATATTTGTATTTAAATACAATCACTAAGTATTCGCACCATGTCTGGTATTTATTCAGTTTTCACCAAACAATGATGTTGAGAATCCAGAATATACAAAATTCACACATTTAAATAATGATCATAAGTACCTGGTTTTATGGCTTTTATTTATATTAAAAAATAACTGTAAAAAATTCATTTTGGACTAATTTCACATCAATGTACACACTAGACACAGTAAGAATCTAGATTAATATTATCAACTGCATCTTTGTCTATCATTAATTTCCTTCATATAATCCTTAATGATTAGTAATGAATAATATGATTTACTTCTTTATCATTAAAAATGAACTGAAAAATGCCATAGGTGACTGCATGGTGTTATTTTGAATATGTGACATTCTACCCATCGATACAAGATTCTTATATCATCAGTAACTGCAAGTTAATTTCCTGTTATTATAAACTAACAAATTCCTTTTCTATTTTTCTTTAATTTGTTATTAAAAACCAATAAAAATTTATTAATTTATTGTTTATTGTTATGTTGTTGGTTAAAACTACTAGATGAGTTGGGTTGAACACCTGGATCATCTGTGGCTGGCCATCAGCTGCCTGGATTCTCCCCTCAAGCGTGCATAATTTGATGAAAGGTCAACAAGGTCAACATACAGGTGACTCAAGAGGGGCTGGAGAGAGCCAAAGTCTGACAGGGTCTCATAAAAAACATTAATAAAAGCTACAATATTTGGCAAATTTCTTTCAGCTTTCTAAACTACAAAGCTGAAATCCTTATGTGTGCATGATATGAAAATTATATCAACAGTGCTCACGGGAAACAAACGTGCCATGGTCACAGTTGGGCAAAATTTAAGGTACTAATTTTATATTTATACTAATAACTTATAAAATTTGAAAAATTCAGAACTAATTTTGGATATTCCATTGAATCATGATATGTTACATCCCTGACAAAAAATCTCTAGCTTCAGCAATCCTCTTGTAAAGGGAGTAAATATATTTCTTGATTTTTTACAAAGTGCATTATGTTTGGGCCCATAACTTAAAAAAAATACACAATACTGACATCATTTCTGGCATGTGCATAGTGAATGTATAGAAAAATATGTATATTATATATGATCAAAGTCAGATCAGTGGTTTTGATATTAGGCAGTCTTAAAGTGAAACATTGGGTTTTTAATGGAAAAATTAAGTTTTTCATTGATATCTCGAAGGAATTAAGTCCTAGTGACCAAATTCTTGGCATGGTAGGGGATTTTGGAGAAATCTAACTGTATGCCAAATTTAAGGAACTTAGAGCTGAAGCTCGGGAGCTGAGCTCTAGCAAACTGCATAACACTAGCAATATGTGACATGGTGCTTGAAAACTTGAATAAAATCTACAGTTTTTGATCAACTGGTTTCAAATTTTTGGTGTTAACAGTTGAAATGCTGACAAAAACATGCTGTGAAAATTAAATCCACAGCAGTTACAGCAAAAAAACGTGCCATGGTCAAAGTTGGGCAAAATTTAAGGTACAAATTTTTTATTTTTGCTAATATTTTTAAAAATTTAAAAGATTTTGATCTAATTTTGGGTATACAATTTAATTTTGATTAATAAAAGTAATATTACTGGAAAAAAAGTGCTTAGCTTTAACAAGTTTTGTGTTAAGTGATAAAATTTCTTTCCTGATTATTTAAAAAATGCATTATGTTTGGGCCCATAACTTTTTTTAAATTAAATAATACAGACCTAATTTCTGGCATGTACATAGGAATTAAATATAGAGGATTATTTATAGGAAATATGAGGAAAAACAGATGAGTGGTTTTGATATTAGGCAGTCCTTAAGTGTGAAAATAGGTTTTTAATAAAAAATTGAGGTTTTTCCTTAATTTCTCAAAGGAATGAAGTCGCAAAGACCCAGTTTTTGGCTTGGTAGGAGATCTTGGGGACATCTAACATTATGCTGAATTTTGGATTCCTAGGTCTTACGGTTTCAAAACGTGCCACATCTACGGACGGACGGACGGACGGACGGACGGACAGACGGACGGACGACGGACAATGGACCACGACTATAGCTCAGATGACTTATAGTCAGCTGAGCTAAAAATCGTAAAAAATAAAAAAAATATAGGTGGCACCACCAATCTCCAGAAATTGATGAAACACTCCATGATCAATATCCATGCAAAGAATCATGGTGATTAATGCATTAGTTGTTCAGATACTTGAGCTTTTGTATTAAATTTTGCATTATTCTGGGGGGTACTTCAGAACCCCATAGCTCGAAGAATATAGGTCACAGTGACCTAATTTCAGGTTTACAAGGAGAATTTCCATAGACCTCCCAGGATGTCAAGTAAGAAGATTCCAGGTCTAGCGGTTATGATTTGTGCCCTGTTAACAGACAGACGCCTGGATGGCCGGACGGACGACGGACAAAAGGTGATCCCTATAGCTCAGATGACTTTCAGTCAGCTGAGCTAAAAATTGAAAAAATACAGGTGGCGCCACCAGAATGCAGAAACTGATGAAACATTTCATGATCAATATCCATGCAAAGAATCATGGTGATCAATATAATAATTGTTCAGATACTTGAGCTTTTGTATCAAATTTTCCATTATTCTGGGGGGTACTTCGGAGCCCCATAGCTCAGAGGTTATGGGTAACAGAGACCTAATTTCAAGTTTTTAAGGAGACTTTTCATGGGCCTCTCAGCATGTCAAGAGAGAAGATTCTAGGTCCAGTTCTTACGATTTGTGCCATGTTAACAGATAACCGCATCTTATGAGGTCTCAAAAATAGAGAAAAAAATTAGTAAAAATAAAAAAAATACAGGTGGCGCCACCATACTGCAGAAACTGATGACACATTCCATGATCAATATCCATGCAAAGAATCATGGTGATCACTGCAATAGTTGTTTAGATACTTAAGCTTTTGTATCAAATTTTCCATTATTCTGGGGGGTACTTTGGAGCCCCATAGCTCAAAGGTTATGGGTAACAGAGACCTAATTTCAGGTTTCCAAAGAGACTTTTTATGGGCCTCCCGGCATGTCAAGAGAGAAGATTCTAGGTGTAGTCGTTACGATTTGTGCCCTGTTAACAGATGGCAGCATCTTAAGAGGTCTCAAAAATAGAGAAAAATATTGGTAAAAATCGAAAAAATACAGGTGGCCCCACCAGTCTGCAGAAACTGATGAAACACACCATGATCAATATCCATGCAAAAAATCATGATGATCAATGCATTAGTTGTTCAGATACTTGAGCTTTTGTATCAAATTTTCCATTATTCTGGGGGGTACTTCGGAACCCCATAGCTCGAAGAATATAGGTCACAGTGACCTAATTTCAGGTTTACAAAGAGAATTTCCATAGACCTCCCAGGATGTCAAGTAAGAAGATTCCAGTTCTAGCGGTTACGATTTGTGCCCTGTTAACGGACAGACGCCCGGACGGCCGGACGGACGACGGACAAAAGGTGATCCCTATAGCTCAGATGACTTACAGTCAGCTGAGCTAAAAATGAGGGCGCAGCAGTTCACATTTGACCGATCATAATTCCAAATTTAAAAAAATTCTGCCCAGTGGTTATGGAGGAGTTCTCCAGAAACCTATGCGGCAATGGTGGCAGCGTCAACGTACGACTGAAAACATAGTATCCGCAAAACTCTGTTTTGGCAGATACAATGATTGTAGCTGGCACCACCAGTCTTATATACAAAGAAGAGATACATACATATGCCTAATGTCAGACTGATATGTCAAAGCCTTCTTGTGAAATAAGCAGAAAATACACTGTGCAAAAATTATTGTAGGTGGCGCCACCAGTTTTGTACACTATAAAGCAACCCTATATGTATAAACATACCCAATTTTAGGCTGATGTATCAAATTCCTCTGTAGAAATAAGCAGGCGCATACACTGCAAAAGTCAATGTAGGTGGCACCTCCTGTCTTGTAAAGAGAATACCATCAAAGACGCATAGACAGGTATCAGTCCAATACATCAAACTTCCCCTGAGTTTGATGCACTGGGCTGACAAGTCTTAGGTGAATAAGGCAGTTGCCCCCAGTGACCTGTGACAAATTGCTGCCTCAAGCTACTGCACTGAGTGAACTCTTGACCTGCACCTGGCTAGACTGAGTGAACTTTTAACCTGTACCTGGCAGCACTGAGTGAACTCTGGACCTGTTGCATAATCTGACACAGTTGGCAGTCTGCCAAAGCTATAAACAAATTCAGGCTGAACTTTGGTGCCAAATATGATGCAGTGAGCAGTCTGCCAAAGCTATAAATAGAATGCAGCTACTGCACTGAGTGAACTCTATACCTGGCTGCACTTCTTCCAATCCTGGCACTGTGCCAAAACTATTTATAGAGCTGACATCTTCTTGGCTAATGGCCAACATCAAGGTTCTGGCAAGTGCTGCCATCTGTACACAATAGTGGTCCCTACTTGAAATAATTTTGAAATTTATTTTCCCAATAAAAAATGCTTTTCAGCTGACATTTTATAAAAAAGAAATCAGGAATATATGTAAAATTATTACGGATGCATACTGAATGCAAAATTAAAATACAGATATATATCATTGATGGTAAATTCTTGAATTAAGTTGAGCAGGGATACCAATAATCTATAATCCACGTACAGTTATCTTTATATAGCCACAGAGAGCTGAATATCCATGATTGTAACATTGCCTGGTATGATGAATAACTTAAATCATAAATCTAAATTTTTTTAAAGCTTTTAAAAAAACTTTCTTGTCAATATTAACCAAATATAACCTGAAATCTAAATGTCTAGTGGCATGATGTAATAGATGCTGATAAACTAGATGTAACAGCATCACACAGCTAACATATATGGTAAATTGACTCAATTCAATCTCCATAATACAGCCAAAAATCATTCATGTGGAACCATAAATGACAATTATTATAAGAATTATTGTAGGGATTATTCTTGTAAAATATTTAACAAACTGGCTTCAGTGGCATCAGTCGCAAAACGTTTTGCAAGTTTATAACTCATATAGGAAGATACTGCAAACTGGCTAAGTTCAGCTTCCCGTAAATCAGCCAAAAAGCACTGAACCAAAACCATTTGAACAAACTTGAATTATCAACATCTGAGGATAATTAATGTGTGAGATTTAAGAATTTGGCCCAGTGGTTTTTGAGAAGAAGATCTTTGTAGCCACTGAGCTAAAATGGGATGTTATGGCATATGACTAAATTCAGCTTCCCATAACTTAGCCAAAAGTCACTGAAAAGAGACCATTTGAACAAACTTCAGAAAGCACTACCCTAGGATCATTTCTGTGCGATATTAAACATTTTGTCTATATGGTTTCAGAGAAGAAGTTTTTTGTAGGCCTCAGTGTGATACAGGCACTAATGACCCTGTACAAAAAAGGCCGATGCAGGTGGCGCCACCAATACCTCAATTTCAGATATGACCTATGTGATCAACATTGGCATAAAATTTGGTGATGATAGTTCCAGCCGTTTCTGAGATTTAAATTTTGATATGCTTTTTTGCACAGTTAACAAAGTTCAACCTCCTGTAACTCGGCCAAAATCTCCAAACTGGAACCATTCGAACAAACTTGAGAAAGATTGTTCCAGGGATCATTTCTGTGAAACACTGGACAATTTGGCTGGACAGTTTCGGAGAAGAAGATTTTTAAAGCTTTTTCCCTATAAAATATAAGAAAATGCAGTTAGAAAAAAATAAAATCCGATATAGTTTTTTGGATGACTGATTATTTGCAAAAAATTTGGTGATGCTAGCTCCTGCCATTTTTGAGATAGCTATAGTTAACGTATAGACGCCGCACGACGCACGACGCTGCACCATCACATAAGCTCACAGGTTCGCTAAAAAAAGTGCCATGGTTAAAGTTTGGCAAAGTTTAAGGTACTGATTTTATTTTTATGCTAATAACTTAAAAAATTTACTAAATTCAGATCAAATTTTGGGTAAACAATTGAATCTTAATTAAACATAGTCATATACCTGGGAAAATACTCTAGTTTCAAAATTTTTCATATTAAGTGAGTAAATATTTTTCCTGATTTTTCACAAAGTCCATTATGTTCAGGCCCATAACTTAAAGAATTTATACTTAACAGATTTAATTTCTGGCATGTACATAGGAACTATATAGAGGAATATTTATGGTAAATATGAGGAAAAACAGAAGAGGTGTTTTGATATTAGGCAGTCCTGAAGTGTGTAAATAGGATTTTAATAAAAATTGAGGTTTTTCCTTAATTTCTCAAAGGAACGAAGTCGCAAAGACCCAGTTTTCGGCTTAGTAGGAGATCTTGGGGACATCTAACATTATGCTGAATTTTGGATTCCTAGGTCTTGCGGTTTCAAAACGTGCCACATCTATGGATGGACAGACAACGGACAATGGACCAGGACTATAGCTCAGATGACTTGCAGTGCCCCCTAGAAGATCACAGAATATAAGGTCACTTGGACCTAATTTCATGTTTGCAAGAATATTTGCCAAGGACCTCCCAAAATGTAACATTAGAATACTGCAGGGTTAATGGATATGATTTGTGCCTTGTCTGACTGTTTGGGTGCTCAAAATCATATTTTTGGCCAGTAGTGCAATGAATTTAGGTCATCAAGAGCTAATTTCAGGTTCCAAGGAGATTTGCCCAAGACTTCTCTGGATGTTCGATAGAAGATCCTAGGCAAAGCAGTTACCATTTGTATCTATATGACATTCAGGGTGCTCAAATGACATCTTTTCCTACAGGTCACAGAATATAGGTCAGTGACCTGATTTTATGTTTCCAAGGCCATTTTCCCAGGACCTCCCTGAATGTTATGTTAGAAGATTCTGGGCCTAATGGATACAGTTTGTGGTCCGACTGAATGTCTGGGTTCTGAAAACAACTTTTCAGCCCATAGACCACAGAATATGGGTCACCATGACCTAATTGAAGGTTTCAAAACTTTCCCTAGATGTAACAGGGATTAACAGCAGGCTGGCCGGATGCCGAACAAAGGATGATCGCTGAAACTTAGATGACTTACAGTCAGCTGAGCAAAGAAGCTGTCAGAAAATCTATATATGAGGTCAATTTCTTGAAGGGCTGACACCTATATTCAGGTACGGTGCAAGATTTTGCCAATAACCAGCTCTCAGGAAATTTCAAGGTTTAAACTATGATTATTTTGATTTGTGCCCTGTGAATGAAAAGTAGGCAGGACTGACAGACGGACAAAGAATAATCACTACAGTTCAGGTGACATAGTTACACACCTACTGTTCTTTTGCATGAACAAGTCTACAGATTTGAAACTGTGTTTAAACTATAGTATTCCTCACATTTTCAGTCTGAGGATATAAAACAAGGGACCCATGGATCACATTGCTCAGCTGAATTTTAGAAAATTTTAGCAAATGCAAACTACAGTGAAATTCCTACTTGCAGACAACTCAGTAAGGCGGACAACTCACTAAGGGGGACACTAAATCTCAGTCCCTTTGCCAAAATAAACTTTCCTCATTATTATGTTTAATGTAAACTCATTAAGTAAAGCCAACAATTCACTATCCCGAACAACGGAAAAACTTTCCCGTCCCTTCTGCGTATCAAGTACATCTTACCTCTGATGTGGACAGATATCTGGAGTTCTAGTTTTGTTCATATGTCTCCCGGGAGATGGCACTCCGAGGTCATGACCTCGTATGGCCTGTTTTGGTCAAAGAGACAGCCAGAGGACAAGCGTAATTTGGTGAACCATTGTGATGTTACATGTGAATATACAGTTGAACTTGTTGTTTATCTCAGAATTATTATTTAATTAGGATTTGCCACTCAACCTAACAAAAATAACTTTTAGGTATGATACCCCTTTTAATACCACAAGACCAGCACCAGAAACTACCGTTCTTGTTTTGTGATCAGCGTCATGCACGGGTAGCATTTATTAGTTAGCCACAGTTTGCACTTTGTTGTGGTGAATGCATGGTGAGTTGTTACTCACATGATTCATTAATAAACTCAAAAGTTATTTGTATTGTTGTTTTCAACTTAAGGCTGTTGATTTTCGCAGTTAAAACAACCTATCCCCGGTAGCGGCATTTGCTTAAGGACTTGCCACACTTAAAGAGGAGGTTCATTTGTATATGGAGCCTATAAAAGAGAACTATTGGATAGTCATATTCTGTGCTTCATGATCACAATGACCAGAGCTCAATTTCTAATTCACGTTTTTCATTCTTTTTTATATATAGTTAAATATTACAAATATATGTTTAATCTCCTCAAAATATACCTTAAATATAATTGACAAATTTCAAATTAAACATACAATTAATTAAATTACCAGTATTAATAAATGATGAATTAACATGCACATCTCCCCTAATGAGGACAACTCACTTATGAGGACAAAATCCTCCAGTCCCTAAAGTGTCTGACTTAGAGGAGTTTTTTCAACTATGTGACAGTAATATGTGCATAAAATAACCATGGGAATGTATGAATACCTCTAAATTATAGAATAAGGCAGAAGGTTGAGATAATCTGAAGTATAATTTTACACATTTAATTTATTAACTGAAATAAATGCTGTAAAAAAAAATAAAATATATTTTACTGTGTAATATATGAAAATTGTGGCCTGAAACCATTCATTTAATGCAATAAGGAAAAAAAAACATCATTTGCCTATGAGTTATATGAAAGGATACAACTTACCAACAAATAATGTGTTTATGTTATAAATAAGGAAGGAGGAGGATGAGAGTGAGAGAGAATGAGAGAAGGTCTGCATTCAAAAGAGCTTAAGGGAAAAAAGCTGATTAATAATTATTATATAACTCTTGATTAACAGAGATGGACAGACAGAGCTGATCACTTTATGTCCCATTCTGCAAAAGCAAGAATATATGTTTCAATTAGATCCTATTATTTATTACACTATTTTTTTTTCTCATTTAATAAATCCTTATACAACTGCTATAAAACTAATAGACAAGTCCATAGGTGCAAGGGCTCAATGGCAAGGGGGGGGGGGGGGAGGATTTAATGGTAAGAGAAACAGCACCACTGCATTTACAAACAGGTTATGATATTAAGGCAACAGTGCTTACAAAAGGAAAAGTTTATTCATAATTATAAAACATTTAAAAACAGACAGACAGATGGACAAACAAAGCCTATCATTTATTTCATATTCTGCTGAGTCAGGAAAATAATGAACAAATGTTTGCACAAGAACCTCATTCTTTTCATGACATCAATTTTATTTTAATTTTATAAATTTTATACACTTGCAATGTAACATATGTATCTGATATATAAGCTGATTCACAATTCTAAATTGCATCACTATTTATCCCTAATATGGTCAGATAACAACACATTATGCATATACACATATTTTTTTATCACAAAAATATATATTTTATAAATTTGCAAAACGATAAATATATGAAAATATAACTTGATTCAGAATTTACAATTTTAAATTGCACCTTTATGTATTCATGATTTGGCTCATATATTGTCAAATTATGCTTCCTGATGGATTTAATTATATATTAATTTGTTAAAATCATTTGAAAGATGATTAATTGTTACATTACTACAACATGGCATTATGGATTACTCCTTGAATTAGAACAGTTTTGAACAATGGAGTGGAAACAGCTTCACAATTAAGGAAATACATTTCAAACAATAACAATTTATGCATTACAGTTGGTGGTAGGGAAGGGGGGGGGGGATGATATGAAAATAACTGTACACCTGTGACTCCTGCTCCGCAGTGACCCATTACTAATCAGGTAAACAGAGACAGCTGCACTGAATGACCCCCAGTGACCAAAGTGGGCTGCGAGACAAAGCAAGTGAATACAATAAGAGCCATAAAATTCAATAACTAGACTACTGTATTTCCTTGATAAGAGGCCCAGGCGTTTATTTTTTTCAGACCATGCTTTGACCCAGTGTCTAAACAAGGCTGGCTTCTATTTTAATGTATAAAAATACATTAGCAGGCTCGTCAGACAAAACTAAAAAACAAGTGACCCATGGGTCATGACGCTCAGCTGAATGGGAAGAGATTCGCAAAAGGAAATTTTATCATCTGAATGGTAGTATATAACCATTCAACTGAAGCATCAAACAGATTAACCAACAGGCCAAGATTGTGTCTGTATTTATATATCTCAACAAGTGACCCATGGGTCATGTCACTCAGCTGACAGGGAAGAGATTCGCTAAAGGAAATTTTATCATCAGAATGGTAGTATATACCCATTCAACTGAAGCATCAAACAGATTAACCAACAGGCCAAGATTTAGTCTTTATTTATATATCTCAAAAATAGAGAAAAAATGTGTAAACTTTAAAAACTAGAATACGGGTAGCCGACAAGTGACCACGTGTATCCGCCAAAATCAGAGTGGAACGGTTGAAGTGAGGCATGGATTGAGTGGCAAGGGGAAATAGAGTGAGGTATGTTGTATATTACTTTTTTTAGCATGGATGTCTGCAGCCTAAATGTGTATGTAGGTTGTGCCACCTACCACAAATCCAGAAAGATGTCCAAGTTGTATACATATGCAAAATTTTAGGCAGAAAAGTCAAACCACTACATGTGTATGAGTGATTTTAGCCAACGGCAGACAAACAGACAGACGCTGTGCAAAAATGGTTACAGGTGGCCCCTCCAGTTGACCTATGTGAGATCTATACACATGAAAAATTTTGGCCCAATCGTGCAAACGGTTCCCAAGATATGAGCTTGGATGTCTGCAGTGTAAAATAGAATGTAGGTGGCGCCACCTGTCATAAAATCAAGAAAGCTATCCAGGATGTATAAAACTGCAAAATTTTAGGCAGATTTGTCAAACCACTGCCGAGATATGAGTGACATTATCCCACGGCAGAAAACAGACAGACGCTGTGCAAAAATGGTTGCAGGTGGCGCCACCAGATTTGCGTATGATAAAGAGCTATGTGATATCTATACACATTCAAAATTTTGGCCCAATCGGTCAAACAGTTCCTGAGATATGAGCTTGGATGTGATCAGCTTGAACGTGAATGTAGGTGGTGCCATCTGTCATAAAATAAAAAACAAGGGACCTATGGGTCACGACGCTCAGCTGTTATATATGATAAAAAAATATTATTTAGAAATGAGGCACATGCTGGTTTTGTGTGGTAATAAATATAAGCTGTATTATGAGTTGTTGTTGTTGTTTAGCTTATGTATGATTTTGATAGTACCTTTGGAGACAGGGAAGAGGATTGATTTCATTTATTTTATTAACAATTGGAGTACTATTGTCACACAGATTTTGACTTGGCCATATAACTTATAAGCAGAACATATAATATAAGAGTTTAACTATTTATTTTAAAAAATTACAAATATTGTCCCAAATATAATTTTTATTAAAAATAATAAGAGAATCATATGATTTTTTTAAATGAAATATAACTGATATGATTATTAAAATAATATTAAAGAATATATTCATGAATGCATTCATGAATACATTTTGAAAGTATTTGCACGAGTATTCATATACTTTCATTTTTACCTGAATTCCCATTCTTCATGCAAGAAATTTTATAATGGAGTACATAATCATATTCGAATTTAAATACAATTACAAAGTATTCGCACCATGTCTGGTATTTATTCAATTTTCACCAAACAATGATGTTGAGAATCCAGAATATACAAAATTCACACATTTAAATAATGATCATAAGTACCTGGTTTTATGGCTTTTATTTATATTAAAAATAACTGTAAAAAATTCATTTTGGACTAATTTCACATCAATGTACACACTAGACACAGTAGGAATCTAGATTAATATTATCAACTGCATCTTTGTCTATCATTAATTTCCTTCATATGATCCCTAATGATTAGTAATGAATAATATTATTTACTTCTTTATCATTAAAATTGAACTGAAAAATGCCATAGGTGACTGCATGGTGTTATTTGGAATATGTGACATTCTACCCATCGATACAAGATTCTTATATCATCAGTAACTGCAAGTTAATTTCCTGTTATTATAAACTAACAAATTCCTTTTCTATTTTTCTTTAATTTGTTATTAAAAACCAATAAAAATTTATTAATTTGTTGTTTATTGTTATGTTGTTGGTTAAAACTACTACCGGTAGATGAGTTCGGTTGGACGCCTGGATCAACTGTGGCTGGCCATAAGCTGCCTGGATTCCTGTATGCCTCGCCTCAAGCGTGCATAATTTGATGAAAGGTCAACAAGGTCAACATACAGGTGACTCAAGAGGGGCTGGAGAGAGCCAAAGTCTGACAGGGTCTCATAAAAAACATTAATAAAAGCTACAATTTTTGGCCAATTTCTTTCAGCTTTCTAAACTACAAAGCTGAAATCCTTATGTGTGCATGATATGAAAATTATATCAACAGTGCTCACGAGAAACAAACGTGCCATGGTCACAGTTGGGCAAAATTTAAGGTAATAATTTTATATTTATACTAATAACTTATAAAATTTGAAAAATTCAGAACTAATTTTGGGTATTCAATTGAATCTTGATTAAAAAATGTTACATCCCTGACAAAAAAATCTCTAGCAATGCCCTTGTTAAGGGAGTAAATATATTTCTTGATTTTTTACAAAGTGCATTATGTTTGGGCCCATAACTTAAAACAATTACGCAATACTGACATCATTCTGGGATGTGCATAGAGAATGAAAAATATGTATATTGTTTATGATTAAAGTCAGATCAGTGGTTTTGATATTAGGCAGTCTTGAAGTGTAACAATGGGTTTTTAATGGAAAAATGAAGTTTTTCATTAATATCTCGAAGGTATTAAGTCCTAGTGACCAAATTCTTGGCATGGTAGGGGATTTTGGAGACATCTAACTGTATGCTGAATTTAAGGAACTTAGAGCTGAAGCTGGGGAGCTGAGCTTTTGCAAACTGCATAACACTAGCTTGATGTAAACAATATGTTACAAGGTGCTTGAAAACTTGATTAAAATCTACAGTTTTTGATCAACTGGTTTCAAATTTTTGGTGTTAACAGTTGAAATGCTGACAAAAACATGCTGTGAAAATTAAATCCACAGTACTTACAGGAAAAAAACGTGCCATGGTCAAAGTTGGGCAAAATTTAAGGTACCAATTTTTTATTTTTATTAATATTAATATATAATATGAAAAACAGATGAGTGGTTTTGATATTAGGCTGTCCTAAAGTGTGAAAATAGGTTTTTAATAAAAAATTGAGGTTTTTCCTTAATTTCTCAAAGGAAGGAAGTTGCAAAGACCCAGTTTTCGGCTTGGTAGGAGATCTTGGGGACATCTAACATTATGCCGAATTTTGGATTCATAGGTCTTACGGTTTCAAAACGTGCCACATCTACGGACGGACGGACGGACGGACGGACAGACGGACGGACGACGGACAATGGACCACGACTATAGCTCAGATGACTTATAGTCAGCTGAGCTAAAAATTGTAAAAATTTGAAAAAATACAGGTGGCACCACCAGTCTGCAGGAAATGATGGAACACCTCTTGATCAATATGTATGCCAAAAATCATGACCATCTGTATTGTAGTTATTGAGATGTTGCAGTTTTTTTAATCAAATTTTCCATTATTCTGGGGGGTAATTGGGAGCCCCACAGCTCAAATGATATGGGTAACAGAGACCTTATTTCAGGTTTCCATGGAGACTTTTCATAGGTCTCTCACTGTGTCAAGAATGAAGATTCTAGGTCCAGTCTTAACGATTTGTGCCCTGTTAACAGATGTCCACATTTTTAAAGACCTCAAAAACAGAGAAAACAAATTGTAAAGAATAAAAAAATACAGGTGGTGCCACCAGTCTGCAGAAACTGATGAAACATCTCATGATCAATATGTATGCCAAAAATCATGACCATCAGTGATTTAGTTAATGAGATATTGAAGTTTTTGTATGAAATTTTTCACTATTCTGGGGGGTACTTTGGGGCCCCATAGCTCAAAGGATTTGGGTAACAGAGACCTAATTTCTGATTTCCATGGAGACTTTTTATAGGTCTCTCACTGTGTCAAGAATGAAGATTCTAGGTCCAGTCTTTACGATTTGTGCCCTGTTAACAGTTGTTCACATTTTTAAAGGTCTCAAAAATAGAGAAAAAAATTCGTAAAAAATCTAAAAATACAGGTGGCGCCACCAGTCTGCAGGAACTGATGGAACATCTCATGATAAATATGTATGCCAAAAATCATGACCATCAGTGATGTAGTTAATGAGATATTGAAGTTTTTGTATGAAATTTTTTACTATTCTTGGGGCTACTTTTGGGCCCAATAGCTCGAAGGATATGGGTAACAGAGACCTAATTTCTCGTTTCCAAGGAGATTTTTCATTGACCTCTCAGAATGTGAAGTTACAAGATTCTAAGTCCAGCGGTTATGATTTGTGCCAGGTTAACGGACAGACGGACGGACAGACGGACGACAGAGAAAGAGTGATCGCTATAGCTCAGCATGACTGAAAGTCAGCTGAGCTAAAAACAGAGAAAAAAGTGCGTAAAAAATACAGGTGGCTCCACCAGTCTGCAGAAACTAATAAAAAGACTTAATTGTCAATATGCATGCAAAGAATCATGGTGATCTCTGCATTAGTGGTTCAGATACTTCAGCTTTTGTATCAAATTGTCCATTATTCTGAGGGATACTTCAGAGTCCTATAGCTTGAAGGATATGGGATACCTCCATGATCAATATCCATGCAAACAGAGACCTAATTTCAGGTTTCCACAGACACTTTTCATGGGCCTCCTTGCATGACAAGAATGAAGATTCTTGGGGGGTATTTTGGAGCCATACAGCTTAAAAGATATGGGAAACAGAGACCTAATTTCAGGTTTCCATGGAGGCTTTTCATGGGTCTCCCTGTGTGTCAAGAATGAAGATTCTAGGTCAAGTTGTTATGATTTTGGCTCTGTTAACAGATGTTCATATCTGTAAAGGACTCAAAAATAGAGAAAAAAATTCGTAAAAAAAGCTGAACAAATACAGGTGGTGCCACCAGTCTGCAGAAACTGATGAAACACTCCATGATCAATATCCATGCAAACAACTATGGTGATCTCTGCATTAGTTGTTCAGATACTTCAGTTTTGTATCAAATTTTCCATTATTCTGAGCTGTACTTTGGAGTGCCATAGCTCAAAGGATATGGGTAACAGAGACCTAATATTAGGTTTCCATGGAGACTTTTCATAGGTCTCTCACTGTGTCAAGAATGAAGATTCTAGGTCCAGTCTTTACGATTTGTGCCCTGTTAACAGATGTGCACATTTTTAAAGGTCTCAAAAATAGAGAAAACTATTCGTAAGTAAATGAAAAGTACACATGGCGCCACCAGTCTGCAGAAATTGATGAATCACCTCTTGATCAATATGTATGCCAAAAATCATGACCATCAGTGTTGTAGTTATTGAGATGTTGCAGTTAGTTTTTATCAAATATTTCATTTTTCTGGGGGGGGGGGGGGGGGGGGTAATTGGGAGCCCCACAGCTCAAAGGATATGGGAAACAGAGACCTTATTTCAGGTTTCCATGGAGACTTATCATAGGTCTCTCAATGTGTCAAGAATGAAGATTCTAGGTCCATCCTAAAGATTTGTGCCCTGTTAACTGATGTTCACATTTTTAAAGACCTCAAAAACAGAGAAAACAATTAGTGAAGAATTGAAAAATACAGGTGGCGCCACCAGTCTGCAGAAACTGATGAAACATCTCATGATCAATATGTATGCCAAAAATCATGACCATTAGTGATGTAGTTAATGAGATATTGAAGTTTTTGTATGAAAATTTTTACTTTTCTGGGTGGTACTTTTGGGCCCAATAGCTCAAAGGATATGGGTAACAGAGACCAAATTTCTGGTTTCCATGGAGACTTTTCATAGGTCTCTCACTGTGTCAAAAGAAGATTCTAGGTCCAGTCTATACGATTTGTGCCCTGTTTACAGATGATCACATTTTTAAAGGTCTCAAAATTAGAGAAAAATATTTGTAAAAAATTGAAAAATACAGGTGGCGCCACCAGTCTGCAGGAACTGATGGAACATCTCATGATCAATATGTATGCCACAAATCGAGACCATCAGTGTTATAGTTATTGAGATGTTACAGTTTGTTTTTATCAAATTTTTCATTATTCTGGGGGGTAATTGGGAGCCCCACAGCTCGAAGGATATGGGTAATAGATACCTAATTTCAGGTTTCCATGGAGACATTTCATAGGTCTCTCAATGTGTCAAGAAAGAAGATTCATGGTCCAGTCTTTACAATTTGTGCCTGGTTAACGGACAGACAGACGGACAGACAGACAGACGGACGACGGACAAAGAGTGATGGTTATAGCTCAGATGACCTACAGTCAGCTGAGCTAAAAAGAACATGTCAAATCACTACTTAGGGACACTTGAAAACATTGCCGGTACAGCGATTGAGTTAATGAAATTTCTATCATAGATGCCACAGGAATATGGGACATGTGCAATCTCCAAAATCACGCACCATAATAAGAATTTACGGGGAATCACAGTGAAAGATTGCAGTTGCCCACAGGAATCTGTCCATTTGGGCCTCTCAAAACCAGATACCCTGGTGTTTCATGTGGCTGTTCCATTTGTTTTACACCACGTGCAGTTGGTAACATTTGTTTTCCTCTGAGCACAGGGTGGCTCTTCCATTAACTGTGCACCACGTCCAACTGGTAACATTGGTTCCATCGAAATATGGGGTCTGGTACTTATAACAGCACAGCAGAATTCATTTTAAGATTATCTCAGAAGTGTGGTTAAATTGGTCACATTGAGGGCACAATTGAAAGCACTTCAAAAATGAAAGCAAGGAGCGTGATTTGGCTTGACAGTAGCTACATATTGTACTGCTTGACACCATCATTTGGTGTCTCCATGCAACAAGAAACATGTTCAAACAAATTTGAACAGTTCTGTTCAACCATCCGTGAGGTCGACTCTCACTGTACAAAGTTGTGCCACTTGTGTTAAGCGGTACTCTTTTTACCTAGCTTGACAGCAGTCATAGTGTAAGCCTTCTCACTGCTGAGGTATTTGTGTAGAGTTTATTACTGGTAGGATCAGTGATCAGCTTGAATCATAATGGACCATTCAGGGTTGGGGCGAATTACATTGAATAGAATTCATTACAATTACAATCCCAATAACAATTACAATTACAAATTACTTGAATTTCACAATATAATGATTAAATTACAATTATTTAACAAATGAAATTATTTACTTTCAATTACTTTATACTAAATCTACAATTCTAAGCATGGTTCGTGAAAAGGATCAATCATACTAGAAAGGAGAAAATTAAATTTTTAAAGGGAAAACTACAAGCACATATGAAGTTTGATATCATGTACAGTTGTGACTTGACATTCCGCCCCTTAACAATCAAAAAACCTTGCACTCCAATGGTATTTTGTAAAAAATGAACGTCCCCCACATGAATTAGCCTTGGTAAACTGACAGCCTCGGATTCCGACTCTGACATGACATTTCCCAGCACAAACAGGGATACCAATATATTTTCTGACTTGACAATCTGACCGGAATATTTTCCTTTTATGCCAGTCATCTGGCTCGTGCACAATTGGGCCTGAAATCCAGCAATGCGTATTCTTCTGACCACACACTAGAGTCAATTACTGAGTCAGTTTGGCTCATTAATTAAGTCAGTTTGGATCAGTATTTTGGCAAAAATGGACCTCTCCAAGTATGGAACACGTGGAGGAGGAGAACGAGGTCAGGGACCATATCCAGGATCTAAACAGCGCTGACCATGTGACCACAGAGGATTATCTCCAGGAGACAACATGGAGCCCACAGAATCAATGCCGACGAGGCGACTGCTGCTATTGTGTCAATGGTCAAAGAAGACGGAGACAGGAGTGACAGCGAGTCTGAGGGAGAAGATGATCCTCCTAAACCAGAACCTCTCAGAGTAGCACTTGGGGGAATGGAAAGATGGCTACTGTATATGGAGGAGCCGGGCTTCCCTGCAGGGGATGTTGATGTCGACCGCGGACTGCTTAGAAAAGTCTGTGAAAATCAAAATAAAATAACCAGATACCAGACAGATATGCTTGCATTCTTTAGACGTACATGAACTCAGTCGATCAAATGCTGTTTCATTCATTATATACATTTAGTTAATGTTTGTTCAGAAATATAATCATGGTTCATAACGAAAAAAATCTGCAAAGGTCATCAACCTTGACGAGCGTTGTATATATATAGACATGTATATAAGAGATAAAACAGTACTTTACAACGGATGTTTTATTTTTTTTTACATAAATCATAACAATATCATATATGTTACCGATTATAACAAAATAGCTAATGAATACTAACCAGTCCTCATCAAAATATTAAGGTCACATTGTATCTTGACCCTCAGTCACCGTTAGTGATTTGACAATCAGACAGCCTTGCAATCCGACAAAAATTAGGGTATTACATGTAGTGTCGGATAATCAAGTCACGACTGTATTAAAGTGCATGAGATCTTTACCAAGGATAATCATATATGATGGCATCATATTCCTTTAATTTCTTATGGATAGGCAAAACTGACTGCCAGAACACATTTATGAACATCGCTCTTTTTACTTGTAGATTGAGTTGTAACTTTTTTAATTACATTTTTTACATGAAGTAGAGTATCTGAAAGCATATATAGGTAAACTATGTATTATCCTGAAGTCAACAACTATCACTTTCAAATATCATCTGTGTAAAAATATCATCTGATATTCTTTAACCACATATTATCCTTTACTTGACAAATGCTTCCAGATAACACTGGTACTAATAAGATCACCTGTGGAAACAATTGTTGGTTCAAACCTCTGATGATCTAAAATCCTTAGCTACTGATCCTCCACAAAAATCAACATGTAGATCTTAATGTTTCAACTTACAATGTCTAAGCCCATTAAAGATATGTCGTAAATACTGAAATTTTTAATATAATTTTACTTTCACGACACTCAACAATGTTTATTTTTCAAATGAATAATTCATATAAATATAAACATGCTGTTATATAATATAATTTGATGCAATGAAGTTAATTATAGGAAAAGTGAGTGAAAATTCAGTACATTCACCATGGTTATTTTCTTTATGAATGATAAGTAGTGTACATTGTCCAGAGTTCCAAGGCCATGTCTGTCATAGAAAACAGTGGAGAAAGTCAGCTCCAGCCAGCCAACTGAGACAGCCTTGCTATCTTGATAGCAATCTCTATTTACCTCATGGGCCACCCACTGGAAATTAATTCTGATATCAGCCATCCCAGATCATTAGCCTCTTTTGTCCCTATGACTCTCTCAATGTAAGTAAATTAGCAGATAAACACTGATGTAATCAGATCAGTAGGAGTATGTTCCAGCCAAATAATTGTTCATTTAAGTCAAAGTGTTAAATACCGCAAGACCCGTACTTATGCTAGTGTAGCTCTACACATGTGAGCATTATAGAAGTCTATTACTTCATCTAGATGGCAGCAGAGGTATTTGCAAAAAAAAAAGAAATGCCTCAAGTGAAACACCAGGTGAAATTACATCTATTTTCATGTTTGTAATCAATACAATAACAGAAGAGCGTTGTTTTTCCGAAAAGTGTCAAGGGACAAGCTTTTCTTTCGGAAATTCGGTCAGGGGTCTAGGGCCAGTTTTATACGACAGTAAATGATTAACTTAATACTATATTAATTAGGGAACACTGTGTTTCTTTTCAACCCACGTAATATATGACCAGAACTTATAAAAATATCAGATTTATTGCAGAGTTTGATAGGTAAAACACATTTTAACCTGTTTTTAGGATACTTGTGTGCCATTTTTTCCAACAAATTCACGATAGGGAAAGGTCAAATGACGTTGCCATTATTGTAGTTCAGTTAGGTTCTTTAATAGCCCACAGGCTGTGCCAGTGGGGGATACGCATAACGCAGTCCAATTTTCTTTTCTTGGACCCCATATCTCTGGCAAGTGACAGCAAGACGATCGTGTTTGATTGGTGTTCTTCTTGACAGTAAATAAGCTGAATAACAGCAAGTTTGAGTAAGTGACACAATTGCTCTCTCGGAATTAATTGTATGGCCAATTGTATCTAAACCAACATGAGCACAAGCGATGTGCGAATGATACCTTACCAAAAAGTGGCAATGGTGGGGTATTACAAGGTGCAAAAGCAAGAAAACGACACAAGGTGGAACCACCTGTATTCTGCAGAAGAGAAAAATCCAAGATTAAAAAAAAAAATTTTAAATTATATTAAAAAAAAAATGTTTTTCTAACTTAAAAATACATATATGCATGATATGAAAGACATCATGCTAAGAGTGCTGTCAAGTGGCAAAGGTGGGGTATTAAGAGGTGCGAAGGCAAGAAAAAGACACAATGTGACACCACCTGTATTCTGCAGAAGAGAAAAAAAATCCAAGATTAAAAAAAAAAAATTTAAATTTAAATTTAAAAAAAAAATTTTTAACTTAAAAATATACATATGCATGATATGAAAGAAATCTGTCCTTAAGTTTTCAATTTATCATGCTAACAGTGCTGTCAAGTGGCAATGGTGGGGTATTAACAGGGGCCCCACCTGTATCAGCATAATCGCTGCTGTGACCTTGAAACAAGGGACCTATGGGTCAAGTTGCTCAGCTGAATTTTGGAAAATATTAGTAACTGCAAAATATTTTTGTTTCTTATGGTTTTTCCATGTATATTACCATTTGAAAAGCTAAGAGAAAATGGCCCAGCTTAAATGAAACTCTGTAAATTATAGAATAATGGACAGGAGCTAAAGCATATGGACTGTGTAATAAATGAAACCTTTGGCCTGAAACCATTTAGTGATGCACCAAGGGAATAAAATGGGCTTACGGTAAGTGTCACATAAAAGTTCCATTTCATAAACAAATAATGTGTGAAGGTAATTAATTTTTCAAAAGTTAAATATATGGCCATATGAGTTAAAAATTAATCCCACAAAGTTTGACCAATATTTCTAATTTTAAAAACTAGATAAGTAGGCCCCACCAACTTTAAGAGATATGAACGAAATGCTACAAAGTATTTATATCTTCTTAAATCTTGTCAGTTAGTACCTTCATTAGGTCCTAATATTTTACCATATATGAATATTAGGATTAAATTCCTGAACATTTTTTTTCTTTTAAAAAAATCAAAATTGTCCAAGTCTCAACAAAAAGAATTTTTTAACATTAAAATTATCAGCTTTGTCTTGTATATTAGTCCTGTGTATCGAAGCGGTGGGTTCAGTGAGGGGTCTCTGTTGTTACTGTTCATCGCTGAAATTATAAGATTCTTGTTTAGAGTACAGGTCTGTCAACAGAATGGGGTGGGAGGGGGCCGAGAGAAAGGCTCCCTGTGGAATTAATGCTGGCAGCCTGATCAAGCTCAACAAGAGAGAGGGCTTGCCGGATTGATGGGATTACATAACAGCCTGGGGAGCATAAAGAGTTGCACTGAATGACCTAGAGTGACCTCAGTGGACTGCTTGACAATGTAAGGGAATACAACAAGAGCCTCCAAACAAATTCAATAACTAGCCTAATTTTGCAGCTTTTATTTTTCATATTTAAGATTTTAACAGATTTAATCCTTATGTGTACATGCTGTGAAAATAACATCCACAGTAACAGGAAAAAATTGTGCTGTGGCCAAAGTTGGGCAAAATTTAAGGTACTGATTATATATTTATGCTAATAACTTAAAAAAAATTGCAAATTTCAGATCTAATTTTCCGTATACAATTGAATCTTGATTAAATGATTTTATATTCCTGATAAAAAGTCTCAGCCATTCTTATGTTAAGTGAGTAAATATATATCCTGATTTTTTACAAAGTGCATTATGTTTGGGCCTATAACTTCAACAAATTATGCAATACTGACCTAAATTTTGGTATGTACATAGGAAATGTATGGAAGAATGTGAATATTTACAATTACATCTAACATTATGCCAATTATAATTACCAGGTAAACAAAAGTAGGGTCATGATGCTAGAAAATACAAATACATTAAGTCTTCTAAAAAACTTCAATAGCTGGACTATTTTTTAAGCTTATACTTTCAAATTCAAAATTCATCAGATTAAATCCATATGTAAACTGGCTGTGAAAATTAAATCAAATGTACTTATAAGAAAAAAACGTGCCATGGTCAAATTTAGGCAAAATTTAAGGTACCAATTTTTTATTTTTGCTAATATTTTTAAAAATTTAACAGATTTTCATCTAATTTTGGGTAAACAATTTAATTTTGATCAATAAAAGATATATTACTGGAAAAAAATCCATAGCTTTAAACTGTTTTGTGTTAAGTGATCAAATATCTTTCCTGATTTTTTACAAAATGCATTATGTTTGAGCCCATAACTTTTTTTAAATCATACAATACAGACCTAATTTCTGGCATGTACATAGGAACTATATAGAGGAATATTTATGGTAAATATGAGGAAAAACAGGTGAATGGTTTCATAGTTAGGCTGTCCTGAAATGTGAAAATAGGTTTTTAATAAAAAATTGAGGTTTTTCCTTAATTTCTCAAAGGAACAAAGTCGCAAAGACCCAGTTTTTGGCTTGGTAGGAGATCTTGGGGACATCTAACATTATGCCAACAACCTTGGGAGCATACAGAGCTGCACTGAATGACCAACAGTGACCACAGTGGACTGCTTGACAATGTAAGGGAATACAACAAGAGCCTCCAAAAGAATTCAATAAATAGCCTAATTTTGCAGCTTTTATTTTCAAATTTCATATTTTTACAGATTAAATCCTTATTTGTACATGCTGTGAAAATTAGATCAACAGTACTTACAGAAAAAAATCGTGCCATGGTCAAAATTGGGCAAAATTTAAGGTACCAATTTTTTATTTTTGTTAATATTTTTTAAAATTTAAAAGATTTTGATCTAATTTTGGGTATACAATTTAATTTTGATTAATTAAAGTTATATTACTGGAAAAAAAGTCCATAGCTTTAACATGTTTTGTGTTAAGTGTTCAAATATCTTTCCTGATTTCTTACAAAATGCATTATGTTTGGGCCCATAACTTTTTTAAATTATACAATACAGACCTAATTTCTGGCATGTACATAGGAACTATTGGAATATTTATGGTAAATATGAGGAAAAACAGATGAGTGGTTTTGATATTAGGCAGTCCTGAAGTGTGAAAATAGGTTTTTAATAAACAAGTGACCCATGGGTCATGACGCTCAGCTGCCAAGCATGACCTGTGACATCATGGAGATTCACAACTTCCAGTCTAATTTTGAAGAACCAATTTGTTGAAAATTTTCTATGACAACAGAAATATATATCACCTATGTCTGGTTAAAACACAGTGAATTGATGGTCTGAGGAAAATGCATGATTGTTAAGCTATCAGGAACTATTCCAACAGCTTGCTTGAAACCTGTCAGTCTCAAAGGAACACCAAAAAGGGCAAATATAAGATCAAAATATATAGCAAAAATCAAGGAAATACATGCAAGAATTATTGAGAAACAGGTGCTTCTGTATGAATTTTTATTCAATACAAGCCAACTGTACTGCACTTTTATAAATGATGGTAATATTTATTCAGAAATATTTGACCCAATCCTTTACAAGATTACATAAATATACATCCAACTGCATTCACTTTAACTGTTCTTGAGATAATATGATCAAAAGGAATTAAAAGATGGTTGCCTGGTGGCCATATGGGACTTCTGACAAGTCTGAAATCAGACAAACATTCTCTAAATCGGACCAAACATTAAAGAAAAATTACTGAAACTGCACTGAAGAAAGAATTTCTAAGGTGGCTAACTGGCAGACATAATGGATTTCTGACAAGTGTGACATTTGATATCCCACATTCTCCAATAAGAGACCAAACTTGGGGCAAATTATCCAGTAATGAATGCCCAAAATAATTCAAAAGGCATGTCCAAGCCCTCATATCAGATTTATAGATATGCAATTGTAAAAAGTGTAAGTCCAATATTTTTTATTATCACTCTGCTTTTCAATGGGGTCAGCAGGGTAGGTAAACTGCCAAACCTGAAAGAAAAGAAATGCAGACAGCATGACTAAGAGTCTTGAAATAAAACAAAAAGCCATCCTAAATCAAGGTACACATCCACATATTATGAGAACAAACACTTGCTTTTATATGTGGTGATATATATTAAAATATTCAGATATCTAGGAAACTAAGTTTATTGCTAGGATTCCATAAAATAAACTGCAAAATGTTCCCCATCATCTTATAAATCAGTAGCTAGACCTTAACACTTAACTCTCATAGTCTTAATGCCTGGCTGAAGTATTCCAACAACAGTGTTTTTGTTATGAAGTAACGAGGTACTTTATCACTGAGCCTTATCACTTAATAGGCTGATACAAAAGGGAGTCATATGTCACCAGTGTCACTCACAATTACAGCCACACAGGGAGATTTACCAGCTGGAGTGGGATGGTTATATATACAAGAAAAATAGAGATGGTCTATAAAATAAGTAATTGTGAACATCCCTGACCTATGACCTTGGCCTTTTGCCCATATATCAACTGGATTCTTTCTAAATGATGGGTAACTACTAACCACTTAAACCTGGTGTAATTACTTGGCAACCAATGGGTGAATAACTTTGACCTGCAACCTTTAACCTGCTGACCAGCTGACCCCAAAATCAATAAGTTATTTATTCAAGCAAAAAGACTCATAAATATGAAGTTTGAGTCAAACTGAGTGATGCATAGATGTGGCATATGTGAAAGACTGAAGGTTTGGGTTGAACAGTTACACTTGAAATATGCTCACAAGCATTTAGAACAATTGAATATTGTGACCTTGACCTTTGACTTTTTGACCTCAACATCAATAGGCTTCTTCCCTTATTGGTAGGTAAGCCATATAAGACAGATGGAAGGTACAGATTGAAAAGTTTGCCTGAAAATGACTCCACGCAAGAAGTGGGTGCTGTGAACTTGACCTTTGACCTAAAAAATCAACAGGTCTTTTCCCCTGTTGGCAGAGAAGTGATATCAGTGCTAGAAGGTTTGGAATGAAAAGTCTAGCTTGAAATGTGTCCACAACCTTTTCAAAGAAGTGGATCCTGTGACCCTGACCTTTGACCTTGTGACCTCAAAATCTATAGGATTCTTCTCCAACTTAGTAGGTGAGCTATATGTGAAAAATCTAAGAATTGGGATGAAAGGGTTGGCTTAAAATGCATCCACAGGCTTTTCAAAGAAGAGGCTCCTGTGACCTTGACCTTTGACCTTTTGACCTCAAAAAAAATTATGGTTCTTCCCCTGTTGGTAGGTGAGCTGTATGTGAAAGATGGAAGGTTTGGGATGAAAATTTTGTCTCAAAGAGTTATTTCTGGGGGGTGCAAACACACCCCATAACTTTGAGAATATAGGTCGCAGTGACCTAATTTCAGGTTTGCAAGGAGATCTTTTTATAACCTCTAAGACTGCATAGGGTTCATGGTCCTAGCCCCTACGGTTACGATTTGTGCCCTGCTAACGGACGGCCGGCCGGACGGCCGGCCGGCCGGCCGGACGGCCAGACGGAAGGACGACGGACAAAGACCCATCGCTATAGCCCAGCATGACTGAAAGTCAGCTGAGCTAAAAATTGAGGTTTTTCCTTAATTTCTTAAAGGAACAAAGTCGCAAAGACCCAGTTTTCGGCTTGGTAGGAGATCTTGGGGACATCTAACATTATGCCGAATTTTGGATTCCTAGGTCTTACAGTTTCAAAACGTGCCACATCTACGGACGGACGGACGGACAGACGACGGACAATGGACCACGACTATAGCTCAGATGACTTATAGTCAGCTGAGCTAAAAATGCATCAAGGTCATCCATGTTCGAACTTGAGCTAGCCGTTGATAAGATGCATCAAATCTGTGGGTTTGGTGACTGTACCTCAAATTCTTACAAAGTTATTACGTTAACATCATTTTAACAAGAAAACGACACAAGGTGACGCCACCTGTCTTCTGCAAAAGACAAAGCTATCCAAGATCTTCGGTCAATTTGATTTTTGGATCATTCCATGTATCCCTTACTGAGATATTGTGTGAATTTCACAAAAAATATGGGAATATTCAAGGTCAAGGCCACTCTCATAGGAACAGTCATGACCCCAATTTAACCCTTTACTGTTTGTATTTGGTTGTCACAAAACACCCCCCTTACTGTTCAGATTAATTTTAGGTTTCTCACACTTTGAATTTTGACACACTGTACATTAATGTTATGACTGATAACTTTATCAGTTTTAAGTGTATCCTTATGAAATTTTCAACACATTTTACAGAGATACCAAGCAAGAGGTTAATGACTTAATCAATCATAAATTTCACATATATCTAATAATAGAGCAAGGTAAATCAGGTAAATTCAGGTAAGTATAGTGTCTTTGTTGTTTTAGCATATTTGTACATGAATGTCTGCAGTATATCCCAGTGAAGACATTGTAGAATTTAGGACCAATAAGGGAATTATCATCCGCCAGTACCAGGTGTATTGTCATGGAAGATCTAGGTTAAACAGGTCAATGAAATATGATTAAGATTATTAATGTTATGTATGTGTTGAGTGCTGAAATAAATTAGACAAAACAATATATGATTTGTTCCAAGAAATGTATAAGAATAATAATTGTATATTTAACATGAAATATTATGTTGATTTCAAATAAGGATCAAATTGCCACATCCCACCTGTTCAGGTATGGAAAACTAATTAAGACCAGGTGAACTTCAAAGAAAAGTGAAAAAAAAATATTTACAGATTTACTCATCAAATATGTATAAAATCCAATGGAAAATCACCAAAAGTCTGACAGAATGGTAAAATCAAACATTTAAACTACACGTTTTTCCCCCTTTATAATATTTACTTGGATCGTTTTGGTACTCCCAGTAAAGCGTATACTGTGATTGCCTTTTTATTCGCGAGGGTTTTAATTTTCACGATATTCGCGAATGGGAAATAATCGCGAAAATTAAACCCTTGGGAATAATCGGCCAATTGAGAATGTCCTTCTTATTTAGTGTAATCAATACTTGTATGGTAATAGGTAAAAACAGAGAGAATAAATTACATCCTTGCAGGTATAGGGAAATGTAAGCCTTAAATTTGAACTAACCACCTATGCTGTGTGTGCGGGCCTATCAAAATATAAGAAAATGTCACAAACTCATGACTTATTCTCATTTTATAATACACACAGGTATATGGCTTTGCCAAAGATTTGATATAGGTTCTTGTGAGATCGCGAAAATGAAACCCTCGCAAAACATTAAAAATGGAACAAGGCCTACAGGCCTAATGCGAACCTGTGCATATGGATATACACCAGGTATAACGCTTCAGTGCTGAACCACTACTTTTCATATATATGAACAATGCAAGTACTAAATATTTTGAACAAGAAACAATAAACAAACATCACTGCTGAAATTCTGGCATGGGTGCACACAACACAAAAATTATTGTAGGTGGCACCACCAGTCTTGTATACAACAAAGCTATTTGACATGTACACATATGCCCAATTTCAGGCTGATAAATCAAATTCTTCTGTAGAATTAAGCTGGCAAATACACTTTGCAAAAGTCATTGTAGATGGCAACACCTGACTTGTGAACGAGAAAGCCATAAAAACACATAGACAGGTCAGAATATCAGGCCAATACATCAAACTTACCATGAGTCTGATGCACGGGGCTGACCAGGCTTAGGTGAGAACGGCTGTTGCCCCGAATGTACTGTGACAAATTACTGGCTCAGGCTACTGCACTGAGTGAACTCTTGACCTGCACCTGGCTGCACTGAGTGAACTCTTGACCTGTTGCATAATCTGAAACAGTTAGCAGTCTGCCAAAGCTATAAATAAATCCAGGCTGACCTTTTGCCTATTGCCAAATCTGAAATAGTAGCCACACAATTGCATAAGCTCACAGATTGGCTCCATATGCAGCCCTGAGGGGCATGACACCCATGAGGTGATCACATGATACTCATGAGGTGATCACATGCTACCCATGAGATGATCACATGCTGCCCATGAGGTGATCACATGCCTTGTGCTTGGCTGCACTGACTGAACTGTTGACCTATATTTGGCTGCACTGAATGAACTCTTGATCTGTTGCCAAATCTGAAACATTTGGCAGTTTCTCAACCTATTCAAGAAACGTACACAATCTTGGCCTGTTATGTAACTCTGCTAAAATTTATCCAACACAAACCATTTGAACAAACTTGAGAGGGCTCGCCTCTGGGATCATTTCTGTAAAATTTGGACAATTTGGCTGGACTGTTCACAAGAAGAAGACTTTTACAAGTTTTTTTCAGCTTTTTCCTTGTAAAATCTAAGTAAATGCAGATAGCAAAAATAAGATGAATCCATCAACATTTGATATGTGACAGATAATTGCATAACATTTGGGGATGGTAGCTCCTGCTATTCCTGAGAAATTATGAGTTAGTGTACAGATGATATGTAATATCATAAATCTACATTTTTTAAAAGCTTTTAAAAACATTCTTGTCAATATTTTCCATAGATAACCTGAAATCTAAATGTCTAGAGGCATGATGTAATGGATGCTGATAAACTGGTGCTAGGCTAGATGTATCTGCTTTACACAGCTAACATATTTGGTAAAATGACTCAATTCAATCTTTATAATTCAGCCAAATTCATTTTTTGGAACCATAAAAGACAATTATTATAAGAATGATTCAGGGAATTATTCTTGCAAAATAGTAAACAAACTGGCCTCAGTATCATCATCAATCAAAAAACGTTTTGTAGGTTTATAACTCATATGGGAAAATACAACAAAATGGCAAAGTTCAGCTTCCCATAACTCAGCCAAAAATCATTGAATCAAAACCATTTTAACAAACTTGAATTATCAACATCTAAGGATAATTAATGTGTGAAATTTAAGAATTTGGCCCAGTGGTTTTTGAGAAGAAGATTTTTGTAGTCACTTAGCCAACATGGGCTGTTATGGCATATGACTAAATTCAGCTCCCCATAACTCAGCCAAAAGTCACTGAACTGAGACCATTTGAACAAACTTATATTATCAACATCTAAGGATAATTAATGTGTGAGATTTAAGAATTTGGCCCAGTGGTTTTTGAGAAGAAGATTTTTGTAGCCACTTAGCTAAAATTGGCTGTTATGGCATATGACTAAATTCAGCTCCCCATAACTCAGCCAAAAGTCACTGAACTGAGACCATTTGAACAAACTTATATTATCAACAACTAAGGATAATTAATGTGTGAGATTTAAGAATTTGGCCCAGTGGTTTTTGAGAAGAAGATTTTTGTAGCCACTTAGCTAAAATTGGCTGTTATGGCATATGACTAAATTCAGCTCCCCATAACTCAGCCAAAAGTCACTGAACTGAGACCATTTGAACAAACTTATATTATCAACATCTAAGGATAATTAATGTGTGAGATTTAAGAATTTGGCCCAGTGGTTTTTGAGAAGAAGATTTTTGTAGCCACTTAGCTAAAATTGGCTGTTATGGCATATGACTAAATTCAGCTCCCCATAACTCAGCCAAAAGTCACTGAACTGAGACCATTTGAACAAACTTATATTATCAACATCTAAGGATAATTAATGTGTGAGATTTAAGAATTTGGCCCAGTGGTTTTTGAGAAGAAGATTTTTGTAGCCACTTAGCTAAAATGGGCTGTTATGGCATATGACTAAATTCAGCTTCCAATAACTTAGCCAAAAGTCACTGTACTGAGACTATTTGAACAAACTTCAGAAAGCACTACCCTAGGATCATTTCTGTGCGATATTAAACAATTTGGCCATTTCGTTTCAGAGAAGAAGTTATTTGTAGCTGTCACTGTGATACGAGCACTGATGACCCCGTACAAAAAAGGCCGATGCAGGTGGGGCCACCAATACCTCAATTTCAGATATGACTCAAGTGACCAACATTGGCATAAAATTTGGTGATGATAGCTCCAGCCGTTTCTGAGATTTAAATTTTAATATGCTTTTTTGCACAGTTAACAAAGTTCAACCTCCTGTAACTCAGCCAAAAATCCCTGAACTGGAACCATTGGAACAAACTTGAGAAAGATTGTTCCAGGGATCATTTCTGTGAAATATTGGACAATTTGGCTGGACAGTTTCAGAGAAGAAGATTTTTAAAGTTTTTTTAGCTTTTTCCCTATAAAATCTAAGAAAATGCAGTTAGAAAAAAAATAAACAAAATCCGATATAGTATTTTGGATGACTGAATATTTGCAAAAAATTTGGTGATGCTAGCTCCTGCCGTTTTTTGAGATAGCTATGGTTAAAGTACAGACGCCGCACGACGCACGACACACGACGCACGACGCTGCACCATCGCATAAGCTCACAGGTTTTGCTAAAAATCGCGAAATTTCAGCCTCGCGAATATGAAGCCAACCACAGTATCACTTTTATGTTGCCCGTGACAGAACATACAGGGAAATCCCCGTCGCATTGCATTATGGTTATCTAGTGTCAAAACGGTGTCAGACGTCTTTTTTATCTTAAGACATAAACAAATATTCTCGAATTTGAGTAACTAAAGTTTATTGAACATTATTTTATATTTATTTTGTTCAAAACATGTACTGAAAGTTGTCAAAGCACGATGTTTATCGAGCGGCAAGTCCGACGGCCCCCATCTTGAAAATTGATGACATCGCTCGTCCTTCATAACAGGCAACATAAACATAGAAAATGTCTTAAGGAATGAGAAATATTCACATTTTAAGTCCAAAATGATAATAATTTAGATAGATACCAATTTTTGTGGAAGTTTGGTATCGTTTATTGTCATGACAACGTGGCAGGGTCAACTGAAACTTTGCATTTGTTGACATCCCGGGTGTCAATTGCCGATGCCATTCAACCAATCAGCTTTCCAACAGAGTCTAAATTAGAATTTTATGAATATTTATGAGGATTTCCAAGGTGAATGAATAAATAATTATCAACTTTATGGTAGGGCTGTCCTGGAACCGTATAGAACCTAAATTAATTGTGTCCAACGTTAATTTTATCTCCTAGACAGAGCTAAAACCGGGAGTTCTTAGTGTCCCACCTGAGTGCATTGTGGTGCGTTACAAAGAGATGAGGGGTTGTCAGGTGACAGGGCTCCTAGTCTGCAGTCAAATGTTAAAGAGTTAAATAAACATCATCCCATAACCCATATCTACGTATATGCATAATATAAAAGAAATCTGTCCATTAGTATTTGACTTATAATGCTCACAGTACTGTCAAGTGGCAATTTTGGGGATACTAAAAGGCACAAAAACAAAGAATAATAGGTGGCGCCACCAGTTTCTGGAACATGACAACCCTATCTATGATCTTCGATCAACTTGATTTTGGGATCAATCCATGCAAGATTTCTTGAGATATTTAAGAATTTGTGTGATTTTCCCCAAATTTGGACATATTCAAGGTCAAGGACACTCTTCTAGTGAAGGTCATGACCTCTTTTTTAATAGGCGTCGTCCTCTCACCCATATCTATACATATACCAAATTTGGTAAAGATCTGTGAAATAATTTTCGAGTTATCGTGCCAACAAGATAAATATGCGGCGGCGGGACCGGTATGAAAACATAGTAACCCCCGACTTTGTCTGGGGATACAATAATTTACGCAATATTGACCTTATCTATGGTATGATATATACATAGGAAATATATCCAGGAATGGTTTTATATAACATGAATACAATAACACCAGTGGTTTTCAAAGAGGGCAGTTTTGAAGTGTAACAATAGCTTTTTACAGGAAAACGGATGTTTTCGCCTAATTTCTCAAAGGAAGAAGTTGCAGTGACCCATTTTTGGGTTTGGTAGGAGAACTTGGGGACATCTAAATGTATGTAGAAATTTGGATTCATACGTCCAAAGGTTTCAAAACATACCATGGTGACAGATGGCCCGAAGGTCTGACGGATGGCGGACAAAGGACCATCACTATAGCTCAGATGACTTTTAGTCAGCTGAGCTAAAAATAAATGTTCCTGATAGCCCTTACCTTCTCCATCTCGGAGTGAGGGATCTGCACCAAAGGACATAAGCAGAACCACCATGGACAAGTGACCCTGCCTGAAAAATAGCAATCTGATGGTAACTACTACACATCATGACGCTGCCTGAAAAAAAGAAATCTTGCAGTAAAAGTGACCCTGCCTGAAAAATAGCAATCTGATAATAACTACTACACATCATGACGCTGCCTGAAAAAAAGAAATCTTACAGTAACTACTGAAAGCAATGACCCTGCCTGAAAAATAGCAATCTGATAGTAACTACTACACATCATGACGCTGCCTGAAAAAAAGAAATCTTACAGTAACTACTGAAAGCAATGACCCTGCCTGAAAAATAGCAATCTGATAGTAACTACTACACATCATGACGCTGCCTGAAAAAAAGAAATCTTACAGTAACTACTGAAAGCAATGACCCTGCCTGAAAAATAGCAATCTGATAGTAACTACTACACATCATGACGCTGCCTGAAAAAAAGAAATCTTACAGTAACTACTGAAAGCAATGACCCTGCCCGAAAAATAACAATCTGATAGTAACTACTACACATCATGACGCTGCCTGAAAAAAAGAAATCTTACAGTAACTACTGAATGTCATGAACCTGCCTGTAAAACAGCAACCCAACAGTAATTACTGAATGTCATGATCCAGCTTGAAAAACAGCTGTCTGACAGTTATAATCAAACATCATAAACCTGACTGGAACATAGCAATCTAACAGTACCTACTGAATGTCATGTACCAGCATAAAAAACAGTGGTCTGACAGTTATTACTGAACGTCATGAACCTGACTGAAAACTAGCAATCTGACAGTAACTACTAAACATCATGACACTGCCTGAAAAATAGCAATCTGCCTTGAATATACCAATCTTACAGTAACTACTGAAATAAAAAGTTCCGGTGGTCAGTCTAATACATTCCAATAAACAGTTGTTCAGTTTTGGCAGAACAATGTCACCTTGGATAAAAGTCATGAAAAATGGGGGCATTTGAGGTAAAAATAATTGTCTATACAAATGTTTTAATTATATAAGCACCTTATTTTTTATTTTACATAAATTTCCTGTGTAACCTGGAATACATAAGTATTTACTGCAATTCAGGTCTTTGTATGATGACATCTTTGGCTACATGTCAATAACAAAAATTTCTACAAAATACCTTTTTTAGCCATTATGAAATTTTATATTATCATATAGCTTTTGTACACTTTAATATACACTAACCTCTTTCATTCCCCCCTTGTTTATCCATCAACCTCGCCTACCACCTACAAATGACAAAGTCCCAATTTCCTTACTTCTTATTTACCTTGTTTATTTGCCAGCCTCGCCATCTGCCAACCGCCAGGTGTTTTTTACCCCAATGTGACACATTCCCTTGATCATTCGCCAACTTTCTGATTCAAACTTAAGACAAGTCGGGAATATTTCATGAAGCCAGTGTGTAATCACTCGGCTCAGCTGACCTGGCCGCCTCTCTGTTCACAACATGTCACGCCTCACTGCTTATGGATCAAGTACTCGGTGTCACTAATTAATTAATGACTTAACACCCTTGAGTTGTTTGGTGACAGCAGTCATCAGCCAAGTGACCAGTGTTGATTTCACACCCAGAGTTGTCTGGGCAAGTGTCATTTCATGAGGTAAACCACATGAGTAGTTTGAAGTGATTAACAGTATTTGTACACACTGTATTTTACTGTAGTTATTTGTAAATTGTTCTTTCTATGTGAATAAAGTTATAATATTTGTACACAGTTTTAAAATGTTGTTTTTAATATGACTAGCTAAAGACAAGCCTAATAAATGCCCGATTTTAACTACCCTGCCCATCCCATTTGGACCCCCCCCCCTCCCTTGCTCAACCGCCACCCTTGCTTACCGCCTGTAAATTCCCCAGTCCCAAGGTTGGCGGATGAAAGAGGTTAGACTGTATTGACACCAGACTGGATATGTTTTGTTTGCAGCTTTTCCTTTTATATTTTAATAAGTTGGCCTTTCTACCATGAATGATACTTTACATGAACCATACCTCTGTATATTAATTTTTTTTAATGGTAATTAATTACTTTTCAAAAGTAATTGTAATTTAATCATTACTTTGTAAAATTTAAGTAATTTGTAATTGTAATTGGGATTTTTGGAAGTAATTGTTATTGTAATGATTACTTTTCAATGTAATTGGCCCCAACCCTTCTAATAACTTAAAACATTTACAAAATTCAGATCTAATTTTGGGTATACAATTGAATCTTGATTAAATATAGTTATATACCTGAAAAAAAGTCTCTAGCTTCAACAGTTTTCATGTGAAGTAAGTAAATATCTTTCCTATTTTTTTTCAAAATGCATAATGTTTTGGGCCCATAACTTTAATAAATTACATAATACTGACCTAATTTCTGACATGTTCATGGGAAATATATAGAGAAATATGTATATGACATATGATCAAAAAAAGATCAGTGGTTTTGATATTAGGCAGCCTTGAAGGGTAAAAGTGTTTTTTTAATGGGAAATTGAGGTTTTTCATTAATATGTCGAAGGAATGAAATCATAGTGACCCATTCTTTAGTATGGACGGAGATTTTGGGGACATCTAACTGTATGCAAAATTTTGAATTCTTTGGGCCAACGGTTTCAAACAGTGCCCTGTTAACAGAAGGCTGGCCGGACTGACCACGGACACTGGACCATGACTTTAGCTCAGATGACTTATAGTCAGCTGAGCTAAAAAAACATGCCTTTTTCCAAACTAAGCCCCATTAAAATATGTAAAGGATTTAATCATTAGTAAAATACTCTTTGTTCCAATCAACTGAGTTAAAATTTATATTTGGTCAATGGCCCTGAGAGATGATACAGACAAACTACATTCAGGTTTTTAAAGAGGCATGTACAGCTCTTAAACTACAAGCAGTAAAATGACAGACAATTGGACTACCAGTACCTTGCTGCCCAGTGTAATGGTGTAGAGTTCAGGTCTCCTCCAAACTTGTCCACAATGGCTCCTTTAGATATGTAATATCTGCAAAAAAGATTCAAATTATCTGTAAATTAATAAGTGACAGCAAGGACATTGAATTACTAGTACAAAAGAAGGTTTAAAGAGAAGTTACATTATTTTTTCCCCATGAATATTTTCTCAACCATAAAGATACATTGCACATTAAATTCATTTTACTGGCACATTAAAATGTATATGAGGAGCTCTGGTGTCATTTATTCATGTATGGCTGGCTACTTTTAAAGGTGGTGAGTCTTGAAGACTGAGTGTTAAACTAGAAATTTCTGGCATTGGAGGTGCCATTGTATCCCCATAGGCATAACCCCTCTAAAATAGGGATGTGATGCAGTATTGCAAAAGTTATGGGGTTAAAAAAATCCTATATATATTCTCAGATTGCCAGTCTAGTTTTAAAAACTAGAGAACTGAAAATGGTGCATAAAACCTATAGCTTTTGACATCTGACCTCATTAAATATCCCTGAATTTTGCTGAGAATGTAATACAGGTGAGAAACTGGTTAATATTCATAATGAGTTTCATGAAAATCCATCAGATTTTTGGTAAGTCATCACAGCACCACCAAAGTCTTGTGACCTCTTGACCTCATAAAATATGCATGGATTTTGATGGAAATTGAACTCAAGCGAGATATTATATATATTAATATTGCTATGAGTTTTATTAAAATCCATCATATTCCTGGTAGGTTATTGCAGCCGACACCACAAAGTAGCCTGGTAATCTCTTGACCTTATTTAATATGTATGGATTTTGCCCACAATCAAACTAAGGCAAGAAAATCTATTGGTAAGTAGTTTCATGAGAAGAGTTTCATTGTTTCACTGAAATTTAAAGGACAGAGGATGGATGTTTGCTTACCACAATATATCCCGTCACAGACAGGCATATAAAAATAAGAGATCTTGGTTGAAAAAAATTTTTGTGTTAAATTTGAGAAAAAAATAAAATAAGTAGTACTCACCAAGTTATGGGTTTAACAAAAATTCTAAATATTCACTTATTTGACCCTGAAGGTCACCAGTTGTCAAAAGTGTTCAAGATCCTGGTGGAAACAATTTGTAAGTTCAATTTGAAGAACTAGGGACCCATGGGTCTTGACGATCTGCTGAATTTTCTCTAAGGATATCTTTATGAGTTTTTTTTTTCAAAATGTGGGTGCTGTGACCTTAACCTGTTACCTCAAAATCAGTAAGTATATTCTACTATTGGCAGGTGAGGAATATGTGGAAGATGGAAGGTTTGGGATGAAAATTTTGATTTACAATGAATCCAATATCTGTTTAAAGATGTTGGTCCTATGTAGGGTTGGGACGGTTACCGGTATACGGTATTATCACGATATCTGACAGCTACGGTTATCATACTGTCAACTTTCCTATTATCGAGATACCACGATATCAATTTTTGTTCACAATTTTAGTTCACAAGCAAGCCCTTGAGGTTCAAAATAAAATTATTATAAATTATCACATTTATAATTGTATACCTCATGTATTTGAATACACGCGTGTGGGTGGAACCGTGTGCTTACAGACTTTGGGATTAGTCGGAAATGTCCGCGTGTGGGTGGAACCGTGTGCTTTTAGATTTAGGGATTAGTCGGAAATATCAAGAAGTAGCAGGATGAATCAGAGAGGACAAAAGCTTGTGAATTCCAGGAGGAAATAACATTATAATGAAAGAGCAATAAATACACATATTTATGCTTTTATTGCATGGAACGAAAATGTCAACAAAAGTGTCACAACTGAATCGAACAATAATTCTTACTTTATTGTTGGGCCTTTAATAAATCAAGTTTTAAGCTATCCTGTCAATCCAAACCAGAGTTATTGTGTATACAGTAATTTGTGAACGGATGGGCCCTGTGAACTTGACCATGTGACCCCAAAATCCATAAGATTCTTCCACTATTGGCATGTGAGCAACATGTGGAAGATAGAAGGTTTGGGATGAAAAGTTTGGCTTAAAATGCATCCATAATCTTTTTTTAATGAGTGAGTCCTGTGACCTTGACCTTAAATCTTATGACCCCAAATCAAAAGGGTTCCTGCTTTATTGGTGAGCCATTTATAAGTCAAGTTTTCAATTCGTATGTCAACTCAACTGTTGTTATCATCTGGAAATAAATTTGTGGACAGAAAGACAGACGGAGGAAAATGGTGATTATTATAGGGCACCTGCTTATGATCAATAAACACCAGATCAGAATACTAGATGAAATCACAGCTGGGAAACTGACATGATTGCTGTCATTTGACAGTCTCAAAAATAAAAAAAAAAACATAAATATTAAAAAAAAAATACAGAAGGCACCACCAGTTTTCAGGAACTGACTAAACTAGTCATGGTCAACATTCAAGGCAATGTTCACAGCAATCCATGCATTAACTAGAATACAGGTAGTCGACAAGCGACTACGTGTATCCACCTAAACCAGAGAGGGACGAGGCATGGATTGAGTGGCAACTGGAAATAGAGAGAGGTGTGTTGCAGCCCAAATGTGTATGTAGTTGGCACCACCTACCACAAAATCCAGAAAGTTATCCAAGTTTGTAAAACAAGGGACCCATGGGTCACGGCGCTCAGCTGTTATATATGATAAAACATATGATTTGGGAACGAGGCACATGCTGGTTTTGTGTGGTAATAAATATAAGCTTTATTATGAGATGTTGGTGTTTAGCTTATGTATGATTTTGAAAGTATCTTTGGAGAAAGGGAAGAGGATTTATTTCATTTATTTTATTAACAAATGGAGTGCTATTGTCACACAGATTTTGACATGGCCATATAACTTATAAGCAGCACATATAATAAAAGAGTTTAACTATTTCTTAAAATTTAATAACAAATATTGTGTCAATATAATTTTTATTTTAAAAAAATAATAAGAAAATAATATGATTTTTTAAAATAAAATATTACTGGAATGATTATTAAAATAATATTATAGAATATATTCATGAATGCCCATGAAAACATTTTGAAAGTATCTGCACTGGTATTCAAATACTTTCATTTTTACCTGAATTCCCATTCTTATGCAATAAAATTTTTTAATGCAGTACATATTCATATTCGTATTCAAATACATTTGCAAAGCATTCACACCATGTCTAGTACGGTAGTTTTAGCCAAACAATGATGTTGAGAATCCAGAATATACAAAATTCACAAATTTAAATAATGATCATAAGTACCTGGCTTTATGGCTTTTATTTATATTAAAAACGATTAAATGTAATATATTCACTTTGGACTACTTTCACATCAATCTACACACCAAACACAGTAGGATTCTAGATTAATATTATCAACTGCATCTTTGTCTATCATTAATTTCCTTCATATGATCCCTAATGACTAGTAATGAATAATATGATTTATTTTTTTATCATTAAAATTTAACTGAACAAGTGACCCATGGGTCATGACGCTCAGCTGCCAAGCATGACCTGTGACATCATGGATGCAGATTCACAACTTCCAGTCAAATTTTGAAGAACCAATTTGTTGAAAATTTTCTATGACAACAGAAATATATATCACCTATGTCTGGTTAAAACACAGTGAATTGATGGTCTGAGGAAAATGCATGATTTTTAAGCTATCAGGAACTATTCCATCAGCTTGGTTGAAACCTGTCAGTCTCAAAGGAACACCACAAAGGGCAAATATAAGATCAAAATATATAGCAAAAATCAAGGAAATACATGCAAGAATTATTGAGAAACAGGTGCTTCTGTATGAATTTTTATTCAATACAAGCCAACTGTACTGCACTTTTATAAATGATGGTAATATTTATTCAGAAATATTTGACCCAATCCTTTACAAGATTACATAAATATACATCCAACTGCATTTACTTTAACTGTTCTTGAGATAATATGATCAAAAGGAATTAAAAGATGGTTGCCTGGTGGCCATATTGGACTTCTGACAAGTCTGAAATCAGACAACAAACATTCTCTAAATCGGACCAAACATTAAAGAAAAATTACTGAAACTGCACTGAAGAAAGAATTTCTAAGGTGGCTAACTGGCAGACATAATGGATTTCTGACAAGTATGACATTTGATATCCCACATTCTCCAATAAGAGACCAAACTTGGGGCAAATTATCCAGTAATGAATGCCCAAAATAATTCAAAAGGCATGTCCAGGCCCTCATATCAGATTTATAGATATGCAATTGTAAAAAGTGTAAGTCCAATATTTTTTAATATCACTCTGCTTTTCAATGGGGTCAGCAGGGTAGGTAAACTGCCAAACCTGAAAAAAAAGAAATGCAGAAAGCATGACTAAGAGTCTTGAAATAAAACAAAAAGCCATCCTTAATCAAGGTACACATCCACATATTATGAGAACAAACACTTGCTTTTATGTGTTGTGATATATATTAAAATATTCAGATATCTAGGAAACTAAGTTTATTGCTAGGATTCCATAAAATAAACTGCAAAATGTTCCCATCATCTTATAAATCAGTAGCTAAACCTTAATACTATACTCTCATAGTCTTAATGCCTGGCTGAAGCATTCTGACAACAGTGTTTTTGTTATGAAGTAACGAGGTACTTATCACTGAGCCTTATCACTTAATAGGCTGATACAAAAGGGAGTCATATGTCACCAGTGTCACTCACAATTACAGCCACACAGGGAGATGTACCAGCTGGAGTGGGATGGTTATATATACAAGAAAAATAGAGATGGTCTATAAAATAAGTAATTGTGAACATCCCTGACCTATGACCTTGGCCTTTTGCCCATATATCAACTGGATTCTTTCTAAATGATGGGTAACTACTAACCACTTAAATATGGTGTAATTACTTGGCAACCAATGGGTGAATAACTTTGACCTGCAACCTTTAACCTGCTGACCAGCTGACCCCAAAATCAATAAGTTATTTATTCAAGCAAAAAGACCCATAAATATGAAGTTTGAGTCAAACTGAGTGATGCATAGATGTGGCATATGTGAAAGACTGAAGGTTTGGGTTGAACAGTTACACTTGAAATATGCTCACAAGCATTTAGAACAATTGAATATTGTGACCTTGACCTTTGACTTTTTGACCTCAACATCAATAGGCTTCTTCCCTTATTGGTAGGTAAGCCATATTTGACAGATGGAAGGTACAGATTGAAAAGTTTGCCTGAAAATGACTCCACGCAAGAAGTGGGTGCTGTGAACTTGACCTTTGACCTCAAAATCAACAGGTCTTTTCCCCTGTTGGCAGAGAAGTGATATCAGTGCTGGAAGGTTTGGAATGAAAAGTCTAGCTTGAAATGTGTCCACAACCTTTTCAAAGAAGTGGATCCTGTGACCCTGACCTTTGACCTTGTGACCTCAAAATCTATAGGATTCTTCTCCAACTTAGTAGGTGAGCTATATGTGAAAAATCAAAGAATTGGGATGAAAGGGTTGGCTTAAAATGCATCCACAGGCTTTTCAAAGAAGAGGCTCCTGTGACCTTGACCTTTGACCTTTTGACCTAAAAAAATTATGGTTCTTCCCCTGTTGGTAGGTGAGCTGTATGTGAAAGATGGAAGGTTTGGGATGAAAATTTTGTCTCAAAGAGTTATTTCTGGGAGGTGCAAACACACCCCATAACTTCGAGAATATAGGTCGCAGTGACCTAATTTCAGGTTTGCAAGGAGATCTTTTTATAACCTCTAAGACTGGATAGGGTTCATGGCCCTAGCCCCTACGGTTACGATTTGTGCCCTGCTAACGGACGGACAGCCGGCCGGACGGCCGGATGGACAGAAAGAAGGACGACCGACAAAGACCCATCGCTATAGCCCAGCATGACTGAAAGTCAGCTGAGCTAAAAATACCATAGGTGACTGCATGGTGTTATTTGGAATAACATTGACACTGACATTCTATCCATCCATACAAGATTTTTACATCATCAGTAACTGCAAGTTAATTTTCTGTTACTCATCAACTAACAAATTCCTTTTCTATTACTTTTTCTTTAATTTCTTATTAAAAACCAATAAAAATTATTAATTTATTGTTTATTGTTATGTTGTTATCAAAACAACTACTAGATGAGTTGGGTTGGACACCTGGATCAACTGTGGCTGGGCATTAGCTGCCTGGCTGCCCCCAGTGTACGCCTCGCCTCAAGTGTGCATAATCTGATGAAAGGTCAACAAGGTCAACATACAGGTGACTCAAGAGGGGCTGGATTGACCCTGGGTCTGACATGGTCTCATAAAAACATTAATAAAAGTTACAATATTTGGCCAATTTCTTTCAGCTTTCTAAACTACAAAGATGAAAACCTTATGTGTGCATGATATGAAAATTATATCAACAGTGCTCTCAGGAAACAAATGTGCCATGGTCAAATTGGGCAAAATTTAAGGTACTAATTTTATATTTATACTAATACCTTATAAAATTTGAAAAATTCAGAACTAATCTTTGGTATTCAATTGAATCTTGATTAAATAATGTTACATCCCTGACAAAAAATCTCTAGCTTCAGCAATCCTCTTGTTATGGGAGTAAATATATTTCTTGTTTTTTTACAAAGTGCATTATGTTTGGGCCCATAACTTAAAACAATTACGCAATACTGACATAATTTCTGGTATGTGCATAGTGAATGTATAGAAAAATATGTATATTATATATGATCAAAGTCAGATCAGTGGTTTTGATATTAGGCAATCTTACAGTGTAACAATGGGTTTTTAATGGAAAAATTAAGTTTTTCATTAATATCTCGAAGGAATTAAGTCCTAGTGATCAAATTCTTGGCATGGTAGGGGATTTTGGAGACATCTAACTGTATGCCAAATTTACGGAACTGAGAGCTGAAGCTGAGGAGCTGAGCTCTAGCAAACTGCATAACACTAGCTTGATGTAAACAATATGTGACATAGTGCTTAAAAGCTTGAATAAAATCTACAGTTTTTGATCAAATGGTTTCAAATTTTTGGTGTTTACAGTTGAAATGGTAACAAAAACATGCTTCAAAAACTAAATCCTCAGCAGTTACAGGGAAAAAAACATGCCATGGTCAAACTTGGGCAAAATTTAAGGTACCAATTTTATATTTTTGCCAATATTTAAAAAAAAATTATCAGATTTTGATCTAATTTTTGGTATACAATTAAATTTTGATTAATTAAAGTCTTAAGTGACCAAATATCTTTCCTGATTTTTTTACAATGTCCATTATGTTTGGGCCCATAACTTTTTTAAATTAAATAATACTGACTCAATTTCTGGCATTTACATAGGAACTATATAGAGGAATATTTATGGTAAATATGAAGAAAACCAGATGATTGGTTTTGATATTAGTCAGTCCTGAAGAGTGAAAATAGATTTCTAATAAAAAATTGAGGTTTTTCCTTAATATCTCAAAGGAACAAAGTCCTATTGACCCAATTTTTGGCATGGTAGGAGATTTTGGGGACATCTAACTGGATGCCGAATTTCAGATTTGTAGGTCCAATGGTGTCGAAACATGCCAGTCTTACGGACAGACATCCGGACAGATGGACGGACAGACAGACGGACGGACAACAGACAATGGACCACGACTATAGCTCAGATGACTTATAGTCAGCTGAGCTAAAAAAAAAAGATTGTAAAATTTTAGGCAGATATGTGAAACCAGTCCTGAGTTATAAGCCTGGATGTCTGTAGCCTGAACGTGGAAGTAGGTGGTGCCACTTGCTACAAAATCGAAAAAGCTATCCAAATAAATTGTATATACATCCAAATTTTAGGCAGATAAGTAAAACCACTGCCAAGATATGAGTGATTTTATCCAACGCAGACAAACAGATTGATACTGTGCAAAAATGGTTGCAGATGGCACCACCAGTTTTGCGTATGATAGAGCTTTGTGAGATCTATACACATGCAAAATTTCAGAAGGATATGTCAAACCAGTCCTGAGATAAAAGCCTGGATGTCTACAGCCTAAACATGAAAGTAGGTGGCATCACCTGCCACAAAATCAAACAAGGGACCTTTGGGTCACGGCGCTCAGCTGTTATATATGATAAAAAAATATGATTTAGAAATGAGGCACATGCTGGTTAATTTGTGTGGTAATAAATATAAGCTGTATTATGAGTTGTTTTTTAGCTTATGTATGATTTTGATAGTACCTTTGGAGACAGGGAAGAGGATTGATTTCATTTATTCTATTAACAAATGGAGTACTATTGTCACATAGATTTTGACTTGGCCATATAACTTATAAGCAGAACATATAATATAAGAGTTTAACTATTTATTTAAAAAATTACAAATATTGTCCCAAATATAATTTTTATTGAAAAAACAATAAGAGAATCGTATGATTTTGTAAAATGAAATATAACTGAAATGATTATTAAAATAATATCAAAGAATATATTCATGAATGCATTCATGAATACATTTTGAAAGTATTTGCACTGGTATTCATATACTTTCATTTTTACCTGAATTCCCATTCTTTATGCAAGAAATTTTATAATGGAGTACATATTCATATTCGTATTTAAATACAATTGCAAAGTATTTGCACCATGTCTGGTATTTATTCAGTTTTCACAAACAATGATGTTGAGAATTCAGAATATACAAAATTCACACATTTAAATAATGATCATAAGTACCTGGTTTTATGGCTTTTATTTATATTAAAAAAAAATAAACGTAATATATTCATTTTGGACTAATTTCACATCAATGTACACACTAAACACAGTAGGAATCTAGATTAATATTATCAACTGCATCTTTGTCTATCATTAATTTCCTTCATATGATCCCTAATGATTAATAATGAATAATATGATTTATTTTTTTATCATTAAAATTGAACTGAAAAATACCATAGGTGACTGCAAGGTGTTATTTGGAATACAAGACATTCTATCCATCGATACAAGATTCTTATATCATCAGTAACTGCAAGTAAATTTCCTGTTATTATAAACATACAAATTCCTTTTCTATTTTCTTTAATTTGTTATTAAATACCAATAAAAATTTATTAATTTATTGTTTACTGTTATGTTGTTGGTTAAAACTACTAGATGAGTTGGGTTGGACACCTGGATCAACTGTGGCTGGGCATAAGCTGCCTGGCTGCCCCAGTTTATGCCTCGCCTCAAGCATGCATAATTTGCTGAAAGTTCAACAAGGTCAACATACAGGTGACTCAAGAGGGTCTGGAGAGAGCCAAGGCCTGACACTGTCTCATAAAAACATTAATAAAAGCTACAATTTTTGGCCAATTTCTTTCAGCTTTCTAAACTAAAAAGCTGAAATCCTTATGTGTGCATGATATGAAAATTATATCAACAGTGCTCACAGGAAACAAATGTGCCATGGTCAAAGTTGGGCAAAATTTAAGGTACTAATTTTATATTTATACTAATAACTTATAAAATTTGAAAAATTCAGAACTAATTTTGGGTATTCAATTGAATCTTGATTAAATAATGTTACATCCCTGACAAAAAATCTCTAGCTTCAGCAATCCCCTTGTTAAGAGAGTAAATATATTTCTTGATTCTTTACAAAGTGCATTATGTTTGGGCCTTTAACTTAAAACAATTACGCAATACTGACATCATTTCTTGCATGTGCATAGAGAATGTATAGAAAAATATGTATATTATATATGATTAAAGTCAGATCAGTGGTTTTGATATTAGGCAGTCTTGAAGTGTAACAATGGGTTTTAATGGAAAAATTAAGTTTTTCATTAATATCTTGAAGGTATTAATTTCTAGTGACCAAATTCTTGGCATGGTAGGGGATTTTGGAGACATCTAATTGTATGCCAAATTTTAGGAACTGACAGCTGAAGCTGGGGAGCTGAGCTCTAGCAAACTGCATAACATTAGCTTGATGTAAACAATATGTTACATGGTGCTTGAAAACTTGAATAAAATCTACAGTTTTTGATCAATTGGATTCAAATTTCTAGGTGTTAACTGACAGTACTTACAGGAAAAAAACGTGCCATTGTCAAAGCTGGGCAAAATTTAAGGTACCAATTTTTTATTTTTGTTAATATTTTAAAAAATTTAAAAGATTTTGATCTAATTTTTGGTATACAATTTAATTTTGATTAATTAAAGTTATATTACTGGAAAAAAGTCCATAGCTTTAACACATTTTGTGTTAAGTGATCAAATATCTTTCCTGATTTTTTATAATGTCCATTATGTTTGGGCCCATAATTTTTTTTAAATTATAAAATACAGACATAATTTCTGGCATGTACATAGGAACTAAAAGGAGGAATATTTATGGTAAATATGAGGAAAAACAGATGATTGGTTTTGATATTAGGCGGTCCTGAAGTGTGAAAATAGGTTTTTAATAAAAAATTGAGGTTTTTCCTTGATTTCTCAAAGGAACGAAGTCGCAAAGACCCAGTTTTCGGCTTGGTAGGAGATCTTGGGGACATCTAACATTATGCCGAATTTGGATTCCTAGGTCTTACGGTTTCAAAACGTGCCACATCTACAGATGGACGGACGGACGGCAAGATGGATGGACAATGGACATTGGACCACGACTATAGCTCAGATGACTTATAGTCAGCTGAGCTAAAGATCTACTTAAGATTGTTTTGTTACAGGGTGACATAAAAGCGGACCGAACTGTCTCGCTAGTAAAGCTTGCTTTTCTAGCAAAGCAGTTGGTACGCCGGACTTGTGTGCCACTGACCTGGGTTGGACTCCCGGATCGGCCCAGGATTTTCCCCTCATTTATTTGTCTTTGTAACAAAATGGGGGCTTGACCGATGTGACAATAAAACTTTGTGGCCCAGGGAATGAGCTCACCAAAGTGCGACTCCGGGGGAAAATTAGTCTTTTTCTGATAGCAGAACGCTCTTAAGAGGGGTTGTGTTACGGGGTGCACATAAAAGCGGACCGAACTGTCTCGCCAGTGAAGCTTGCTTTGCTAGCGAAGCGGCTGGTTTGCCAGACTTGTGTGCCACCGACCTGAGTTTGACTCCCGGATCGGCCAAGGATTTTTACCCTCAACAATTTGCCTTCGTAACAAAATGGGGGTTGTCTAACTTGACGGTTAACTTTGTGGCCAAGGGAATAAGCTCACCAAAGTGTGACTCCTGGGATAATTAGTCTTGTTCTGATAGCAGAATGCTCTTAAGGCCAGACTTTTTTAATTCTTTGGTTTACGAACATGTTTGACAAAAGTGATAGGTAGGAGGTAGGAAAAAAAAAAACTAATTGGAACAAACCTGGATACTGGTGTTTGTGAATCCTGTATTGTACAGTTGGATTATAAAATTCATATTTAAATGGCACTATATAAACCTATATAAAATATATGAAATAATATATAAAAATTAAAAATTATCATCATCCTCTTGAGTTTTCCACATGAATCATGCGTGTGCCATGTTATTTCAAGCCATTCAAATGTCATCAAAGGTAAAATAATGACAAATAAAAGTTTAAACAGTAAAACTTATATATGATTTCATACACACCTGAAATAAAACTTCAGTCACTGTCCCTGCCAAGTGAACTGCCTATTTTACTAGAATATCAGCAGAAGCTGACAAAAGCCCTCAGCCAAAAGAACAGTGTTTAGAGGTGGTAACAGTGACAAGTACTAAATATCTGTTCTCACATGGATGTATATCTGTACATGTCTCAGTTATAAATTTAAAATGGAGAGGTATGTACCATGATTCATAACAATCCATCAAATGCTTCCTGAAAATAAGCTTCTAAGTTTTATTCTATTATAAGCTCTGTGACCTTGAAAAGCAGGTCAAGGTCACCCATCTTCGAAACTGACTGAAATTTTGTTGATATGCATCTTCACCTAAAAAAATAAAATTCTTATTGTGAATCCTTTAAGAGATATCCTGCTCACAAGGCGAAAATTGAAAAATCCAAGAAAAATTTTTAAAAAAATCAGAAATTGCAGGTGGCGCCCCCAAACTTGTGCAGCAGTTACAGACCATCAGTCCCTATGATCATAGTAAGTATTGTGAAAATCCACCCAATGGTTCCTGAGAAATAAGCTTCTAAATGTTTTTTCTCTAATCAGCTCTAAAACGTAGAAAAATAGGTCAAGGTCACCCATCTTCGAACTTGACCAAGATTTTGTCAATATACATCTTCACCGAAAAAATAAAATTCCTACGGTGAATCCTTTTAGAGATATCCCGCTCACAAGCCCAAAGTTGAAAAATCCGATAAAAATTCATTAAAAATCAGAAATTGTAGGTGGCGCCACCAAACTTGTGTAGCAGGTACAGATTATCAGTCCCAATAACCATAGTAAGTTTTGTGAAAATCCACCAAATGGTTCCTGAGTAATAAGCATCTAAGTGTTTTTCTATAATCAGCTCTAAAATGTAGAAAAATAGGTCAAGGTCACCCATCTTCGAACTTGACCGAGATTTTGTCGATATACATCTTTCCCGAGGAAATAAAATTCTGACGGCGAATCCTTTTCAAGATATCCCGCTCACAAGGTAAACATTAACGGGCGGACGGACAGCTTGGGTGACGACAATAGCCCATCAGCCTAAGGGCTGAGGGCTAATAAAGTTTTACAAATAAAGGACCAGTCAAATACTTATACAAATACAAAATAATATTTTTTTGTCAGATATGCACGGAGAAAACTAAATATTCAGTGCTAGCATGATAGACTGCAATTTTTATTTTTCAGTCGTGAATGACGATAACAATGACAATATGCGACTTACAGCTATTCGCCTATTGTTTATCAAATGTCAACAACATGGAACTTGAGTTGTGTGATTCATGACCATGACCTTTCCTTTTTGGTGTTGCGCATGTTTGATAGCCCTTTGAATAAGAACTGCTAATAAAATGAGGTTTCCATTGGAGATCACATTGAATAATTCAACTATTTTAAAATTTTAAAAAGTATTAATAATCTTTATTTATTAATAGAGATCTGCATTTCTTACCACGGCCGTGACAGTACGTACCGTACTCAGTTTAAATAAACTTTAATATGCCGCCACTTGGCCACTGTCAGTCCGGTATTGCTTTTCGGCATCCATACACATAAAAGCTTCCATCACATCCATTTGGAACAATTAAATGAATCCTTTCAAAGTTTCTGCATTTTAGATGGCTTTCATTTTAGCTTGCTTTTGTTTTGACAATAAAAATACCCGCAAAGCCAATGCTTCACATAAACCCCGCGCCACTAAGACTACAGATAGTCGGAAATACTGCAGAAACCCTGAGAATTCCTGGAGTTTTCAAAAGGTACATGACGACCTTGTGCAGTATATAATTTCATCTGTTCAGTAATTTTCTTTTAAGCGTTACAAGACTACGTTTTTAAGTTTGGACAATTTATAATATTTTTTAAGAGTAAACTTGTGAAACTTAGCCAATTTGCAATTATAAATAGCGTCTGACTCTGAGTGCAATAATTAGTCTTAAGAAGTAAATTTGTTCGTATATCCAGCAAGTTATTAACAGTGGCTTAACTAATTTTCTTTTCTAATTCACATCTATCGAAAACAAATATGTTTAACGAGGTAAATATGACCTAAACGCTGGTTTGAAAATGTTCTGTAGTGCAGGAAACGAACTTTGAAAACTCTCCAAGAATTCTCAATTTCCCTGCTCAATCTTTTGACTACTTGATGGCAAATCAATTGCATTTATGGCCCAAGGATACCCTATTGTGATTGGCTTAAACCCTCCATCTGCCATTAAGAAAGTGACTTTATTAGCCAATCATAAGAGTTCTAACGTTTGAGGTGATCTAATACACACGGTCACTAAACATTTCATTTGTCAACAACCATGTTGGATTCGGGGACGCAATATAAAAGGAAAAAAAAAGTTAAAATGCCAATTTTATTTTTTTTCTGAAATGAGGAAATCGGAGGTTGGCGGGTTTGTAAACCGAAAATTTAAAAAGTCTGGCCTAAGAGGGGGTGTGTTACGGGGTGACATAAAAGCCGATCAAACTGTCTCGCTAGTGAAGATTGCTTTTCTAGCCAAGTGGTTGGTACGCTGGACTTGTGCGCCACCGACCTGGGTTCGACTCCCTGATCGGCCCAGGATTTTCCCCTGAAAAATTTGTCTTCGTAACAGTATATACACCAGTGCCCACCATGAGGGGACACCATGACGAGCGGACACCTTCAATGTACGGACACTAAGCCATTGTCCCGACCCTTTTCCCTTTAAAATTTACCTGTCTTGAGCGGACACCTGCTGAACGCGGACAGGGACAGTCATATTTGGTTGCAAACCCTGTCATGAGCGGACACCGGAGTAAGAAACTGGACGGACATGCATTCACTCATGGAGATCGTTTTCAGTGAGCTTAGTGGACCATTCACGGATCAGCGCACACAATGTATTGAAATGGGGGACCTTCGTGCGAGCACTGACAGCACGCTTGGCCGGGCATAAACATACCCTGGATTCATGAGTAATTAGCTCAGATTAATACTTTTGATGGTGTAATGTCAACCAAGTATGTTTGACTACGCGTTAAGTTTGTGAACTGCTCAGCGACAACATTCGGTCTTTGAGCCCGTGAGTAAAGCCTCGGCAGGTGCGATAAACAGGCACAGCTGACAACATGAGCGGGCTGTCCGTGGCACTTCAAAGTAAACATATTGGTAGTTAAATTAAAAATGTGAACTGATCAAAATCAGGTGACACGCCGCCCGCTATGACCCGATAGATGACCAATATTTAACATGATAACCATCACATTTTGCTGAATAAAAATAATTCTAACGCCGCTGTCAGCTATGTCCAGATTCACGTGATTGCATGTCAGTCAAAAGCCGCGTAATGTTCATTTTAAAGAGCGATCGTATAAGTTGAGTGGAAATACAACAAATCACCATGCATTGATTATACCCATTTATTAGTGGTATCATATATAACGAATGAAATATGAACTAAAATATCGTTGTCCTATGTATATTTATATATTTTTTTTCAATTAAACATGAAAACGATCTAACGGACACATGATCATTGATGCGATCTGTGATAGCTCTTTACTTCATATCAGTGGCGGCGCCTGCTGGTCAAAATGTTAACCAAACTGGCATGTCCAGGGTCCCGAGTTTACATTTAATTTTAAATATTAGTCATTTTACCACACATTTATTGGAGCATAAACTGCTTTAAAATTGATTAAAATTCATGTAAGCAATGCATGGTTGAGTAATAAACTGAGTGATCGTTAATTAGCTGAGTGTCTTCAGGTAAGCAATAATTAACGGTTTGTATTCATAACACGATAAACACACTCTTCAAACGCTTTATAATTATGTCGTTGGAGGTTTAGTGGTCTTTGATAATTGTATAAACAACAACATAGGCATAACTAAGCAAGATAAACTGTGACAAAATCTTTGCTTGACTGGCCAAGGGACCAGATCAAGGGCTAATTTTGACTATAAATCTCTGTCGATTCTGCTAATGATCATATTCTCACTACGACTTACACGACTCAAGTTCAATACGATTACCGATCATGATTTACGATGGCAGCAAGAGATGGCAAGAGGAAGATTTTGACGTTAGATCAACGAGTTCAAGTGCTAAAGAAGCTGGACGAGGGGAAATCACTCCGCACCTTGGCGATGGAGTTCTACTGTGGGAAGACACAGATTAGCCGCATCAAGGCCGATAGAGACCAGACAGTGAATGAGTGGCAAGCGGGCCCCAGAGCTGACCTCAAGTACTACAAGCGGCGAAAGACTACATATGTGGATCTTAACACCCTGGTGTTTGAGTGGTTCTGCGATGCCAGGGCTAAGGACCTCCCAGTTAATGGACGCCTCATACAAGAAAAGGCCTTGCTGCTGTCTGTGGAGATGGGACATGATGATTTCACAGCGTCAAATGGTTGGCTTGACGCTTGGCTGAAACGCCACATCAGCTTGGCAACACTCTGTGGCGAATCAGCGGGTGTTAAACAGTCAGTGTATGACAACTGGACAGATCGCCTACCAGATCTGTTGAACAAGGGACCCATGGGTCACAGCGCTCAGCTGATTGGATTGGACTATAAATGTTTCTCCACTGTGATACTATATTGAGTCGAGAAAGCTTATGAATATCATGGACATGTTGGGCTATTATAAAGGAATGTAATGTAATATGTGAGTAAATGATAAATGAAACTAGAATACGGGTAGTCGACAAGCGACTACTTGTATCCGCCTAAATCAGAGTGGAACGGGTGAAGTGTTGCATATTAGCATGGATATTTTATCCCATGGCAGACAAACAGATGGGAGCTGTGCAAACATGGCTGCAGGTGGCGCCACCAGTTTTGCGTATGATAAAGAGCTATGTGAGATTTATACACATGCAAAATTTTGGCCCAATCGGTCAAACGGTTCCCTAGATATGAGCTTGGATGTCGCAGCGTAAACTTGATTGTAGGTGGCGCCACCTGTCATAAAATCAGAAAAGCTATCCAGGATGTATAAGCATGCCAAATTTCAGGTGAATTAGTCAAACCACTGCAGAAATATGAGTGATTTAACCCAAGGCAGACGAACAGATGGACACTGTGCAAACATGGTTGCAGGTGGTGCCACCATTTTCGGTGTATGTTATAAAGCTCTCCAAGGGCTACATTTGTGCAAAAAAATTTTCCTGATCGGTCAACAGTTCCTGAGATATGAGCTTGGATGTCTGCAGCGTAAACGTGAATGTAGGTGGCGCCACCTGTCATAAAATCAGAAAAGCTATCCAGGATGTATACGCATGCTAAATTTCAGGTGAATTAGTCAAGTCACTGCAGAGATATGAGTGATTTTAACCCAAGGCAGACAAACAGATGGACACTGTGCAAACATGGTTGCAGGTAGCGCCACCATTTTTGGTGTATGTTATAAAGCTCTCCAAGGGCTACATTTGTGCAAAAGAATTTTCCTGATCGGTCAAACGGTTCCTGAGATATGACTTTTGATGTCTGCAGCGTAAACGTGAATGTAGGTGGCGCCACCTGTCATAAAATCAGAAAAGCTATCCAGGATGTATACGCATGCCCAATTTCAGGTGAATTAGTCAAGTCACTGCAGAGATATGAGTGATTTTAACCCAAGGCAGACGAACAGATGGACACTGTGCAAACATGGTTGCAGGTGGCGCCACCATTTTTGGTGTATGTTATAAAGCTGTCCAAGGGCTACATTTGTGCAAAAGAATTTTCCTGATCGGTCAAACGGTTCCCCAGATATGAGCTTGGATGTCTGCAGCGTAAACGTGAATGTAGGTGGCGCCACCTGTCATAAAATCAGAAAAGCTATCCAGGATGTTTACGCATGCCCAATTTCAGGTGAATTAGTCAAGTCACTGCAGAGATATGAGTGATTTTAACCCAAGGCAGACGAACAGATGGACACTGTGCAAACATGGTTGCAGGTGGCGCCACCATTTTTGGTGTATGTAATAAAGCTCTCCGAGGGCTACATTTGTGCAAAAAAATTTTCCTGATCGGTCAAACGGTTCCCGAGATATGTGGGTTTATGTGTGGAAACAGACGCACAAACGGACGCAGAGCGCAAAGGAAAGGTCAGAGGTCAAAACAAAATCGGGGCGCAGCAGTTCACATGTGACCCGAACATAATCCCGGGTTTCGGAAAATTCCGCCCAGCGGTTACGGAGGAGTTCTCCGGACACCTACGCGGCGGCGGCGGCGGCGGCGGCGGCGGCGGCGACCAGCTGAAAACATAGTATCCGCAAAACTCTGTTTTGGCGGATACAATTACCTGACTGATGGATTAATAGAGTAAAATAAAGTGGTTTATTTTTATTTATTTATGAGGGGTTGAAAATTGTGATATATTTGAGCAAATATGAATGCAATGACAGCAGTAATAAGCAGTAGTAGAATGATGATAAGGCTATTTGTTGAAGGATCTAAAGTGTATGGTAGTCTGCAAGCTTTCAATTTGACAGATATGATGTTATGATTAACTATGCTGATGAAGTGATTTATGAATTTGTGACTGTATGACACAATATCTCTTTAGTCTTGACAAGGTACATTATTGTGATGCCCACTATGTCTACATATTACACAATACTGACATAATTTCTGGCATATACATAGGTACCTATTTATGAATAGTTATACAAAATATTAAAGTATGAATATATCTGATTCATCTTGTTCTTGCTTACTGAGGCTGACTTTGGGATGGGGTTCGGAGAAGGGAAAAGTGAGGGCAGCACAAAGGTGGATGTAGAAATATTCTATTGTAATGTTTTTCATTTATATAAGAATATGAAAAGCTAAGAGGAAAGGGGCCCTCCTACTTGGTTATAGTAAAGTTCTAAATATATGATTGCAATCTAATACTCTGACAAGACTGTCATGAAGAAAAACAGTAAAAGTTTTGAGATACTGTAATGCATATGGAAATTTACAGATGTACAGGCAAGTGGACAGAATGGACTAATACCTTTATTTCACTTTCAAGGGAATAATGCATTTAAGTTTATATATAAGCCTATTTTTTTAAGCTTATCCACTTTTTCCATTAAGAAGTTTTTATCTGGATCATTTTTTTTTATTTACAGGTTTCATAAATTTTAAATAAAAAAACTGAAAATATAAGTTAAAATATTAGAATTGTTGCAAAAGTTGCAATCATTATATATACAGAGTAAAAAACTGAAACTAAAAGTTTAAATATTAGAATTGTTGCAAAAGTTGCAATCATCATATATCCAGAGTGTAGCTCATACTGGGTCATTTTATGCATACATATATATTTTATTATTTTTAAATCATAAATGTTTAAACTGAATTTAAAAGAAAATAATGCACCAACATGGCATCTACAAGAATATTCCTTGAATCACTATTAAAAAGTTTTGTACACTGGAGTTTTCAGTACATTTGATAAAATAAAACATCTTTTCAAATAAAGTATACACACTGTTGGTTGAATGAGGGACAAACAATATCATTGTGCTAATTACTATCCCAGTTTTAATTTATTACTGGAATTAATAGTCAATGTCACACCTGGTGAAGTTTTTACTCTTCTGAAGTAAGGAATTACTTATCTGATGAACATCCACACTTTCATAGCAATACACCACTTTGTGGACACAATTTAATGTACACTTCAATCATTGTAACCCTGGTGGTACAATACAAAATCTAAAATGTAGCATAGCCTAGAATTAGAATGAATCAAATACAGAAAATAATAACATTCATCTAGTTTATGCACCATGGGGGGGGGGGGGGGGGGGGGGGGAGAGTGCAGGGCAGAGGGGAAGCCTGCTGGTAGTGGCCAAGCTTAGCCAAGGCAAGCTGCCTGGGGTGTGTTATATAATGCAAGTGAAGGCTGTACTACTAGGTGGGCGAGATGTAAACAACACTTGACATGGTGTAGGAAAACGTGAATAAAAGCTATTCTTTCCAATCAATTTCTTTGAAATTTCAGATTTTAAAATATTAAATCCTTATGTATATATGCTGTGAAAATTAAATCAACAGTGCCAAAGTTGGATAAATTTTAAGGTATTGATTTTTTATTTATGCAAATAACTTGAAAAATTTGCAAAATTCATATCTAATTTTGGGTAAACGACTGAATCTTGATTAAATAAAGTTATTCCTGAAATAAAGTCACTAGGTTCAGCAATTCTCATGTTAGGTGAGTGAATAAATTTCCTGATTTTTTTTAAAAATTGCATTATATTTTGGCCCATAACTTCAAAATAATACCCAATACTGACCTAATTTTTGGTATGTTCATAGAAAATGTATGAAAGAATGTGAATACTAAATATGATCAAAAACAGATCAGTGGTTTTGATATTAGGCAGCCTTGAAGTGTAACAATGGCATTTTTTATGGAAAACGGAGGTTTTTCCTTAATATCTCGAAGGAACGAAGTCCTAATGATCTAATTTTCGGTTTGGTAGGAGATTTTGGTGACATCTAAAATTATGCCAACAGCCTGGGGAGCATAGAGATGTGCACTGAATGACCTACAGTCATCAAAGTGGACTGCTTGACAATGTAAGGGTATACAACAAGAGCCTCTAAAAAAATTCAATAACTAGCCTAATTTTGCAGCTTTTATTTTCAAATTTCAGATTTTAACAGATTAAATCCTTATATGTACATGCTGTGAAAATTAAATCCACAGTACTTACAGGAAAAAAACGTGCCATGGCCAAAGTTAGGCAAAATTTAAGGTACCAATTTTATATTTTTGCCAATATTTAAAAAAATTTAACAGATTTTGATCTAATTTTTAGTATACAATTAAATTTTGATTAATTAAAGTTGTATTACTGAAAAAAAGTCCCTATCTTTAACACTTTTGGTCTTTAGTGACCAAATATCTTCCTGATTTTTTACAAACTCCATTATGTTTGGGCCCATAACTTTTTTAAATTAAACAATACTGACTTAATTTCTGGCATGTACATAGGAACTATATAGAGGAATATTTATGGTAAATATGAAGAAAACCAGATGAGTGGTCTTGCAAACTGCATAACACTAGCTTGATGTAAACAATAAGTTACATGGTGCTTGAAAACTTGAATAAAATCTACAGTTTTTGATCAATTGGTTTCAAATTTCTAGGTGTTAACAGACAGTACTTACAGGAAAAAAACGTGCCATTGTCAAAGCTGGGCAAAATTTAAGGTACCAATTTTTTATTTTTGTTAATATTTTAAAAAATTTAAAAGATTTTGATCTAATTTTGGGTATACAATTTAACAGGGTTGGGTTTTAGGCTGCCCAAAACCTGTTTTCGGCAGGGCAGAGCCTAAATCCTGCCTTTAACTGCCTAAAATAGGTTATAACCTGCCTAAAACTGCCTTTAACTGCCTAAAACCTTACATACCCTCACCTATGACTTGCAGTTAACTATGTTTTATTGTTACACAGCTTAATGCATTAAAGAAATATGCTCAACAAATTTAAAGTGAGGAACACTTTATTCAAACTAAATAAAGTAAACCATGATACAAAAAAAAAGCAACAAATGAATACAACACTACTTCAGGTGTTCCATATGAACATATTTCTCTGACAGTTTTAGCTTGTATCCCTAAATCATGTTGTGAGGTCTCCCACCTCCATTACTGCCAATTTATAAAAGAATGCTCATACAGTAAGCTTAAAATCAGATACTTTGATACAGCATTTTGATCACAATCAAGGGATCAAATTTTGTTATTTATGCAAAACAAGTTTTCCCGAATTTTTTAAAGCTGTTCCATTCACACTGATAAATAGTCCTTTATACTTGTGTATGTTATGTATGCCTGTAGCTTCAAATAGCCAAGAGCAAAAAGATTGATCTTTTAAATTATAACAGACCTTTTATGCTAGCCATAAACTAAAAATATGATAATATCTTACATTATCTGATCATGAACAAGAATATCCACTGGTTGTTTAATCCCTTAGCTAAGTCATCCTTTGTCAAATTTTAAGATTTTGTGCACATACTTATTGTCTAGATATAATGATGGATATGCTCTGTTAACTGTATGATGAGATTGTGAAAACTGAATCCTCATGAAACACTATAATAAGTATAAAACTGAAAAATGTGAAAATATATTGAAGTGAATATGTTGCAAACCACAGAATATGCATAATCACTTTTGGGCTGTGTTCAGCCTAAAGGGCTAAGAAACCTATATGTCATGGTCAGGGGCCCTGGCTGCATCACTCAGTAAAAAGTCTGACTCAGGGACAGTTTTCAAAGCAAGGGCTTTGATTGCATCATCCAAGTCATGTATGAAAGTTCACATGAACATCTACTAAGACACAGCAGTGGGACTTATGACCATTGGGTCTAATGACCCCATCATCCTGATAAATAGTAATTAGCTGGTCTAATCAAGCATGGCCTCTGCCTCTGATACCCTGCCTTACAAGAGGCATACTGGAGACTCTATTGCATCATTCCAGGTAGCAGGGCACTCATCAGCAAACCAAAAGGGTCTTGATAATGACATTACCTTGGCCATTGAAACTAAGTGCCATACAAACATGGTTTCATGCTCAAGAATCCTATACAGGCTCTTTGAAGACTGCATGATGCCAGCCAACAGAAATCATGCATTACTTTTACCTGAAACCTTCCAGAAGCCAAGCAAAGCCTTGTGACTGCGTCACCCAAGCCAGTTTGGTAGTTTTATAGATTTTAAAGTCAAAATTTGAACAAATATAGGTTTTAGGCACTTTTGATGCCTAAAACATGCCTAAAACCTGTTTTAGGCGGGGCAGTTTTAACCAGGTTATAACCTATGGTTAAAACCTTCCTGCCTAAAACCTGCCAACCCTGCAATTTAATTTTGATTAATTATAGTTATATTACTGGAAAAAAGTCCATAGCTTTAACACATTTTGTCTTAAGTGACCAAATATCTTCCTGATTTTTTTACAAACTCCATTATGTTTGGGCCCATAACTTTTTTAAATTAAACAATACTGACTTACGGATCACAGCCCTATTAGCCTGCTCAACTACCGGCCACAAACTGCGTCCTCAAATCATTGGCAGGTCCGAGAAACCAAGGTGCTTAAAAGGCGTTGACACGAGTCTGCTACCAGTAACCTATCATGCCAACACCAAAGCCTGGATGACTGCCAAGCTTTTTGAAGAGTGGTTGGTCAGACTCAACAACTCAATGAAAGATCAAGGGAGAAAGATCTTGCTTCTAGTGGACAACTGTGGAGCCCACCCTGACATTCAGCTATCTAACATCAACTTGGTGTTTCTCCCACCAAATACCACATCACGACTGCAGCCCTGTGATGCTGGCATCATTGCTGCTGTCAAGGCACATTACAGGAATAGATTGATGAGGCACATTCTTGTTCACATGGGTGATGCTGAGACTGCCACAGATTTGGCCAAAACCATAACAGTGCGAGATGCTGTGAATTGGCTTCACCTGAGCTGGTCCAGCCTCCCTGCCAGCACTATCAGCAACTGCTTTGCCAAGTGCGGCATAGCAAAAGAAGCCATGCATCCAACTTCCACTGAGCCAGATTTCAATCCTGACCAACTCCCCAGCAGTGAGGTCGGCTAGAACTGTGACCTCCTTGGTGGTATTTCATGGGAGGAGTTCATGTTGGTGGACTTGTGAACTGCCACCAGTGTCAGCCCTGACCACTTTGACCAGACTCTCCTCACAAAAGGCAGTGGACAGTGCCCAAAGACAGTGAATCAGAGGATGAGGAGTCGTCTGCCCCAGCAGCCCCAAGCTTCTCTTCTACAGCGGCACTGTCACATATCCGCAACATCAGCAACTTTGCCCTTGGCACTGGAGATGCTGATATAATGGAACTCACTGCCAAACTGGAGACACTGCTTGTTGACTACCGTCTTAAGCAGGCCTGTTCAGCAAGACAAAGCTGCATGACAGAATACTTTGTGAGGAGCTGAAAATTGTGTACAACTAATTGTGTAAATATTATTGTGCAGAAAATGTGTAAATATGTTTCATGTATATAATGTGTTTTATTTGTTGTTCAGAAATACTAATTTTCTGTACCTATGGGATTTTTAGTGCGACTGTTGATTTCTGTACAATAAAATGAAATTTGTATACATGTACATGTAATTGTGTAAATATTATTGTAGAAAATGTGTAAATATGTTTCATGTTTTATTTGTTCAGAATAAACTTATTTTCTAAACCTCTGTGATTTTTATTACAACTGTTGAACCTTTGTCTCTGTACAATAATCATTACCTACCCCCCCCCAACTGGCCCATCCCCCCCCATGAAGGGACACCTGCAATGTAGGGACACTTTGGCTCTGTCCCAAAGGTGTCCCCTCACGGCAGGTACTGCTGTACATGCAAAATTTTAGGCAGATAAGTCAAACCACTGCCGAGATATCAGTGATTTTATTCCATGACAGACAAACAGACAGTTGCTGTACAAAAACGGTTGCAGTTTTGCGTATGATAGAGCTATGTGAGATCTATACACATGCATAATTTCGGGAAGATACATCAAACCAGTCCTGAGGTATAAGCCTGGATGTCTGCAGCCTGAATGTGAATTTAGGTGGTGCCACCTGTCATCAAATCAAGAAAGCTATCCAGGATGAATACACATGCAAATTTTCAGATGGATAAGTCCAATCACTGCAGAGATATGAGTGATTTTATCCCAAGGCAGATGAACAGATGGACACTGTGCAAAAAAAGGTTGCAGGTGGTGCCACCATTTTCTATGTATGTTAAAAAGCTGGCGGTGGCAGAATCCAGTCAAAAACATAGTATCGGCAAAACTTTGTTTCGACAGATACAATAATCAAGATACTGGAGGTTTATTTAAGATTTTTAATTATTCTAGGGGGTACTTTCATGCCCCAAAGCTTGGAGAATATAGGTCGTAGTGACTTAAGTTCAGGTTTCCATGGACTTTTTTCATTGACCTCCATAGATAGTCACTAAGAAGCTTCTAGGGCCAGTGGTTATGATTTGTGCCTTGCTAACAACGGCCAGACAGCAGACAGACAAAGGGCCATTCCTATAACTCAGTTGACTTCAAGTCAGCTGAGCTAATAATAGATAGAGTAAGTACTTCAAGAGTTATTGGATTCAAAATAATCCTATGTATCAGCAGATTTTCTCTTTTATAATCATACAAATTCAGATGGTATCAAACTGTCAAACAAAGGGTTAGAAATAATTACAACCTACACCAAGCTCAAACGGTAATTAGCCCTGTATGTCATATAGTTGTGCAAATTTAAACATCAGTACAAATTGATGAGCTTATTTTAGTGAATATTGACTTACTTCACTAGATCCGCACGGTTGTTGATGGCTGCCCAGTGCAAGAGAGACACGTTTTCTTTATCAACTTGGTTTACATCAAAACCACCTTCCACTAACTCAATACAGCGCTCATACACCCCATACTGCGTTGCTCGTACAATATCAAAATTCCGCATCTCTTCAGCCGATGGCTGCATTGGCGGGGGCTTGTTGACAGCTGACCCCATACCAGTCTGCTGTGCATAGTTTTCTGGCTGTGTTGGGTATGGTTTGTAGTCATCGTTCTGATAAATATAAGAAACACACCAAAATTAAACACAACTTTTAGGTCAAAACAAACAAAACTCGCCTTCTCTCCTTTACTTTCCTATATTTATTACGTATTATGCAAATAAAAGTTATCTGATAATAGGCAGCTATTTTTGATAGTCTTCTTCCAACTTGCGTGCAGCTGCTTGTCCCTTTTCAGGCCGCTGATATCCCTGCCTAGTGGGTAAACTTGAAACAACTGGTAGTTACATGAGTTGCCGTCTATGTCAAGTGATCGTACCTATACGCAAAGTAGTGATCATTTTGTAAAGTTATTTATTAATTATTTTTAAGTGGTCGCCAAATTAGATAAATACGGTATATGCTTCTATGTTTAATAACAGTTCATAGGAAACTGTGGGTAAAAAGTCAAAGTTTCTTCCCAAACTTCCTTTTCTTCCCAGAAACTTCCTTTTCTTCCCTGGGAAGGGACAAAATACCTATCTTCCTGGAAAAATGCCAACCCTGTCAGACAGTATTGTTACTGTAATGATATAAACACCATTCCCCAGGCCATTTTTCAGTCCCCAGTATTAATTGTGATGGACTGAATTCATTATTTTCCTAAATGAAACATGCCCTTGTCAAAAATATGTACAGTAAAAGTCGTTGTAGAAGTCGCATTCTTATTACAAGTCGCACCCTTACTTTAAGGATCCCCTTCGGTAATAGCCGTTAAGTTTTGTTTATGGATAAGTCCATAATATAAGTCGCACCCAGACTTCAGAGGCGTCCTAAGGCGTCCGATTCTTATGGAACTGAAGTATCATTCCCTGCGGTGCAAGACTACAACCAACGTCCCCGTAGAACTAACGTGATTTATAAACATAAAAATAAATGAAACAGCTTAAATACAATGTTTAAAATTATGGAATAACAGAATCATTACATATAAAGTCGGGGTTCAGTTGTCAGGTAAGATTTGTAAGTGCCAGAGTCAGATGCGTCAGATAACATTTTGTGCTGTGAACCGATGTCATTATTGCCGTTTCTTACTAGGTTAAGTAACATAAGAACGCAAATATCAAGTTAAATGACTAAATGAATGTGAATAAAAAAAAAGTCTTGAGCAAAATACTATCACAATCAAGCAACTGTTTAAATCCTTAAAGATCGTCAAAAGTAGAGTGAATTCATTAGACTATGATTAGTTTGTGAACGCGTGACGAGTCCCAATCCGCCGCATTGGGCATATGTTTAACTGACTAAACACAACTGAAGGATGGAATGAATGATTTAGTTTGAATTTATTCACCTAATTTCTTAAATGGGCTCTAAAACGTAATAAGTAACCCTTGAATTAATTATTGCAACTGACCATCAAGGCGCGGTGGCACATGCACGATATTACTGAAATCACTGAAATATGTAAGTCGACAATGCCATCATAAACGCTTTATTGACCGGTCAGTTTAATGTAAAATAAACACCACTGAATTAACTGGTATTATATTTACTGAGACTAATGATTTTTATTCTGTGATTATATCTGGAAAGTCTAATTTCCATCGTTATCAGTGATTATTTTCAAATTACTTGGATGTCTGGAAACCTCAGCCGTGTTAAACCAGATCCATCATGACACCAAACGATGTCGGTTCTTGTGGAATTTAGGTACTTATTTGGCCATTTATGTAAATAAAATATATAATAGTATGGTGTTTGTTATTTCATTGTACTTTATTAATGTGTCTTCATTGAATAAATCACGAATACGTCAATGCACGATTGGCCGTAATGCATGTGTGTTGCCATATTGCTGACGGGGCATACGATCGTCATGAACGAGATGGGGTAAAACAAGAAGCAAACCTTTTATTTGCAGCTCACGTGAAATGTTATAACATTGTTATCCCATACGCTTCTAAACCACAAGATGGTGACGGTGACCTAATGTTTCTTAATATGGGAGTTTATAACTGTGGATATCAGTCACGGAAGGCTTATTTGACCTGGGGATGTAAAGGTCATTGCACCGGTGACCCGGGGCTTCAACTTCCGCAACATGGCTTCAAAGGTCAGCTGGTACCAAGCGCTCAACCTGGCAGGCAATAGAATTCACGATGTGTCTTTAGTGCCCGTTCGAATGTGACGCAACATTACATGTATAAACGGCTATGGATCTGCGAGTTTACATAATGACACGCATACCCATAGAGATTCAACGAAAGAAAGTGTACGTCAAAGAGCTCCAGACTGACATATGGGTCAAATTGACTCATGATATAACAGTTATGCAGATTAGGTAGTGTTACTTGAATTGCGACTTGTCAGAACAGGTAGGCCTTGAACTGGGCAAATTTATAATTTGCATTTCATGTTAATAAAATGGAAATTCCGTCAGTCCACCAAACATAAGGCAGGTTTTCATAAGAGATGGTTAAAGATGTAAATTATTGGGGAAAGACGTTTCACAAAGCACTGGTTAAAGGTATCGCCGATTACCGCTTAACTGACGCCGCCCCATGTACCGCAAAAGCTGACTGGGACGGGATAAGTACGTATTACAAGTCGCACCCCGACTTTGCCAGAAAATTCTGGTTTTTAGAATTCGATTTCTTAGTACAAGTCGCGACTTCTACAACAACTTTTACGGTACATTAAACAGTTGTGCAGAAAATATTTTTACTTCTCCACAATAGAATTTTTGGCTGCAGGTCTTCCATCTCTACTACCTAAAATCCATATGATTCCATTTCTTATGCTACAGGATGGCTTATTATTCCCCATTTGAATTAGTATGGTACCCTGACTGTGAAACAGCCCTTATATGTATGCATATCGTAATATATATATACATATATATATATTCATATATCGGTATATAACCGTCATTCAAAGAAATTTAGGCAAAAGTTGTTACAGAGTTTTGTGAGAAATCATCCGACCTCATCCAGGGTATAGACATCGTTAATTAATTAGTTTGCTGGACTACCTAAGAAATGTGCTTTATTCTAAATAATGATGTTTTTATGCTGAATGGTAAAAAACTAGTTGTTATGTGCATGATGGTAGCGCTCTATGTAAGAACACTACCCGTTTTAAGAGCAGGGTAGCCCTTGGTAAAAAGTCTGAGCGCTCAGTAGCCCCACCAAGTCAGAGCAATGCCTGGTGTGAATCAAGGATAGCGCTCAGTCAAAAAGTCCTCCAGCTCTAGTGCTCGGTACGCTCAGTAAAAAGGCCGACCGGAAAATGACATGTAAGGTAGGCTATTACTTCCATAATTGTTAATTACGCATTTTCCTCTTTTTTTTAACGTGTAGTCAATTAAAGTCGATTGCACAACTTATTTCCAGCCGAGCCCATGGCGTGTGTGTTTTACCTACCGAGCGTCCAGTTTTTGGCCGATACTGCTGGCAACAGTACCAGAACACCAAATCCTGAAACACCAGTTGGGACATCAGCTGCCCCTGGGTTACGCTCTGAACACAGCGCGTTACCTCCCGGCCCAGTGATCTTCCACTCACACGCTGTGAGAAATAGCAGGATTCTTCAGGTTTGGCAACACCCAGTCAGTTTGCGCTGGATAAAGTAAAATCTAATTGGCTCTGCGTTTAAAAAAATCTGCAGAACTGGTAGAGGAAATCTGATTGGCTTAGCACGGGTGTAAACAAACATAGCTATGCGGGGCAAGCTCGTGCGGCACGCAATACAGGAAATATGCAGACAGTGGGGGATAACTGACCTCAGGCAAGTCAGTATACAGACTGTGTTGAAAGCTGATGATTGCATCGTGTGTATTCCAATGGGGTGAAAAAAGTCTGTGCTGTCAAGCCCTTTCAATAGCAGTGTAAAGTGACCGGTACCTCGAAGAACATCCACCAATGTGTTTGTTTAAATATAACGCAGGGGGAATTCCACAGAGACAGCACCATCTGGTGGCCAAACCTGACCAGCAACCATGGTTTATTGCAGCGGTTAGTGTAGCCAATAGTTCAGCGTAGCGTAGCAACTGCTTATGGAGCTAACGCCTGGGTTTTAACCCGGGTCGCAGGCACAACAGTCCAACACGCAAACCACTGACGCCCCTAAAGACCAAAACTTTTTACGTTCTTAGACTCGCAAAAAATAATCAGGCCCGAATGTAAAATCACTCACGCACCTATACAGCGCCGACTATGCCATATCACACAAGTAGTACCCCACAGTGTACCACGTGATCACATTTTTAAATCCAGGTTTAATTACCCCCGTTTTCTCCGGTTCTGCAACGAGTTCTGTGTGGCATAGTGGTTATGCAATTGGACTTGTATGCCTCCGGTCAGTGGTTCAAGACCCGATCCAGCACGCTGTCTTTGCATGTCTTGTCAAATGTACTAATAATTCATGTATTTCATCTCTTCCAGATACTTCTACGCAGCCAAGTTCAAGATTGTAAAGTACGACTTTACAATCAGTACCTTCTATTATACCACTACAAATGAGTAAAGAAGTAATAGTTATACAACCAAATAGCCCTATATTGCCTATTATAGGTTTAGAAATACATATTAGGATTCATTTTACAAATATATTTCCTCTGGAGTACATATTAAATTCCGCTAGTAGCATGTTGTTGGAATCCAAATCCAGACGGCAGCCATGATTTTTTTAAACAGATAATTACGGTATGGTAAACAATCTCCGTTCAGACTACCGTAAAGTATACCGGTCTGACCATGGGGGGGTTTGGGGGGTCTCCCCCCACATTTAAAGCACTTAATGATGTTTCTTTTTTGTTGTAGGAATTCTAAGGGGGGTAGGGGGGCTTTCCCCCCATTTGTTAAGTAGTTAATAATATTTCTCAATAAATATTTTCATTATATTTACAACTGCCATTAAGGGGCGCTATTTATTACTCCACACCCAGATTTAAAAGCGCTCTTTTTCCTGTGACCTTCACATCGTCTTGCATGGTGTAATGGCACAAGTGTTCGAGTACTGAGCCGTGCTGCACAGGATCAATTTCAGCGATGACCAACTTCTGCTCTTTCATGTGATATTCATGATTTATAATGTATACATGTACTTACACATTTCTGAATAATAATAATATGTCTTTCATCAACAGATAACGCCGCAGTAGGAAATATAAGAGAAGACAATAAGTGGTAGCAATATTTTATTCAGCTGTCCCAAATGTAGGTACTGATTGTAAATTCGCTCCAAATGTACTAAAAAATCATGTATTTCATCTCTTCCATATACTTCTACGCAGCCAAGTTCAAGATGTCACATGAACAAATATCACGAGTGAAACAGAAGCCAGTAAACAGTAGTTATATATATACTGAAAACCCCCAAAAAACAGGCTCGACCTTTTACAGGAACTGACCGGAACCTAAAGGAACTGACCGAAACTGAGTTCATATTACCGGAACTGACCAAAACTGACTGCATGTTATCAGAACTTAAAAGAAAATAAAGCACTTGTTAAGTTATTTTAAAACATTTTTTATAATAACATGACTTGATGAGTTATAACCAACTGTGACAACGATTATCTTATGTGGATCTGCTTAAAATGGTACTGGAACTGACTTGAAGAACACACATTTGACCTGACTTTACTTCACCCCAAATTGTTTTAAACAGTATCAAAATAATTAAAAAAAAAAAAAACAAGCAAATGATGAACACTTTTATCATACTTCCCAATATTCTATAAATCCATGTATAATGTTATTATAAATTACAATGTCTTTGTCAACATCAAATACCTCGTGAGGCAAGTAAACTTAAGATATGGACCATTACAATTTAGTGATCTACAGTATCTACCCCTAGCTCTTGTGCTCTCTCCCTTCCGGAGATATCTATGGAAATAAATGTATAGCAAACACCACAATATTTGCAGTTATACAGTGTTCAGATTATTACAAAGACAGTGACCACCAGCTCATGGCTCCTGTTTTAAAATCTATTTCATCTGGACCTATCAATGTTAAGCATCAAATTGCTGTTAGTGTCAGGTAAAAACTTGTCAGAACTTGAACATCAACTGAGTAACGAGCTGTCATCAGTTAGTGATTGGCTTGTAGAGAACCATCTCTCGTTACATTTAGGTAAAACAGAGTCATTGTTGTTTGGTTCAAAACATAAAGTCAAAGCTAATCCTTCACTTAATGTTGTCTGTAACGGTACAAAGATTAAGCAATGTACATCTGTAAAGTATCTTGGTGCAGAACTAGATCAGTCTCTGGATGGGGAAAGTATGGCAAGAAAGGTTCTTGCCAAAGTGTATGCTAGGTTAAAATTCTTATATCGAAATTCTAAATTCTTAGATCTAGACACCAGAAAATTGTTATCATCCTCTCTAGTTCAGTGTCATTACGACTACTCAAGTTCATTTTGGTTCTCATCTTTAACTCAATCTACCAAATGTAAGTTGCAAATATCCCAAAATAAATTAATTCGGTTTGTTCTCAACTTGCATCCTAGAACTCATTTGTATTATGAACACTTTAATCAGTTGGGCTGGCTATCTGTTGCACAGAGAGTCGACCAGCTCAAACTTAACCATGTGTACAGAACGCTGAATGGCCAGGCTCCTGCATATCTATGTAATAGTTTTACATGTACCTCTAATGTTCATACTCATGTTACTAGATCTAGTCATCATAGCCTTATCATCCCTCATCATAGTGTCCATGGTAAACATAGCTATAGTGTAACAGGTGCTAAATTATGGAATATTCTTCCGGTAGATGTAGCAAACAACAGTCTATCAATTTCAGTTTTTAAGAAAAAAGTAAAAAAGTATTATTTAACCAGATTCATGATCTCGAAATAAAAAACTTTATATTTTATTAGTATCTCATCAAAGCTATGGAATAAGTTTTTTAGATTTGTTTTATGTCGCAATATTTATTATTTTATAGTTTACACATAATGCTTTTACTCTCTTTCCGTCCGTATCTTGTATCATTTCATAGAGGACCACGATGGAAACAAGTTTTTTTAACTTTTTCGTGTCATCCTCGATTTTATTCAGTATTGTATCACAGGTTTTATATAATTGTGTATTTTTTATTTCCATATTACCATATGTATATTTTATTTTTTTTGGTACCAGTTGATATTGTACTGAATTGGATCTAAATAATCTATACTATACTATACTATGCTGGGTTTTATGATTACAATTTGTATCATTTGAAAAAAAAAATTGAAATTCCACTATACAGTCAATCATGATCAGTTTAAGTAAGAATTCATTCAAACAGCTTATTTATTCATGACAAATGCATGGAATACCTTGGACTGACATTTCAGTCATTATCGCCTTGGATTGTTAAAGATTTATTTATTTCTAAGTGTTGCACATGTACCATATTTGAAATTTAAATTCAGAAATAATTATATGAACACAAAGGAGAAGTTTTCTTTTTAATATCTTTTTTCTTGCATTAATTTTAATACCTGGGCATCAGGAATGTACAAATACTAAAACATAGTCCTGTGGGGATGCTGCTATATATATAGGCCCTTCCAATCAATAAAATTTGTCCCACCAAGGGGCACCCATCATTTTTTGGCAATATTTAAGGACATGATGTTACAATGGCAGAACATTTTATATAAACTTATTAATGTATATTTGCAACTTTCCACATGTTTCTTCATAAAATGACAGCGCAAGATGGTGTCTTTCAGGTGCTGATGTATTTTATCATATTTATGATAATTAAGTCAAAATATCATGACAAGAATAAACTGTTTTCTCAAATATTAAATTAAATGTTTCACTCAAAGTTTTGCACAGTAAAGTGGGGGTTTCCTTGTATAGAGCTGCAGAAAAGCTGTATTCTTTTTATTCACTCAGAACTATACTGACAACCAGTAAAAGAGCAACAATGAGCAAACTCATTAAACTCTCAACAGCTCAGAGTGATAAGCCTAGGGGTGAGGGCAGCCAGCCAGTCATAAGTACCCCATATCAGCTCATCACACCCTGCAGTTGCTCAAAGAGAACAAAAACAGATCAATCAGAGAGTGATGGACTTATCAGCACTGTTTCTATCATTCTAAAATTCTGTAATTCTGCTTTAATTGTTTGTACAGAATATTCAAAATTGTTTTGGAAAAGATGCTGAAAATATTATAATTTTACTGAGGAAATTATACTTGTCCAATGTAAATAAATTGAAAATTACATGAAATTGTCCGCTTTACATAATAATTGAAATATGTTATTAAACTGAACAAATATTTACAAATGAACATCAATGGGAAATGCGGTACTTTTAATGTATGATCATTACACAAAACCTTGTATTTTATCGTGTTTGTTATGTTGTGTTGTTACTGTATTACAATATGTTTCACATTGTCTGAGAATATGGAAATTAAAAAATGTAAATTAAATGTAATTTAATATATTTTAAAGTCAGTTCCGGTCAGTTCCTGTCAGTTCTGGTAAAAGAGGTCAGTTTCGGTAAAAAGTCTAACCGTAAAAAACTATACCCCTTTTTTCTCTCTCTCCCTATCAACTATATCGCCCTCTTAACCTTCTTTGCTAACCAGGGGTGCGTGAGTGATTCGACATTCGCTCCAATGATCGCGAAAAAAACAGGTTGACAGGGGTGCTGGAACGTTTATTAGTGATTGCAGTGGTGTGTAACCCGGCAGAATTTTAACTCCGTGGTGCCCCACCCCTGAAAGCTTGGTTCGTTACTTTATCTACAGCATCCATTCCTTACAGAGATTCTTCAGAATATTAGGCCTATACATATGACTGGTGTTTGTCTTACTGAAGGAATTAAAGTCCCTCAGTAGTCGTCTTACCCCTGATAATAGTGGATCCACTGGGTTGCACGTCGGGTCCCGTTCAGTCGCCATGTTGCCAAGTTCATACTGCATCAAATGACAGTCAAGGCAACCATTGGGTCCCACGGCAATACAGCATGACTAAAACCGGGACGACCTCGGGTGTTTGGTGGATGCCAGGTCAGAGTCATCTAAGCTCTCTGGCCAGGTGCAGGCTGATCCGCCATCGCGCTGGTTTGTGGGTACGGTCAAAAATCAAGGCACAGAAACAAATCTGCCAACAAAAACAATAGTAATATATGTGATATTTATCAGTGAATGCTGGTGCTAAAACACTGTATTGTCAAGAGCTAATGAAATTGTATTGTATTGTATGGTACACGTGTCTATGAAGAGTAGCCCTTGGAAACAAACAAAATGCATGTTTTTGCAGGAATCGGGTGTTGGAATGAGAGAAAACATAAGTGGCGTACCTAAGGGGGATGGGGGGGGGGGGGGGGCAGGGGCGGTCCGCCCCGGGCGACACATTTTTGGGGCGGCATTTCAGTGAATTAGTATAATGAGTGGCATAAGAAGTTCCTCAGTATATACAATTTTGTTTGTTTGTTTTTTTTTGTCCCATTCCAAGTATTTCAGGGATTATAAACTTTGCAATATGTACGTGGAATCTACCAAATGATTATCGAACGATTTGCACAGGGGGGGGGGGGGGGGGGGCGGCATTTCGAGGAATAAGTATAATGAGTGGCATAAGGAGTTCCTCAAAAAGTACAACTTGAATTTGGCCTTTTTGTCCCATTTTCAAGTATTAAATTTCAGTGGAACCAACTTACCAAATTTTTTTGCGGACGATCTCTATAGAGGCAAGCTACGCAAGAAGAAATACAGATCTGTAGTTATATCAGTGGTCTTGCAATGATATAACGCCATCGATTAACTGACCAGTCATGCAAAGGCCTTCATTTCAGGTTGGTCGTCGTTTACAGAAAGCCCTAGATGGTACTCTCCAGGGGAAAACCCTGCCAGTAGAAAATGGCCCCTGGTATTTGAGATGAGGTGTCTGTAGTACACATTGTGCGGAAAATATTTTGATGAATTTTTTTGCTCTCTCCTTGGAAAGTATAGAGAATTTTCATTCTTGAACCCCTGAATTCCCGAAGTTTCATGATATTTTTAAAACAGCCGGAGATCGAGTCGACAACCTGAAAAGCCCTTTTCCATACATGTTTCTCCATACTCTTACAACAGTCTCGTTAAAATACAGACTTTTACACTATCATGTATATATTGAGTATTACCTAAATGTCTGTATCGTTTGATTAACTACTGCTGATAAAATTTAGTGTTAATATGACCCGTATAATCTTTTACGGACCGTGAATAAAACAATTTTCAACCTAGACCCATGTAAGAATTATTTTATCTTTAAAAAATTCTATTATAACTGTCCTCCGGGACGAATCCCCTGGCCGCTGAGTCAAATGTTCAATATATACGCATCAAGTAGCAGTGTTTCCTTTTAGATTTTAAAACTTAAATAAATATATATTTGCCTGTACTGTTATTAACCGTTTAATGATCCACTACCTACAAACAATTGTATGTTGTGACAAATCATTTGAAGTTAAAAATATAATATATATTTGAATGATATAATTACTTAAAATTATCTAAATACTTTATTGAATATCAAATAGTCATAAGTTTATAAATAAAATCTCGCCAAGTGCATAATCACTATAATTCTAATATGAAATTGATGTAACCTTGAATTAAAGTATATGCTTTTGACTTTGAGGGTATTTTAATTTAACAAAGTCAGTTTGTCCAAACATTGGATTTTTCTGTGAAAATATTAAACATGCCCTGCTCATGAAATTACGCGTTTTGAGCAAAAACTAAAGTGCCTTGCGTGCGCAGCAGTATACCATGTATCTCATTAACTCTATTAGGTGTAGCTTCTGTCATCTGCGATAACAAGAGGTGGAATTACAGTTGTAACAAGGTTTTTGTATGCGTTGAGAATTGAATATCACTCACCATTTTTTTTTCAAGGATAGGTCCATAGCCTGTTTGTGGCACTGTCTATTGAATGAGGATGCAGGTATCGATCCGTATGATAAGAATGACGTTATTATTACGCTTTCTTATTATTACGCCTTATTACGCCATTTCAGGTTTTATATGCATGGGGTTTAGAATAATCCAGAAGTCATTACCTGTCGTTAAGAAATTAGAGCGAATCTCTGAGGTTCAATAACGAGATTTCACCAGTTTGCCATTTGAGGCACCGGCCGGGGACCTTCAGCTCCGAAGTCCAGCGCCTTAACCACTATAGGCTACGTCCTACCCGAAAACACTCACCAACCGAAGTTTTTTTCCATGTTGAATTTAAAGTAATCACAAATCGTCTTTACATGAATGATGAAAGATCAATTTCCCACATTATATATGTGTATCCCGCAATGTAATCTGTTTTTAGTTACAATTTATTCTTTTCTGTTCACTTCATAATGAAATATACTTGTTTGAACTTTAAGCGATCTTTTGATTTACATTAGCAAAGACATGTCTGCTCTTTAACATGTGGCGGAAGAATTCACTGCCAGTGAATTCATCCATATACTTGCGTTGTTGTCAAATAAAAACCTATAACAAGGACATTTAACCTGATATGTTTCTATATGTTGTCCAGTTTTGAAATGTTTTGTCAGAGGGGCGGCAATTCCTAAGACCGCCCCGATCGGCAACGAGGCTAGGTACGCCGCTGGAAAACATGCTAAATAAATATAAATCTGAAGATTTCCAGATCAATCAATGCAATAAGCATAACACAGGCTTTATTTACCCCCCCCCCCCCCCCCCCCCCACACACACACACAACTTTCCAGCTCCATGGGAGACGTCAGTGGGTGAAGCTCGTCCTTCGTTTTGAGGTACCTGGTACGTACTTCTTTTAAGGTACGCCCTTTACTTGTACGATGGAAGTATATATGCTGTGACTGACGAGGAAACTTTTGTAAAACACTGAATAATCACTGATAATTAGCACGCTAAGCTTCTGGATCCCCTGATGACGCCAGTCATGCAAGGCAATACATATAGCTGTACCAGTTCATCCGCGAATGCATTGTTGACGGGACTTCCGTGCAAAATATCTGCATTTGAAGATTAACATCCGAGGGAGGTCACCATTGTTAGTGACACAGGGGATTGAAACGACGTATCAGATATAAACCTTATATCAACAATTTTTTGAAGTGGGTCAGCAAGAAGTTCTAATGCATATTGTTTCAAATGACTTGTAAAGTCACCCATGGCCGACCATACTTGGACAAAAAAGGACACAACACTTCGATCCCTACGCTCCCGAGGCAGCGGAAATCTTGCGCTTCTAAAGAAGCAACTGATTTTCACGCTGCCAGCTTTGACCGTTTATGATATATTTAGACACCAGATGGCGGTTCCATGTCCGCTGAAAAAAAAACGTGCGTATGATATGTGACAAGCAGCCAACCAGATGCCAAAAAAAAAAAAAAAAAACACTCTACAGGCATCCTTGCTCCGCCCATAGCTGTGCTTCAAGCGCCGCTTGATACCAGTTTACGGTCGAATTTTAATTGCTTCCTCTGTATTCTCGCATCATCGACCGATTCGATAATGACATTATGACTGTGTTAGCGTAGCCATGTATCTGTTGTCTGCAGAACTGAAACCAGCCAGCGAGGTGTGCACGTACGCTCTTTACACAGCGCTTTACCCATAGGCCAACTACCTATATCGTAAGCGCTGTTTGTTATGACCTTTTATTCTGATTCTCTACACCAGAGGGGAGTACCGTATTTTGGTCCAATCAGATGAGACCCTGTGCTGAAGACAAAACGGTTTACCAGCAAAGCGAGGAATACGCGAAGCCAATGTTGTTCATTTCGTTTTGAGTGACAGCTCATCGCCCCGGCGACCGTTTGAACAGGCTAAGGGCTCACAGAGAATGGCCCTACATGTGGTTTCTGAGCGGAGCCTGATGCCTGTCGAGTGTATGTTGACTTGCATTTGGTTGGCTGCCCGTCACATTAGCAGTTTTTCTGCAGACAGGCCCATGTGCACCATCTGGTGTTTAAGTGCATCATAAACAGTCAAAGCAGGCAGCGTGAAAATGAGTAGCTTCTTTAGAAGCGCAAGATTTCTACTGCCTCGGGAGCATATAGGTATGCACGCAGCCTTTGTTGTTATGTTTCGTTTGAATTACAGCTCACCGGCCGGGCATCCTATGTGCCCAAGGCCCTAAGCAAACCACGTCTGGGGCAATTCTCTCTGAGCATGTGGCCTGTTCAGACGGTTACCGGGGCGATGAGCTGTCACTCAAAACGAAATGAACATGATTTGCTCCGTGTATTCCTTGCTTGGCTGTGTTTTCCAGCTCAAGGTCTCATCTGATTGGACAAAAATACAGTGCTCCCCTCTGGTGTAGCACTTGTGAGCAATTAATGCTTAATTCACATGCACTTAATACTTTCTACCTCAGGTATATAATTCAGTATTGCTTGCTGCATTATTCAGTTTCTTGACCAGACGGGTGCATACATACTGTCGCACTTAAATTTCAATAAAGCACAGGCTTTTATATACAAATGAAATATTTTTGGACGGGGAATGCTGCAGTGTTATTCTTTATTTGCCATTTGTATTGATATTTTAAATGAAAAGTGCTCAGAATTTGCTATTTTTGCTCCGAATACAATAATAAAAAAACAATGGTAGAGGGATATCTCAATGCAACACTTATTATACCGGTAGCCCAAGGAGGTGCAAATTGATTTTCCCCTTATTCTTCTTTTTTTACATTTAGATAGTGGTTCATATTTTATTTTTTAACCAGCCTACAAGTACTACAATCTGCGGTCGTCCTAGACTATGCGGGCGGAAACGCGGTTTCCATGCTCTGAAAAAAAAAACGCGCTGAATTGAGCTTTTCAATGTGCGCGGAAACGCGCGCGTTTCTGCGGAATCCCCCTTTGCGTGACGTGTTTTCACAAGGGATTCCCCGTCCACCAGTGTTCACGGAAATATGTTGGGCAGCTATAAATATATATGTTATGTACAGTTCATGCATGCATTCATGATTTTCGTTCCGTTTGAAGGTCAATACGACAATGTATTACGTATTGTGGTATTGACGGGTAGGGGGGGGTCTAATACGAGAAGACTCCTAAATACCACAGCCGGTAATAAGATGGTTAACAAATATATATATATATATATATATATATATATATATATATATATATATATATATCGTTACATGTGCCCTTTTTATTGTGTGCACAGGTCTTACAGATGTCTTTTTTTGTGTGACACGGGCGTAACTCGTGTTGTGGCGCCCGTGTCTGGCCGCGTGTTGCATTCTCAGTTTAATCCGTACTGGCTGAACTCTCGTTGTCATGCTAGCTTGGGGCTTTCTCGCCTGGTCGAGCCGGAATATTACTGTGGGCATAAGAACTACTTTACCCTTTAAGGGGATTCAAGGCTGGTATGTAGAGACACAGCAATGTTTTTCTAGATGATTCCTCTAACGCGTGTTTACTGTGTATTATGTTCGATCCTTTAGACTGTTCGAGAAGTGGAAAATTCTCGGCTTGGGGCAAGAAGTTATAAATAGGGGGCTGTGTTTTAGAGCGGAGAGAGGTGAGAGAAGATTCCAGCGGACACAGACGTGTGGGACCTATCCGATTACCCAGTAATTTCAGGGATTCTATTATTACTAACACTATTCTACTATTACTAAAATTTTACAATTTAGTGCTGCCTGCCTCAAGTTTACTTTCTGGGTTGTTACAAGAGCTTTACATTGGACTGTTATTCTCCGAGAGTATTCGTGTGAACTTTTCATCCGGCATATCCATTTAAAAGGACTTGTCGTTGTGACAGTGGTGGTATCCAGGTATTGTGCTCATTGTTTATTTTACTGTGTAATTGTATTGATTAATTGTTATACTGTGTCATTGTATTGATTTAGTGTTTTGTAATATTAGGGTTGTTTTAAGAATAAACTATAGTTATTTGTTAATAAAAAAACCACTGACTTCTTTGTTCATTCCCCTAGACATTTCACGCTGCCTAGTGTTACAGAATCTGATTTTTTATCTCCTTGGCAAGGTTTGTTTTCATCACGCATACGTGATCTGTTAATGTTAGGTTCCGTTACATAAAATTGTGGGCTCGTCTGGGAGGCTTAGTAGTTTTGATAATTTAATTAATAGGCCTTGACCTGGACACATTGTTTATCATACATTGTTTACAAGATTACATATTGTTTACGGTACATTGTTTACAAGATTTATCTCTGTGGTTTTTTGTTATTGTTTTGACATCTTAACATGGCAGATTTCAAACCGGAGACATTTGTTGACGATCCCGACCCTGATCAACTTGAACAGTTGACAAAGGAACAGTTTTTGCGTTTGGGACAACACTTAGGGCTAAGTGTGAATAAAGCTTTGAGAAAGCCTGAAATCATTGCTAAAATCATGCAAGATCTAGTTAGCAAAGGTTTAATTGAAGAGAGTGAAGTTGAAACATAAAAAAAATGACAGCCTTGCTATGCAATTAGAATTAAAACAGTTGGAAATGCAACATGAGCTAGCATTAAAAGAGCGGTAAGAACGGTTAGAAAGAGAAAGACTGGAAAAAAATAGAAAGATAGACTAGAAAAAGAGAAAGAAATTGATATAAAAAGAATGGAGTTAGAAAGACTTAAACTAGAACATAGTCCAAGTGCTGCCCCAACTCACAGTTTAGATGTTACTAAACACATTAGACTTGTCCCACCTTTTCAAGAAAAAGAGGTTGATAAATATTTCTTACACTTTGAGAAGGTAGCTGAAAATTTAAAATGGCCTAAGGAAAAGTGGACTATGCTGTTACAAAGTGTATTGACTGGCAAGGCCAGAGAAATTTATACACAGCTTTCAATAGAAGCTGCTGCTGACTATGACCTGGTAAAACGGTTAATCCTGAAAGGTTATGAGTTAGTTCCGGAAGCTTACCACCAGAAATTCAGAAACTGGGAAAAGCGTATAGAACAGACCTATGTCGAGCACATGTTTGATCGCTGGTGTAGTTCTAAAAATGTTATGAAAGATTATGACAATTTGCGCAAGCTGATTTAGCTTTAAGAATATAAGCGGTGCATTAACGCAGATGTTAAAATATTTCTTGATGAGAAAATTCCTGAAACACATGACATTGCTGCTCAATTAGCTGATGATAATTCATTAACACACAAAATGTCCTTTACTAGCAAATCAAACCAGTCATTCACAAACAAGAATGTAAATCAGTATGGTCAAAAGAAGTTTAAAGCGCAGTCACCCAGTACTGGTAGTCCTGATGGTTCATCAAAGTCCATTGCTAGATCTCAGATCACGTCCACTGTGTCTAAGTCCAACCAAGACCAGTCATTTTCAAAGAAAATCTGTAATTACTGCAAGAAGTAAGGTCATCTTATGTTTGACTCCTGGAAACTTGCGAATAAACCAAATAGCAAACCTTCTGGTTTCGTTTCAAAATCTATGCATAGCGTAGTACAAGAGCCAGGCTCTCATCATGTAAATAAGGGGTACAACTCCTTTATTGACTCCAATAAAGAGTTTCATGCTACGGAGGCCCAAGTGCCGTCTGAATCCAAAGAAGAATCGTAGCTTGCGGGGTAAAAACCTCAGTTGATTCCTGCGAGGAATTAAATAAGGCTAGGTCCTTTCAAGACTCCTGCGAGGAGTATTCTTTAATAAGGCCAGGTCCTTTTATGACAAGTAGAAGTTTGTTTCTGTTGAGTAAAATTCCTCTGTTGACTCCCATGAGGTGTTTGATGTTAAAAAGGATGTAGGTTCCTTAAATGACTCTGAAAAAGAGTTTATGACTGACACTGTGAAATTCAGTTCTTTGTTTGATGAAGCTGACGTAGTAGATTCCTCTCCTGACTCTGAAATGGAGTTATTTGAGCCATTCATACATGATGGTTTTGTATCATTTTCAAGTGATTTTTTAGATTCTACCCCTATTAGAATTTTGAGGGACACTGGTTCGGGCCAGACTCTCATGTTAGCAAACACTTTGCCATTTTCTAATAGGTCCTTTACTGGTGCACATGCACTTGTTAATGGTGTGTTTTCAGACAAGCACACTTCAGTTCCGCTTCACAGTATACATTTAAAGTCAGATTTGATTTCTGCGAATATTACTGTGGGCATAAGAACTACTTTACCCTTTAAGGGGATTCAATTGCTACTAGGCAATGATGTTGCAGGTGACAAAGTACAGCCTGTACCAATAGTGACAGAAAAGCCGTCACTTGATCGGGACACTGATCCGGAAAGTCAGGAAATTCCTGGTTTGTATCCTTCATGTGCTGTAACTAGATCTATGGCCAAGCAAAACAAACATGAGGATAATGGTCGAGATAATAACACTCTGGAAGTCACTGGTGACTCGTCTAAAGACTCGCCTGTACAGGATACAGCATTTTCAAGGTCAGAACTGATCGCGGAACAGCATAAGGACCATGAAATTTCATGTTTGCTTCCCAGGGCAGTACCTAAAAATTAACATGTTAAAAAACCCAGTTTGTTTCTGTGTTAACAATGGAGTGCTAATGCGTAAATGGCGACCACCTGATGTATGCGCTGATGATGAGTGGGCCATCATACATCAAATAGTAATGCCCAAAAGCTTTTGCAATGAAATTCTAAGCATGGCATATAAGGCTCCTTTGTCTGGCCATTTAGGTATAAATAAAACTTATCAGAAAGTTAGTACACACTTCTATTGGCCTAACTCAGGAAAGATGTTGTACAATATTGTAAATCATGCCATACATGTCAGATGGTAGGCAAGCCCAATCAGAATCCTCCTAACGCTCCACTTAGGCCTATTCCTGCTTTCGAGGAACCATTCAGTAGGATTATAGTTGATTGTATTGGACCACTGCCCAAAACAAAATCTAGACATGAATACTTGCTGACAATTTTGTGCGCATCTACCAGGTTCCCTGAGGCAATACCATTGCACAAAATTAATGCCAAAAGTGTCGTCAAAGCTCTGAAAAAGTTTTTTACAATTTTGGATTACCGAAATCCGTCCAGTCTGACCAAGGGTCTAATTTTATGTTTGGCTTATTCCAACAAGTTATGCTTGAACAAGGGATAAAACAGTACAGCTCTTCGCCATACCATCCTGAAAGTAATGGCGCCCTCGCGCGTTTTCACCAGACATTAAAAAACATGATTAGAACCTATTGCTATGTCACACAGAAAGACTGGGATGAAGGAATCCACCTTTTGCTGTTTGCTGTCAGAGAATCCTTTCAAGAGTCCATGGGTTTCAATCCCTTTGAACTATTTTTCGGACATCGAACTGAACTTCCATTGAAACTGCTTAAAGAAAAACTCTTGTGTGAAAATCCTGATTCACTTAGTTTACTGCAGTATGTCTTAGACTTTCGCACTAAACTATACGATGCTTGTGAGATTGCAAAGTCAAATCTAAAATCTGCACAAAGTAAAATGAAAACAAAGTATATCAAGCACACTGTAAGTAGGACGTTTGAGCCTGGTGAAAAGGTCCCTGCCTTACTTCTCATCCCTGGCAGACCTCTGCAAGCTAGGTATTTTGGTCCTTGCATTGTTGACAAGAATGTCAGTGATTTAAATTACATACTGGTGACACCAGAAAGGCGTAAGAAGAAACAACTGTGCCATGCTAATATGTTGAAAACCATATTATGACAGAAATAGCATATCAGATGTTGTACATAGTGTTACTGCTGTAAATTGTGTAAACACTGACCGTGACCCAGTTAAAGTAGATACTGATTGTAAGTGTGGTGTAGACATTCAGTGTGGTACACTACCACTAAAAACTCAGACGAGCTGAACAACCTGGGTGCCAAACTGTCACACCTTACCTCGCAACAACAACAAGACCTCGAAAACCTGCTGCGGAATTATGAACATTTGATAGTGCCTTTAAAACGCGAACTAACATATTGTGCCATGACGTCGATGTTGGCGAGGCAAGCGCAGTCAAGCAACATATCCTTATAGAATGAATCCAGAAAAGCAAAAGTATCTACAAGATGAGATTCAATATTGCTGGATAATGATTTTATTTAACCTAGTAACAGTAACTAGAGTTCACCGTGTATTCTTGTGCCAAAACCTGATCAAAATTATCGTATGTGCACAGATTATCGAAAACTGAACTCTGTCACCAAAACTGACACAGTCCCGATTCCGAGGATTGATGATTGTATTGATAGAGTCGGTAGCTCCAGATATGTCTCCAAGTTTGACTTGCTAAAAGGATGTTGGCAAGTTCCGCTGACAGAACAAGCGAAAGAAGTGTGCGCATTTGTGACGCCGCTAGGACTGTACCAGTATAAAGTTATGCCGTTTGGCATGAAGAACTCGCCAGCCACGTTCCAGCGCCTCATCCATATGGTTGTCAAGGACATTCAGGGCTGCGACGCATATATTGATGACCTCATCGTGTACAGCGACACCTGGGAGAAACATCTGCAAATTCTTCGCGACCTCTTCGAAAGACTCAGTGAAGCACGTCTGACCGTCAACTTAGTTAAATCTGAGTTTTGTCATGCACAGGTAACATTTTGGGTCATATTGTAGAGCAGGGTCAGGTAAAACCTGTTGATGCTAAGATAAGTGCTATTTCTGCATTTCCTAGACCAGAAAACAAATAGCAAATAATTCGTTTTCTTGGTATGGTTGGATACTACAGGAAGTTTTGTCCAAATTTTTCTGCTGTAGCTGAACCTTTGACTAATTTGTGAAAGAAGAAACAAAAGTTTGTATGGAGTGTTCAGTGTGAAAATGCATTTCAGAATTTGAAAGCAATTCTGCAGAGTTCACCAGTTTTAGCAGCTCCAGACTTTTCTGTACCTTTTAGGTTAGCTGTAGATGCTATTGATACTGCTGCTGGTGCTGTGTTGTTACAAGAAGGCAATGATGGCATAGATCATCCAATTTGTTAACTCTCAAGAAAGTTTAATACAAACCAGGAAAAATACTTCTTTTGTTAAAGAATGTTTGACTTTGATTTTGGCATTGCAACATTTTGAAGTTTATGTTACTTCATCAGTCAAGCCTATCATTGTTTTCAGTGATCACAATCACGTTCATGAAGTGTAAAAATCAAAGATTGTTGAGATGGAGTTTGTTCTTACAAGATTACAACCTTGAAATCAAACACATTAAAGGGAAAAACAATGTACTTGCTGATTGCTTATCGAGATGTTTATGAAATGTTGTAAACGAGATGTTTATGTAATGTTGTAAATAAGATGATTTTTGAGATGTTGTAATTATTTAGTGATTGTGATCGCAAAAAGAAAGTTTTGAGAAAACTTTCTATTTTCTTACAGGAGGGAGAGTGTTAAAGGTGCCCTTTTATTGTGTGCACAGGTCTTACAGATGTCTTTTTTGTTGTGTGACACGGGTGTAACTCGTGTTGTGACGCCCGTTTCTGGCCCGAATGTTGCATTCTCAGTTTAATCCGTACTGGTTGAACTCTCGTTGTCATGCTAGCTTGGGGCTTTCTCGCCTGGTCGAGCCGGGGCGAGCTCTCGTGCGCACCCTGGTATGTAGACACACAGCGATGTTTTTCTAGATGATTCCTGTAACGCGTGTTTACTGTGTATTATGTTCGATCCTTTAGACTGTTCGAGAAGTGGAAAATTCTCGGCTTGGGGCGAGAAGTTATAAATAGGGGGCTGTGTCTTAGAGCGAAGAGAGATGAGAGAAGATTCCAGCGGACACAGACGTGTGGGACCTATCCGATTACCCAGTATTTTTAAGGAATTCTATTATTACTAACACTTTACAATTTAGTGCTGCCTGCCTCAAGTTTACTTTCTGGGTTGTTATAAGAGCTTTACATTGGACTGTTATTCTCCGAGAGAATTCGTGTGAACTTTTCATCCGGCATATATATTTAAAAGGACTTGTTGTTGTGACAGTGGTGGTATCCAGGTACTGTGCTCTCTTTATTTTACTGTGTGATTGTATTGATTATTTGTTATAATGTAATGTAATGTTGGGGTTGTTTTAAGAATAAACTATAGTTATTTGTTAATAAAAATAAAACACTGACTTCTTTATTCATTCCCCTAGACATTGTACGCTGCCTAGTGTTACAGAATCTGATTTTTTTATCTCCTTGGCAAGGTTTGTTTTCATCACGCATACGTGATCTGTTGATATAAGGTTCCGTTACAATATATATATATATATATATATATATATATATATATATATATATATATAAAGGCCTATATATAAAATCATTTAAGTGGATAAGAAATGGAGCAATTAAATGTGATTTGTCACCAAGATACGGCAACAAGCAGGCTGCATTCACGTCCTTGACCTCCACAAGAGGATTCACCCACGCGCGTTTCCGCGTGCATTGAATAGCTACACATACACTGGTGCGATTTTTCAGCAAGCGGAAACACGCGCTGAAAAATCGCAAGATGTACATTTCACACGCGCGGAAAAGGTATGTATCATTAACACTAGCGCGATCTTTCAGCGCGCTGAAAAAAAAAATTTCAATTTGCGCAGCGCGCGTTTCTGCGGAACCCCTCCTTTGCATGACGTGTTTTCACAAAGGATTCCCAAAGCCTTCCCAGTAACATGTCGAGCATGTCTGTTATGTACAGTTCAATTTATGCATGTATACACTTAAAATTTCGTTAAATTTGCAGGAACGTACAGTTTGTATTACGGTAGGCCTAGTGTGCTATTGACAGGCGGGTGGGGGTAGTATATAGGCTATATCAGAGATGATTATTAACTACCGCAGTCGGTAATATGATATTTATCACCCCCGCTGCACACATATGTTTATATAATATATACTTATATAATCATGCATTAAAGTAGACAAGCAGGGCAGCAGTTAAGTATGTTTTGTTGACATGCATCATTTAGGCCTATGCTGGGGCGTCCTCAAGCAGACTGCATTCGCGTCCTTGACCTCCACAAGAAGGCTCACCCGCGCGCGTTTCATCATGCATAGAAAAAGTACATGGGGGGGGGGGGGGGGGGGCAAAGATTTATACTGGTGCGATTTTTCCCCGCGAGGAATCGCGCATTGAAAATTTGTAAAAAAGTTTAACTCCTCTTTCCTCCCGGTAACGGGCAGCCCTCTCTCCTCCACGATCGAAATATATGTCAAAAGTGGGCATAATCGCACTGATAGTAGCGGACAACGAGGAATTATAAGAATTAACCTGTACACGAGAAAAGCAAAAAGAGCTGATCAGCGTAAAGGTGTGTTTCCATACATGTGCGCGTGCATGTATGCGTAGGCCTATATGCGTGAACTTGCAGACGTATACAAATGTATATTTTTACAGCGGATCGAGCAGGCCTTCCACAAAAACACAGGGATGTGACGTCATTTTACCCTGAATTCTTGAGTTCACGCAGACCGCGTATGCGTGAAAATCGCTTCTGTGGCGATTTTCACGCATATACGCACATATACGCTTACGGACACATGGAAACTCCCCAGTTACAAAATCAAATTAGCGATTTTTCAAGCATATAGGCCTACGCATATACGCGCACATGGAAACGCCCCTGCCATGCACTAGGGAACATATTGCGCAACATGTTGCGGACCATGCATCTTGAAACATTGTGAGATCTGATGCAGCCCGCCTCTTAAATTGTAATTCAATATCATGTTTAAACTAAAATATACAGAGACAGCAGAAACATTATTATATCTTACAGACTAGTTTAAAGTCATACCATAGTTGTAAATATATAGAACTAAGAATACTGTTGTTATGTATATGAAGTGCATTTTATAGTTACTTGTTTATATAACATATATACACGAAAGGTGAACATAGGAAACTGTAGTATATTTGTATAAGAACCACAAGCCGCCCGGTCACCCTTGGCTCTCTCTCATTGTTACGCACTCTTGAAAATTATTATATGCAAATCTATTACATGACTTAATTTTCACATTATGTATAAATAAGGATTTAATCTTTTAAAATCTGAAATTTGAAAATGAAAGCTCAAAACTTGGACTAGAAATTGAACTTTTATTTGGATTCCCTATCGGATCTACTTGCATTGTCAAATCCCAGACAGCCCACTCCGGTTATACTTCAGCCCTGCTTGGGTAACCTTATTAGTAATGCAACACTGGTTGAGCACCCCTGCTATCACAGGTGTACATGCAGTAACTCTAATATCACCCATCCCACCCCCTCACATACAGCAATGTTCACCAAGTGTAATGCAATAATTGTAATTGTTTGAACTGTATTTTCTTAATTGTAAAGATGTGATAGTAATTCAAGGATTAATCAAGAGATAATGTAGCATGTTGAAAGAAATTAATTTCCTTTTAAATAAATCTAACAAATCCATATATAATTAAACCAATCAGTAAGCATAAATTGATAATTGCCAAATTGATATGAGCCAAATTATTGATAAATAAAGGTGCAATTTAGAATTGTGAATTCTGAAACAAGTTTTATTTTTAGATATTTATTGATTTGTCATCAGATATATTTTTGTGGTAAAAGATAATCACATTTGATGCATAATATGGTGTTATCTGACAAAAGAAGGGATATATGATGATGCAATTTACAATTGTGAATCTTCTTATGTGTAGAATTAATGCAAGTGTTCTGCAATATATATTTTAAGTATGTAGCTGTAAATTGTAATATGTTCAATCTTATAAATTATATACTAAAGCCATGATTAAAATGTTTTTGAATTTACATTTGGAAATAAATAACCTGTTTTTTATAATTATTAATTAGATTTACTTTTTTTGGGGGGGGGGGGGCAAATGCATGACTTACACAGTGCTATATGTACTGATCAGAATTAGTTTATGCTAATTTAAAAATGGAAACATATGGAAATGTGAAAATGGAAAATATAATAAGGGCGGATCCAGGATTTAGAAAAAAAGGGGGGTCCAACCCAGGAGGACAAATGAAACCCCTAACAGAAGGTCCTCGGGTTTGAAAAAAGGGGGGGGGGGGGGGGAAGGCCAGGCGGCAAAATTTTGTCTGAAGCCCTTAAAAACGTTGTTTCTGATGAAAAAGGGGGTCCCCTGGACCCCCCCCCCCCCCCCCCGGATCCGCTTCTGTATAACATGTCCGATTCCTAGCTGCATACGCATTATGCATGTAACGCATACGTACTGCATACGCATGTATGGAATGGCACCGTAATACTGAGGCTGAGGGTTATATTGTTGAAAGTCTCGCTGAACTCAATATATGCGAGGGCCTATAAATATTAAGACTGATTAAATGGGAATATTAGTAGCAAACTGGAAGACCGCAATAGGCGATGACTGAATGTAACCATAGTGGTTTTGAAAATAAAATCTGTGGGAAAGACCACCAGTTACTGTTGACGTCACTGGAAAAAGACCTACAGCTTAGTTCAGCGAGGCGGTGATATGTGGCGCTGACCATTCCATAACTGGTGGACCTTACCACTCGATGAAATAGTCTGCTTGAGAGCCTTAATTTAGTTATACCATTTGCCGCGAGGTGGCAGTACCCGTTCTAACAGCAAGAGGAAGTTTAATGGCTCCACAGTCAGCGGGAGGAATTAAGTTTTGACCATAGTATTGACTGGGCCAGTCTAATGCACGTAGGAATATGGTAATGCGCAGAAGGTCTAGTCTCATATGCGCCGCGCATTGCGGCCCGGTCACCTGTTTAGGCAGTGGCGTCGAGAGCCTGGCCGGGCCCCGGGGCAGCATATCTTACGGGGCCCCTAGCTATATCCCCGTCCAAACGAATATCTGCTAAATCTCTAGTCACATGTGGTAATGTTTATTACCTTTCAACAAGATCGTAATGGTGAATAATAAATGCAGTTATGAATATAAGATCATTTCTTTCTCAATAATTAAACATCTAATAGGACATTGCGCGGTTTTTAGCACAGGCAAAAAAAAAAATAGTTACTGAATCAAAGTATAATTTCCTTGCCATTGCTGCCTCCACCGAAAGAATTCCCAAACTGGAAAATCTAATTTGACACATAGTGGAACGAAGGACATTATTCAAACGGGCGAGAGTGCTAAAGGACTTCTCTGCTCGAGCAACAGTGACAGGTAGTGTGCAAAAAATTCGTAGCATGATGCAGACATTTGGGAACGTTTCGAGTATAATTTCTGAATTATGTTGAGCAGCTGAAGCGGAGATAGTGCACCCTGTCCAAGATTTGCTGTGTGGATAACCTCCAGGTGTTCCATTTCTCCCACCAAGACCTCGGATACATCAACACTTTATTTCCTGTTAAGCCATTGTACATATTCATGTGCTTGATCTTCATCCAAGCTCGGGTATTTCCACAATACATCAAAACTCATTTCTAGCTGCACGGCGGCATCATAACGTGTGGTCATTTTTGCAATGAAACAATTCAGAAACCAGTAGAACAGTTCCCCTTTGAATATTTTCTCTACATTCAGCTGAATGTCCTTCTTCAATTGTCTCGTCAGCAAACACCTTTCTCTTGTTTCGTCGTTTCACATTGCGCTGTCAATACCGATATTCTCTGCCACAAGTAAACTTTCGCTCAAAATAGCATCCTAGTTATTTCTCAAATGTTTGAGATTGTCAATGAGGCTTTTGATGTTTTCGACCCCAACATCCATTATGGTATCTCGTGCTTGCAACACTTTTTGAGTACTTTCAGCCAAGAGGAAGCCATGGCAACACATTCAAACGTATTAAGGTATGTCTTGATCATTTTAAGATTTTATCGAGTTTTTGCCGTTAGGTTCAATTCCAAGACATCATCAACAGTATTCTTTAATGCAGGGAGATGTGCAGAAAACGGCCTAAACTGTCCACTCGCGCAGACAAACGCGTTTCAGACATGCTGTGGAGAGAACTGTCAATATGCTTTCTCAAAATTCCCAACGTTGTGGACTGGAGCTGAACAGGTTGTAGAGCTTTCTTACAATTCCAAAAAAAAAAAAAAAATGATGACCCGCGGGCAACTTTCAGCAGCATGGACACCACACAGGTTTAGGCTATGACAAGCACAGGGCGAGAATATGGCCAAAGGACATTTCTTTAAGATGTGAGCTTGCGCTCCTTTATAGGCACCATACATGTTACTGCCATTATCATATCCTTGCCCATGACAGTCTTCAATCGGTACACTGTGCTTGTCCAGTGTGTCTCAGATAATTTCGGCAATCGCTTGGCCAGTGTTTTTACTGCAATCCACAAATTTCGGAAACCTTTCCTGGACCTCGTACTTTTTCGTTCCGGCGTTGAAGAGAACGTAACACAAAATGAACACAGTTTGTTCCATTTTGGCGGAGTCAGGAGTTGCGTCAACAACAATGGAGTAATACTTTGCAGTGTCGCACTCATTCAAAATAGCTTCTGTGACTTTGGTAGCATAACACTGTATGAATTCGTTTTGATTTTCTTTCAATAAATAGTGTGCTTGTAGCCTACAATGTTCTTGCTGCGAATTCTGTACTTTTTAGATGTTCTGCTAGTAATGGATCATAATGACTTATCAGTTCTGGAATTCCAAGAAATTAAGTTACCGTTCCTTGGATGAGTTGGCTGTGTCCTCTGAATGCCAATCCTCTTTCTCCCAAGAAACCACGTCATGTCAAGAATTCGTTGCAATATTTCTTTCCAGTGCATTTCATGGCTACGTATGCTTTGAGCCAGTAGATGGTCCACACTAGAGTCACCAAGAAGTCTTTCTTCCATGATAAGCCATTGAACTTAGGACTTTTTATGACTGGTGCTGATTTGGTGTTCAGGTATCATATCCATTTTTTGTCTCGCTGAGTATAGCCTGAAGGTAAAGCTAGAGATGAGCGAGATGACACGGGAAGCTTGCTAAACAGTCGGCAAGGAAAGCGAAATAATGATTGTTTACTTTTGCTCCAAACTAGCCAGTCACGTGGAACTAATCCACTTTGGTCATTTAAGCTGAAAATGGGGAAACTGGAAATGGCCGCCCCACTATATCACTTGGAAAACCGACAGGGTTAGTGCCAGGACCTTGTCAAACTGCTTCTTCAATCTGAACAGTCGTAGTTGATTCAGTTTCGATCGTTCCAGTGTCAAACACAGTTTCTTTACTGGTATGGGTTCTCTTGATTCCTGCTCTTTAACAAGTGATGTGGCCTTACCTGGTTGTTCTGTGTCAGGCCCAGCTACCGAGGTTTCTCCATCAATCTCTACCATAGGCGTACTGGCATGTTCTGTTGCAGAAGGATCAGCAATGTCGTTACTAATGCTGGCGTCAGTAACTTTTCGAGTAGTTTCCTTAGAGAAGCCAAGGTTTTCAAGTCTCGTCTGTCCTTTGGTAGCCCTGCCAGGGCGTTGGTATTTTTGTTTGCTGCTAAAATGCGTAATTAATTAGTGATTCCATGCACCGAAACACGTAGCTCCGAGTTGGCTCTTATAACTATAGTTATAGCAGGAATAAGAGGACCAGAGTAATAAATAGTTATATAATTTGCCGCAAAGTGGCAGTACCGACACTTAGCGTTACAAGACCGTGAGAGATCGTTTGATTTCTCTGTCAGACAGAGGCAACAATTAAGTCTTAACCATTTCATGGACTGGGCCAGTCTAGTCCTTTGGCTGTGTTTTTACCCTTTGTCAATTTTCCTTTCTTTTTTCTGCTCCTGACTTGTGATGATAAGCCATGGTATTTATGATTCCTTAAAAAAGCATTAATAGAACAATTAATGACACTCCTTATCCGTTAAGGTCAGATAAAGTAAAAAAGTAAAATAAGTCGATAATATGTAAACATAAGGGAATATGAAGGCATGTTAAATGTAAAATGGGACTCTGGTTGATCCAACCTTTATGGCATGGTATCCAAAACTTAAACCCGGGACCGGCAATCCTCTTGCAGTGCTTTATAGAGTGCCCATGGCCATGATCACAGGTAGCAACCGTAACCTCCCATTTTATTTTTTACTGCAATAATTGTGGAGCGTTGTGGTGTAATGGCAAAGGTGCCGGACATGTGATCAAGCGGTCATGGGTCTCCTATCCCGTAGCCTCTCACTTCTTCGCTAAGATTCTTAAGCAAGGTCTCAGCCACAAGTGTGCTTATGTCTACCCAGCATTACAAATGGGTACCGGATTAAGTGCCATCTGCGTATTGCGGCCCTAGCGACCTCAAAACCGTGTGTGGGCTCTGTAGCGTCCCCAGGGAGCTATCACCGGGAAGTTAGTTGTAAAGTCTTCTGAGCCAGTTATGGGAAGGGGACTTAAAACCTACAACTTTAACTTTAACTTTTTAACATTAGCCAACTTTTGCTTCATAATTGCTTTTAGGATATGACCACAGTTTGTCAATCTGCAAATGACATGAACACAAAATTAAATGGCCCTTGGCTGTTTCATATACTAGCTCAAGTATTATGTCACCCGCGTGACCTCCCAAGTGCATGGTTAAAAAAAGTTGCTATAGCAGCATGGTGGCTGTGACAGTCTAAATCTTCTCACAGTAGCGTATCCAGGATTTAAAAATAGAGGGGGCGCAGCCCTAAAGTCGGGAAGGGGGCTTTTCTGCGTTTTTTAGAAATGTCATATATATATATATATATATATATATATATATATATATATATATAAACTAATAAATCATTTTTTTCAGATTATATTGATGTTCCACAAAGCCCTATTTGTAGGAAGCAAGCGTAGTTAAACTTGTTTGAACACACTGCGTGGCTGTAAAATAGTTTCCTACCTAACATATGAAATATTGTTAGTTCGTGCATTATTATTATTATTATTATTATTAGTAATTTTGAAAGGTATTCAATTCAAGTTGTTAATTATGTTAACCGTTGGGCCTTCATCTATATTAAATGCATTATTTGAACAACAGAAAAATACATGCATCAATAAGTGTAGGGTTGTAACGTTATTGTAATTAGTATTTGTAAGTAGATGATGGTCAGCACACATGTAAAAGAACTGAAATGGATTAACTATTATAAGTCAGTGAACCTGTCAAAGGTGACTGCGCTATTTTTTCATGTAAAGCTTCTGATAATGAATTCCATAATATAGGTCTTTCGTAGATAAATTATATTCGCAGCAATTCAGATCGAACTGGAGCCAGTTGGAGTCAACAAGTAATAAAGATAGTCTAACTTGAGGTAATTAAAGGACATTAACACATAAAATATTAGAAGTGGAAAAAAAACTCATTCACTGTTATTTGCATGCCATTTTCAGGTTTATATTATTAATGAAAATGCAGCTTTCAAACATCAAGCCTGGCCATCCAGCTCCAGTGATAGTAGCTGGGTATATTTAGAGGTGATTTTAATTACCCCACACTTAAGAAACCGGAAGCTCTTCTATAGTCTCTTGGTGTATTCCAGGGTAAATTTATTATTCCAGAGGCACAGCAAACTTCTAGTGAAAGTATACAAATAACTTGCATGGATTCTTTTACAGTTTTTGGCCATGCATCCACCATGATATAACAGAACAATGATAGGGTTTGGAGACTTCAATTCTGCACACAAACAAAATAGAAAAGAGAAATAGTAAAAAACATGAAAGTTATTAGTAAGTATATAATCCCTTTACTGTTTAGATTTATTTTAGAAAATTTTCAAAGTCTGACACTCTTAACATTTACATTACAGACAATATCTTGCTAATCTTTTGTTCTTTCTTCACAAAATTTCAACAAATGAAACAAACCTAGTTTCTCTTTAGGGCCAATAGGAACCTGTAGAAATGATAATAAATATACATTATTACATCAGATATATATATCTATATTTACATTACAGACAAGATCTTTCTTGTTTTTCTTCTTTCTTTTCAAAATGGGAATAACATTACCATAACCGTGCACAGAGAAACATGAAAATATTTATTTACTGAAAACGCCATATTTTATCTATGTGTGTGTGTGTGTATACTCATGTAATCGAACATATAATAAATTTGAGTTAACAAAGATAACACTTGCCAGTAGGTGACTGGTATAAGTGTCAGCAGAATTTTAGGGGGGGGGCCCTTTGCTCCCCCCCCCCCCTCCTACGAATACGCCCCTGCATTTCGTAGGCACAAATCTTAAAAATATGGCTTCAAGATGAAGTGCCATTTTGAGTGGTCTGTGGACCTAGCAAATATAAAAAACAAAGGGACATTACTTGTTTCTATTAATCATCACTGAACAGGTAATATCAGCCAGAAACCGGAATTCTTAATATTTAGATCAAATGAAAATTTTAAAATAATTATTTTAAATTCCTAAAAAAAATTCTTTCTAATGTCATTTCTTATCTAGCCACTGTCAATATTTGCTTAACGTGTACAGAAAATTCATGCAGCAATTTACTTTGTACAAGTCTGGACTTTTTCTGCATTTATTTCCTTTAAATTAAAACAACCAGCCCGGGTCCCGGGGTACTGACCTCCCCCCCCACCCCCCCCCCCCCCCCCCACCCCCGACCCTCGTCGCCACTGTGTTCAGGTTACAATCGAGCGCCCACCACCTCGGAATGACGGTGTCCAGGGTATTCGCAGAGCGTTCTTGAAACTTGGGCTCTCATGGCGGAGGCCAGTATCCATTGGGATGCAGATTTCTAGTTATGATTTTTTTCTTTACATTTTAATTATGTGTATTATAGCATTAACTTGTTCTTACCATTCCATAATTTGTACATATTTATTTTGTCTTTTTTTCGCCTACATAATTTATATGTGTAATTTGTATTTATAACCTCACTTTAAATCAATTTTTCTTTCACGCACGTTTGGGTAACGGATTGGTTTTGCGTGCACGCATGCGTGCAAGTGTGCGTTCACGAACTTTATACACTCACTGAGGGCTGTTATGATGAGTAACCCCAGGGAATCCCCGTTGCCACCAGAGCTGAGCGGACAAGCAAATCCAGATCAATGTGAGAAAGCCCGAGCTCGCGGTATGTAATGCGGATACATACTAGTGTTACTACGGTAACATTAGCTACAGAAATAACCGCTTGACCATGGTTGCCAACTGTAGTAGTAATGTAACTTTAGTTGAGGTCCACTTCACATAAACAGGTATACATACACATATAAGATAGGAAGTGGCTAAACAGCCGGCAGGGTGCCGGCAGTTTAGTCCACAGGCTAAACAGCCGGCAGGGAATATTGACCTTGCCCTTGAGTCTAACCCTCTGGCTGATCTGTTCGCAAATGAATGTAACATTGTATGCTCTATTTCAGTGTATTACCCTATACTTTCCATTACTATTTTGACAATAAGCTGACAATATAGTGCTGACTTATCAAATTAGATATTTTGAAAGCCTTTTAGTAAGAAATGCCATTTGGTGTTGATATTTCTTGCAGCTAATTGCCCAAGTAATAATGGAGAGTACAGAGAATAACACTGAAATAGATTGAAATAGAGCATACATTAATTTGCCTGCAGTTTAACCAGTGGGCTTGACTGCTGGCAAGGTCAATTTTCCCTGCCGGCTGTTTAGCCTGTGGACTAAACTGCCGGCACCCTGCCGGCTGTTTAGCCACTTCCTATAAGATAAGATAGATAAGATAACATTTTTTTAGCCTTCATTTCCAGGAATTTGTCGTTGACACACTTGAGCCACTTAGAGAAAACACTGTTACGGAACCTAATAACATTAGATCATGTTATAATGAGGAGCAAAAATATTTTGTACGGAGATAAAAAAAAATCAGATTCTGTAACACTAGGCAACATGAAATGTCTAGGGGAATGAATACAGAAGTTATTGTTTTTTTGTGAACAAATAATTATAATTTATTCTTGGAACAAACCTAACATTACAATATACTAAATCAATACAATTACACAGTATAACAATAAAATGTACAGTACCAGACTGTCCGGATCCTAGGCTTTGATTTCTGGATACCACCACAGTTACAGCTCAACAAGAGTCCTGTAACACAAATAATCCACGTAAATAGTAACAATCCAAAGGCAAACCGGAAACATTCCGTATTAAATCTGTATTAGGTCTGTTTAATATCTTTCACCACTGCAATTATCGGTAAGGTCCCAAAACTGAGTAACACTCTTGGTGCTCGCTGGTATTTTCCTTTCTGCATGCAGGCTCTAAACAGAGCCCCTAATTTATAGCTTCTCACCCGAAAATTCTAGAATTGGAAACATTCCAAAAGACCATACACAGGTACATGAACAGACCCTAAACATCTAGAACAAAGAATGCTGTGTCTCTACACTTCATACCCCACATGCGAGCCAGCGTCCAACAAGCGAGGTTCCCATAGCAAAGAACTTTGCCTGCGCTACATGAATCAGAATGCCTGTTAACAGGCACATGTAACACTCCTGCGCACAATAAAACAGAGAGCTGTAGTTGGTTTGTCTGAAAACACACCAATAACAAGTGCATGTGCACCAGTAAAAAAACTATTAGAAAATGGCAAAGTGTTTGCTAACATGAGAGTTTGGCCTGAACCAGTGTCCTTCAAAATTCTAATAGGGGTAGAATCTGAAAAATCACTTGAAAGTGACTGGTGATACAAAACCATCATGTATTAATGGCTCAAATAACTCCATTTCAGAGTCAGGAGAGGAATCTACCAGGCTTGGGTCAAGTACATGTACTTGTACTTGGTATTTGTACTCAAGTACAAATATCCCAGTACTTGCCCTTTACTTGTACTTGGCACTTTAAAGCAAGTACATTACTTGCATGTACTGTACTTGTACTTGTAAAAAATGTACTTAAAATCAAGTGCTATTCAAGAACAAGATTTAAACAAAAAAAAAAGAAACTTATATTGTAACGTGACCGTGACCTTACAGGTCAAAGGTCATGCTAAGTGCATGCAGAGACAAATAAATGAGACGTTGATAAATATAAATAACGTTTAATTATTTTAACCAAATACAAATAAAAAAAACAGTAGCCAGAGGTTATGCGAAATTAGTAAGTTTGCGGGGTTGTTCCCATGTAATTACAAAGATCAAATACCGAAAAAGTGAAAATATTACATCGCCCTTAATGTAGTTTAACAAAAGGATTTTTTTATTTATTTTAGCTCCTGTAGTTACTGTTAAAAGAAAAGGGCCTCACTGATCTAACCAAACGTTGTTAGTGGTGCTTCGAGCTCGGATGTCTAGACGACAGTTGTTAGCTGTCTGGGCAACCCGCACCCGTTGAGCTCTGGCGACGATCTAACTTAGGCATGGCCAGTCGCCCCCCTTAAATAGATTCCCTTCCGGAAACCCGTTTGACGGACGGAAGGATAAAAGCCCAGCGGAAGCCAAGTTTACAAGTTTACAGACGGAAGCCCGCTTTACGACTGGAAACATGTCAGACTGGTCCCTACCAGCAATACTCACTTTTTCAACCCTCATTACAATATCTACAAACCATAAACACAGGATGAGCAAACCTTGTGATGTTCAGAATATTTTAGCACTATGACAGAAGCCCAGTGGAAGCCAAGTTTACAAGTTTACAGACGGAAGCCCGCTTTACGACCGGAAACATGTCAGACTGGTCCCTACCAGCAATACTCGCTTTTTCAACCCTCGTTACATCATCGCCTCCTCTCAAACTAATCCGTCCCAGATTTTCTACCTAAAAACATTTGCGAACTAGTGAAAGTAGGGATAAATCATGAAGTGAAATTTCACATGCAAACATGTTAAACACAAATATGTAACCAATTTTCGACAGATTACAATAAAGAAAACTTATATTACGAAGCGATACCTATGATCACACGAATTTAACCCGCCTTCATCAGCTTAGTTCCTGACCATTAAATTACATATAAGATAACATAATAAAATAAACAGTAAATCATATAACACTGAGTCTTAAACATCGAGTAGCCATCCTGCGTCTTATTCTGGTTCCTTCTTCCAATAAGTCCATCCGTCATGTACACTCATTGGTCGCTTCCTGGGTCCTGGTCTCCATGTCATGGTCGCACTGGATTCCATGGCTTTGGCCTACCTGTCGTGACCCTGGTCTGATCAAGGTGGTCTCCTTTTTCACAATGGTTCCATTTGGAAGGTCTTCTTATGATAGATACTAACTTGCCTCCGAAAAGTGAAGGTCTTATCGGAGCTTGGTTGGTGTCAGTTGAAGCCACTCGCGTCCGAGACAATTCATTGCGTACCACGGTTGTGGTCTGACGTCAATGACTGTGGGCCTGCTTTGATCCGGTTTGGGTGAGAGGTTTTGTTTGGCCATGCGATTTCAAGTACCCTTCAGGATTCTTACAATATTCCAAGTAGTTATCAACTTTTACGTTGTGCTCCTGCAGAAGGTGGAGACGCATAGCTTTTAGGTCATCAGCTGCGATGTTGAACTGACAGAAGTGGCATTGTTCACGATTCTGGTCTCTCCTATTAGAACAATGAGGATAACGGTCCTTGATATGGCGTTGAAGCTTATAATACCTGTCCTTCTTTACACCACACTTGCTGCAGGTGAAGAGAACTGTCGAGTCAACACCTTGTTGTGAATCCATGACGCTTCAATACAAAACAAAACTATTTTATGCTGGATTTTGGTGTATTCTGATAAGAGGAGTAGAAAATAGAAGTTGACAGTGGCGCTGACACGATAGTTAGTGTTAGAAAGCTCTTATGCAGCAATCGGCAAACACAAGATCAAACAAACACATGCTTCTAGGATATTTAATGAAAAGGTCATTAAGTCGGGGGAAAAGCTTTGGACTGGTTTTGGCTGACGACCACTTCTAGTTCTAACAGGAGCTAGTTCCTCATCCTCAGATGAGCTCTCTGTAGTTTCATTACTAGACGTGGTGGTGGCCGGCTTTACAGGTAAGTGATACACATTTTCTGCTCCTGTTGTATCCTTCTCAGGCCCCTCAAGTTCAGGCTCAGGTAATTCATGTGCCTTTTGTTGATCCTCCTCCAGTCTTGTTGGTGCAGTTTCGAGCCAATGGTCAAAGGTGCCATGATAAGGCTTTATTCTGTCATGGTGGATGGTGAACGGTTTACTTCGGGGAGTCTTCTGGACTTCGTATATAAAATAACTGATTAGCCGCAACACCAGATAAGGCCCGTCCCATCGCTTCTGAAGTTTGGGTGAATAACCTTTGCGGCGCCTAAGGTACCGTATCATGACTGCTTGACCTGGCTGATAGTCTTCCCGATGTTTCCGCCGGTCATAGTACCTTTTCTGTCTCTCACTAGCTGCAAAGAGTTTTTCACGAGCCAATTCGTAAATGTGGTGTAGTTTATCCTTTAGAATGTCTACATATTGAGATAGACTCAGAGGCTTGTGTTCCTGAGGCGGGCTGCCCATCATCATATCCACAGGAAGACGCGGTTCCCATCCGAACATAACCATGGAGGGTGAGAATCCGGAACTATCATGCACTGAAGTTCGGTAGGCTAACATAAGCAACTGGATATGTTCGTCCCAGTCCCTTTGGTTGTCGGAGACGAATTTAGCTATCATTGACTGCAGAGTAGAGTTAAATCTTTCAACCATTCCATCACTTTGTGGTCGATAGCTCGTGGTTCTTGTCTTCTTTATGCCAAGTTGCTGACATCTCCTTGAAAACGTTCGACTCAAATTGACTTCCTTGGTCGGAATGGACATGGAGTGGCAGACCCCACAAGCTAACAAATTGGTTGATGAAGACATCAACTATCGTGGAAGTTTCCATGTTTGGAATGGCCCAGGCCCCCGTCCACTTTGAGAAGTAGTCGGCAATCATCAATATGTAGAGATTACCAGAACCTGACTCGGGGAAATGGTCCCATGAGATCCATGGCTAGTTTTACCATTGGCGCTCCAACATTATATTTGGTCATTGGTGACTGTTTGGACTTGAGAGGTCCTTTCCGATCTTGACAAGGCTTGCATTCTCTGCAGTGGCAGCTTACATCATCATTCATGTTCACCCAAAAATAGCGTTGTTTAACCCTAGCAAGCGTCCGTTTTACACCAAGATGGCCTGCTGTGACGTCATCATGAGATTTCTCCAATATGTCTTCTTGGAGTGCCTTTGGTAATACTAGTAACCGGGTAGTACCTTTAACAGGATCTGATTCCCTTCTGTACAGTATTCCATTGATGACTACTTGTTGTTTTCACAGGCCAAGGTAGGATTTGACGGCCGGAGATAAGTGTGAGACTTCCTTCCAAGTAGGTTGTTGGTCTCTCTCCTCCTTCCACAGGAGAATGGGTCTAACAGCTGGGTCCTCAAGTTGGAGTTGTCGAATGTCTACTGAAGACCTCTCGGCGAGCAAGGAAACTGCAGTTGAAGGCATGCCTGACATAGCACAGTATTGCGGGGTATCAGTTGACCGGAGTTGAACTCTCACTGTTTCCCGCTCTTCCTGTCCGTCACAGTGCTTACAAGGAGAGGTAGGACATGGGCGTCTTGATAAAGCATCTGCGTTTTTGTGCTTTGACCCAGCTCTATGTTGTATGTGGAAATTGTAACAACCGAGTTGTTGAAACCATCTAGCGAGTTGGCCTTCTGGCTCCTTGAAATTCAAGAGCCAAGTAAGAGCACCGTGGTCGGTTCTCACTAGGAATTTACGACCATACAGGTAATGATGAAAGTGGCGGACTGCTTTAATTATTGCCAGCAATTCTTTCCTGGTTACACAGTAGTTTTTCTCACTTGCTGACAAAGACTTGCTATAATAGGTGATGACTCTCTCGTAACCCTCCTGGACTTGCGATAGTACAGCACCAATACCTGTATTGCTGGCATCTGTGTCGAGAATGAAATTATCCGTGCCAGTGGGGTAAGTAAGTATAGGAGCTGACAATAAGACATCCTTGAGTTTAGAGAATGCTTCTTGGCAGGCATCATTCCAGTGGAAATGACTTTGCTGTTTCAAAACAGTATGCAGAGGACTGGCTATGGTTGCAAAGTCCCTGACAAATCTTCTGTAATACGAACAGAGTCCTAAGAAGCTCTTTACCTCGGTGACGTTGCTGGGGATGGGCAAATCTCTCACTGATGATATTTTCTCAGGATTGGTCACGATTCCTTCCGCAGAAACAATGTGTCCAAGATATTCCACCTTTTTCTTGAATAAGTGACACTTTTTCGGAGTCAGCTTAAGTCCAGCTTTACCGATCCTACAGATGATTTCTTGAAGTCTCTCAAGGTGACTGTCGAAATCAGGACTAAAAACAATGACATCATCAATAAAGAGTAGACAAGTCTGCCATTGTAAGCCTGCCAGGACGCATTCCATTAGGCGCTCAAAGGTCGCTGGTGCGTTGCACAGACCGAATGGCATTGTTTTAAACTGATACAGGCCTGTGACTATGGCAAAGGCTGTCTTCTGGGCATCTTCAGGTTTCATGCCCACTTGCCAGTACCCACTGGCAAGATCGAGTGTGGAAAACCACTTGGCCCTACCCAAGCCATATAGTGAGTCTTCAATCCTGGGAAGTGGATAACTGTCCTTGAGAGTAACATTATTCAATTTCCTGTAGTCCACACAAAAACGTGTTGACCCATCTTTTTTTCTGACTAGCACAATAGGGCTGCTCCAGGGACTACTTGAAGGCTCGATGACATTCTGCTCGAGCATCAGCTGAATTTTCTATATACACTCCTCTTTCTTAGCTAATGGAAGTCGCCGTGGTGCCTGTTGGATAGGTTGAGCATCACCAGTGTTGATACTGTGTTGGATTAGATCAGTTCTACCTAGATCACATTTTTCCCTAGCAAAAACATGCTGAACATTGCAGAGCATTTGCTGAGCAGCTTGGCGTTGTTCTTCATCTAGTTCTGATGTACATTCGTCCAAGAGCGTTGTCAGGTGTTTAGGGACTTGCACGAAGGTGTCACTCTCTACAGATGAGGTATTTTCAGTCTCAGGTTCAGTTGAAATAGAAGTCATCTTGGCTACAGGATGTCCATGAGCAACCATGTCGTTTTTCTGAAGTTGAATAGGTTGGTCGCTGAGATTAGCGAATCTCAAGGGAATATAGTCTTTGTTGGGGTTTACCACCATCTTGGCCAGGAGAATTCCATCATCGCCCTGAAATCTTTCATTAGGTTCAACAACAGCTGTTGAAGGCAGCAGACATTGGTCTTTTGGGTCGTTTATGTATCCTGCCACAAAGATTTCACTCAAGGCTTGGATGGTCATCTTCTCACGTAAGGAAATTGTGAACTCTTCTCTCTCCTGTTTACATGCAGAGCAGGTAATTTCATTGTCCCCATACCGCATACAACCAGTTTGAAAATCAATGCTGAAACCATGCTGTTTTAGAAAGTCGAAGCCTATTACTCCTCCGCTTCCACTTCTGCAACTATCATTGGATGGGTAAACACATCCTGTGCAATTTGCACAGGAAGGTCCACTTGACCAGGAGACTCGCCGATTCCACCATCACCCATTCTAATTTGGAGTTTAGTGTCTTTGAGAGGGGGACACACATCCTCTGGCATTTTAAAGTATTGTGTAGGATTCACAATGCTGATGGTAGACCCCGAATCCACCAGGCAATCAATCTGTAGTCCGTAGATGTGAGTTGTCAAGTAGAGTGACTCATTTGGTGCATGTTTATTCATATAACAGCATGAAACTATTCCATCAAGATAGAATGGTAGATCCCCATTCGTTTCTGAGAAGATGGGTCCACTTGCATGTTCTGCTGAGACCTGACCCACAGCCTCAGCTACTGGGAGTTTCCCTTATTGTCTTGCTTGTCAACAAGAGTCCTCATATACGTCTCATCGGGATCATTGGTAATGCTGGATGGTGGTCTCCTATCATTTTCCCTTTGGCTGTCTGCCTCTCTTCTCCTTTCCCGCCTCTCTGTTTTGCCGGCTGTAACATTCTGAATACAGATGTCCAGTTTTTTTTGCAAAACGTACATTGTTTTGGAGATGGTCTGCATTTTGGTGAGTTCTGCTGCCCACAAGGAGATGCTGGGGGTGTGGGTTTTGTGAGATGTTTGAGAATCTCATCTAATTTCTCACACAACACACGGAGATTCTTCTCTGAAGCCTCACAATTTCGCTGCAAGTTGACACTTGCCTCTACCTGGGGCTTTTCTGAGGGTTCCATGGACTGGAATCGAACACGAGCTGATTGGACTCTGCGGATTCTACCGATTCGAAAGGCCTCGAATTCATGCCCGAGCTCGATTGCTTCTTGGAGGCTTTTCTTGGATGGCCCATTCAGTATCATGGTCGTTCCAGGCATCAACAAAGGAATTTTTAGCCAGAGTATCCTTGAACTCAGCAGTTGCCTCCGGGAATGCTTTCCTGACTATCTTCTTGATTTCCTGAGCGAGTGAGGACAAGCTTTCGCCTTTGTTGCGTAACCTGGATCGCAGCTGAGCATGGTAGACCTCTCGTTGATTAGACGGCTCGAAGCGTTCTGTGAGTGCTGAGACAAGAGAAGAATAGTGAGTACGCTGGCCTGGTTCTAAGTCGCACAGAATACTCTGAGATTGACCTCGTAGGCTAGCTGCTAACTGCAGGGCTCTGGTTTGGTCTGACCATCCATTAAGTTGTGCAATAAGCTCAAATTGAACTAGGTGATCGTGCCATCCAGACGATCCATCAAAAGTAGCAGGCTTGGTAGCTGTTCCATGGTGTGTTGGACGACTGAAATCTGGCACCGAAGAAGTCTGTAGCATAGATGGTTCATGTGGGTTACCAAAATGAACCTGGTTTATCACAGGTGTATCGCTGTTTTGAGTAAAAGGTGTATGGTAAGTCTCTCTAGACACAGGTTGACCACCCTGGATTGGATCATAATGTTGAAGAGGGGCAGCTCTGGTAATCACATATGGGAACCGGTTATGATGTTCATCAGGACCAGGCCGTCCGTAGTGCTGGCGAGGTGTCGAACTGAGGTATTTTCGCTGATATGGCGCGTTCACATGGGCTGGTTTTCGTACTATCCGCTGCTGGGTAGTCCCATGTCTGCCAATGACGTGGATCGGGTTGACTGCCTTTGGTAGCACAAAATCTAGTCTCAGCTCCGTAAATTTCATTACTGGGGACCGGCCTACCATGCGAAGAATTTATGTTTTGGAGATAGCTGTCTTGACGAACTTTTAACCTGTTAGAACACACAACAGTGACTGGCGTAAAACCTAGAGATGGAATGGGTGCATTTATTGCTTGAATTAAACTTGACGGTGCAGCTTGAGAAGGACCAGCAGTTGTAAAACACGGATGGATATTGGTTGGAGCTGATATACCAGTGATGCTTCCGACGAACACAGGTGACGGTTGTATCTCACCACCTTGATTCTTGTCATGAAAATGCACTTCATTGTATCTGGTAGGTCGAATTTGAAGTATATTCAAGTAGTTAAATACTGCATTTTGTTGGGATAAACATGCACATAAAATACTGTCAGTAAATGTTCTATTCAGAAGCGTAATAGGATCAAAGCGCTGCCACCATTTGTAACGTGACCGTGACCTTACAGGTCAAAGGTCATGCTAAGTGCATGCAGACACAAATAAATGAGACGTTGATAAATATAAATAACGTTTATTTATTTAACAAAATACATTGAAAAAAACAGTAGCCAGAGGTAATGTGAAATTAGTAAGTTTGCCGGGTTGTTCCCATGTAATTACAAAGATCAAATACCGAAAAGAGAAAATATTACATCGCCCTTAAAGTAGTTTAACAAAAGGATTTTATTTATTTTAGCTCCTGTAGTTACTTTTAAAAGAAAAGGGCCTCACTGATCTTACCAAACGTTGTTAGTGGTGCTTCGAGCTGGGATGTCTAGACGACAGTTGTTAGCTGTCTGGGCGACCCGCACCCCTTGAGCTCTGGCGTTGATCTAACTTAGGCCAGTCGCCCCCCCTTAAATAGATTCCCTTCCGGAAACCCGTTTGACGGACGGAAGGATAAAAGCCCAGCGGAAGCCAAGTTTACAAGTTTACAGACGGAAGCCCGCTTTACGACCGGAAACATGACAGACTGGTCCCTACCAGCAATACTCGCTTTTTCAACCCTCGTTACAATATCTACTAACCATAAACACAGGATGAGGAAACCTTGTGATGTTCAGAATATTTTATCACTATGACAGACTGATAGAAATTTGTTGCTAGCTAGATTTTCAGTTCTAAACTGCTGAGTAATGGGGGTAATGGCAGTATTCCCTGTGAGCAGATCTTTTGAGTAATAAAAGAACATTCAGAACATTTTTGTGTTCTTTAATTGAATGAATTAAATGATGAAAGTACTTTTATTTAAGGACAGACTCCTGTACTTGAACTTGTACTCAAGTACACCTAAATATTTCTGTACTTGTACTTATATTTGTCAAAAGCTGAATTACTTGTACTGAGTACAGACCCCATGTACTTGACCCAAGCCTTGAATCTACTACCTCAATTTCATCAAACAAAGAACTGACAGTGTCAGTAATAAACTCTTTTTCAGAGTCACTAAAGGAATTTACATCCTTATTACAATCAAACTCCTCATGGGAGTCAACAGAGGAATTTTCCTCAGCAGAAACAAACTTCAGTTTGTCATAAGAGGACCTGGCCTCATTTGAAATATTCTTGCAAGAGTCATAAAAGGACTTAGCCTTATTTAGAGGATACTCCTCGCAGGAGTCTTGAAAGGACCTAGCCTTATTTAATAACTCATCTGAGTAAGTCATCTGAGCTATAGCGATCACTCTTTGTCCGTCGGCTGTCCGGTCATCCGGCCATCTGGCCATCCGGCAGTCTGTCCTTTAACAGGGCACAAATCGTAACCACTGGACTTGGAATCTTCTAACTTTACATCCAAAGAGGTCCATGAAAAATCTCCTTGGAAACTTGGAATTAGGTCTCTGTTACCCATATTCTTCAAGCTATAGGGCTCCAAAGAAACACTCCAGAATAATGAAGAATTTGATACAAAAGCTCAAGTATCTGAACAACTAATGCATTGATCACCATGATTTTTTGCATGGTAATTGATCATGGAGTGTTTCATCATTTTCTGCAGACTGGTGGCGCCACCAGTATTTTTTTTGATTTTTTACTATTTTTTTTCTTTTTTTGAGACCTTAAAAGATACGGTCATTTGTTAACAAGGCACAAATCGTAACTGCTGGACCTGGAATCTTCAAACTTTACATCCAGAGAGGTCAATAAAAAGTCTCCTTGGAAACCAGGAATTATGTCTCTGTTACCCATATTCTTTAAGCTATAGGGCTTGGAAGTACCCCCCAGAATAATGAAAAATTTGATACAAAAACTCAAGTATCTAAACAACTAGTGCATTGATCACCATGATTCTTTGCATGGTTACTGATCATGGAGTGTTTCATCATTTTCTGCAGACTGGTGGCGCCACTTGTATTTTTTCGATTTTTTACAATTTTTTTTCTCTATTTTTGAGACCTTAAAAGATGCAGTCAGCTGTTAACAGGGCACAAATCATAACCGCTGGACCTAGAATCTTCTAACTCTACATCTAGAGAGGTCAATGAAAAGACTCCTTGGAAACCTGGAATTAGGTCTTTGTTACCCATGTTCTTCAAGTTATGGGGCTCTGAAATACCCCCCTTAGGAACCTAGAATAATGAAAAATTTGATACAAAAGCTCAAGTATCTGAACAAATAATGCATTGATCACCATGATTTTTTGCATAGAAATTGATCATGTAGTGTTTCATCATTTTCTGCAGACTGGTGGCGCCACCTGTATTTTTTTCGATTTTTTACAATTTTTTTCTCTCTTTTTTTGAGACTTTTAAAAATGTGGTCATCTGTTAACAGGGCACAAATTGCAATGACTGGACCTAGAATCAAGTATCTTGACATGCAGGAAGACCTATGAATAGTCTCCTTGGAAACCTAAAAATAGGTCTCTGTCATCCATATTGTCCAAGCTATGAGGCTCAGAAGTACCCCTAAGAATAACTAAAAATTGATACTAAAGCTCTAGTATCTTAGCAACTAGTGCATTGATCGGCATGATTTTTTTGCAAGCATATGCATCATGTAGTGTTTCATCAGTTCCTGCAGACTGGTTGTGCAACCTGGCCTTTTTTGAATTTTTCATATTGTTGTCTTTATTTTTGAGACTTTCAAAGATGTGGTTGTCTGTTAACAGGGCACAAATCATAACCATTTGACCTGGAACCTTCTTTCTTGAAATCCTGGGAGGTCCATAAAAATCTCCATGGAAACCAGAAATCAGGTCTGTTACCCATATCCTCCTAGCTATGGGGCTTAGAAGTACCTCCCAGAATAACTAAAAAGTTGATACAAATGCTCCAGTATCTGACCAACTAATGCAATATCACCCTTATTCTTTGCATGCATATTCCTCATGGAGTGTTTCATCAGTTCTTGCAGGCTGGTGGGGTCACCTGGATTTTTTAAAAGTTTTAACACTCTTTTCTCCATTTTTTAGACCTTTAAAGATGAGGTCATCCGTTAACAAAGCACAAATTGTAACCATTGGTCCTAGCATCATCTAACTTGACATCCAGGGAGGTCTGTGAAAAATATCCATGGAAACTTGAATTTTTGGTCTCTGTTACCCATATTCTCTGAGCTATGGGACTTATAAACACCCCCAGTATAATGAAAAATTTGATACCAAGCAGGGCACACAGCATAACCATTTGACCTGAAATCTACTAACTTAAAATCCTTGGAGGTCCATTAAAGGTCTCCTTGGTAACGTGAAATTAGGTCACTTTTACCCATTTTTTTCTGAGCTGTGGGGCTTAAAAGCACCCCTCAGAATAATTGAAAATTTGATACCAAAGTAGGGCACAAATCATAACCATTGGGCCCAGAATCTTCTAACTTGAAATCCTGAGAGTTCCTCAAAAGTTCTCCCCAGAAACCTGAAATTTGGTCACTGTGACCTATATTCTCAGGGTTTTGGGGTATGTTTGAGCACCCCAGAAATAATGCAAAATACACACAAATTGCCAGATTCCTCAGGAAAGGCTGGTTGGATTGTCATCAATTTGTTGTGCTTATGGGTCTTGATGAACTTAAGCTAATATACATGAACAATGATGCAATTACACTATCTTAATTAGTTGCCTGTGCAAGGACATATTGTCAACATGTCAGTCAGCTGAGCATCATGACCCATGGGTCACTTGTTAGAGTCAATAAAGAGTTGCCAAGTATCAGTATATGCTGCTGACGATGGGGGGGGGGGGGGGGCTCTTCTTAAAGGGGGGGGGGGGCTAAATTGTCTGGGGATAATATGGCACCTGCAGTGCCAAGATATATCTAGTTATGAATGAATTTTTGTTTTCCTGTAAGCACTGTTTAATAATTGAAACATCTTATATATTTTCCTGCCTCAGTCTGTCTGTCCATTTTTAGCTCAACTGACTATAATTAACTGAGCTATAGCGATGGTCCTTTGTTTGTTGACTGTCTGTCCATCTGTTGTTGTGTTAAACTGGCACATTTTGAAACCCTTGGACCTATGAATCTGAAATTCAGCATACAGTTAGTTGTCCCCACAATCTCCTACCATTCCAAGAATTTGGTCACTACAACTTTCGTCCTTTGAGATATTACTTAAGGAAAAACCTTAATTTTCTATAAAAAACCCATTTTCACACTTCAAGACTGCATAATATCAAATCCACTGACCTAATATTGATCATATTTAATATAACCATTCCTCTATAAATTTCCTAAATACATACCAGAAATTAGTTTAATGTTGTGTAAATTATGTTGTGTAAATTATTATGGGCCAAAACATAATGCAAATTGTAAAAAAAAAAACATGAAAGATATTTGCTCACTTACTAGTTACATGAGAATTGTTATAGCTAGACTTTTTTTTCAAGAATATAACTTAATTTAATCAAGATACAGTTGTATTACCAAAATTAGATCTGAAATTTGCAATTTGTAAAGTAATTAGTATAAATATAAAATCAGTACCTTAATTTTTGCCCAACTTTGGCCGTGGCACATATTTTCCTTTAATGACTTTTGATTTAATTTTCAAAGCAGGTTCACATAAGGATTCAATCTGTTAAAATCTCAAAATTTGAAAATAAAGCTAGAAAATAAGGAGTAATCCAGAAGATGCCATGTGGTAACATTTGTAGCATATGTTGCCTTGTAAAAGAAATCAGTTTCCTATTAAATAATTTTAGGGAATCAAAATATAATTAAACCCATCAGTATGCATAATTTGTTATTATATAAGCCAAGTTATGGATATATAATGGTGCAATTTAAAATTTTGAATTCTAAATCAAATGTTATTTTCAGATATTTGTTGTTTGCAAATTTATAATATTTATGTCTTAAAAAATAAATACATCAGTGTGCATAATGTGTACCAATTTTTCCGACTTCCCAAGTCTCGGGGAGGTACATATACCCCGCAAGCTTTCTGACTGAGCGATAAACCGGGCTTTAGCCTAGGGGAAGGGGATTTCCCGTGAGAGGCAGACACAACTAACACAGGTCAACTGTAAAAATAAGTTTAATACAACACTTAAATACTTATCTAAACTGCCACTTCACAGCGGCCTGCTGCGTGTCCCACACAGCAACATTAGAATGGAACCTCCGTCAAGCCTGGCTCCTGGCTCACACCGCCCTGCATTCCAAAATCCACTCCCGCTCGCTGGCTCACACCAGAGAACTACGTACTGACAATGTTATATGTAGACTGGCCCCCCCTCTCAAATTAGACTGGTACCCTGCCCCCAAACACGCTACATAATGTGATGGTTAAGGGTCAAGGTCACAGGACCCACTGAAAAAAATTGTGGTTACATTTTTTTATTCAAACTTTTCATCCCAAACCTTCCTTCTTCCATGTGGCCTACCTGCCAATGGAGAAGGTTCCTTTTGATTTTGGGATGACTAGGTCAAGGTCACAGGGCCCATCCATTGAAAAATTAGTTTATGGATAAAACTCAAGTTTGGCCCTTGGAGGGTAACTTTGGCCCACCTCAAAAAAAGTGTTTTAACACAACTCTTCATGGTATTAGATTATATTTAACTGATTATATGTATTTCCTTCAAAAAGAGTAAAGTCTTTTCTTTCATACATACTCTATATGGTTAAATATAAGTAAGTTTGTAGTTCACAGTTTGTAAGTTCCTGAAGGTTTAGCAGATCTGTGTTTTTTCACATCTATGCAAACTTTTAATGCTACACCGAATAAATGAAAAGCAATCACCTTTGTGCTGTTTCTTTAATACTGTCCATGGTGTAAGTGATACATCTATGTGAAAACAGATTTATTTTAACTGTAATTTAATGCTTTTAAACCTGTTTTTTTCACCAGGGTAACTTTTGCCCTCTAACCTGGGGTTACTTTGGCCCGCTTTATATTACTTCTATTTTAGGTATAAATTCAATTCTAATTGATAAAAATGTTAGGTTTGTATCTGGTACATTAAGACAAGTAGAACTATATCATATAAATAGTTTTAATAAACATAAAGACTTTTAGGACTCCTCATGCTCAACAGATTAAGTTTTATCAGACCTTTGTGTTCTGGCAATTTCTTATTTAGATACAGAATGCTAACTCTGGTAGGGTTGACCATGGAAATTCTTGGGATTCTTTGGCAGAGATATGATATCCCCTTATTTTGAGTCTTGTCCTCTGGCTCTAGAATATTAAGCCAGTAATTACACCAGTAGTTAAGATGTTAACATTTAAAGCGGTATGGTATCCTAGAAGCTGAAATTTATAAACAAAATTTTATTTCCACATGTAGATATAAGGAATTCTATAAAAGATGCATCAGCTAATCACATAAAGCTCACTTTTCATAGTTTTATCTTATTGCTTTTTAGCGAACCTGTGAGCTTATGTGATGGTGCTCCGTTGTGCGATGTGCGTCGTGTGTAGTTTTTATGTTAACCATAGCTATCTCAAAAATGGCGGAAGCTAGCATCACCTAATTGTTTGCAAATAATCAGTCATCTGAAAAACTGGATCCTATTTTGTTAATTTTTTCTAACTGCATTTTCTTAGATTTTATAGGGAAAAAGCTAAAAAAGCTTTAAAAATCTTCTTTTCCGAAACTGTCCAGCCAAATTGTCCAGTATTTCACAAAAAATGATCCCTGGAACAATCTATCTCAAGTTTGTTCGAATGGTTCCAGTTTGGAGATTTTCAGCCGAGTTACAGGAAGTTGAACTTAGTCATCTGTCCAAAAAAGCACACTAAAATTAAAATCTCAGAAACGGCTAGAGCTATAATCACCAAATTTTATACCAATGTTTGTCACATATGTCATATTTGAAATTTAGGTATTGTTGGCGCCACCTACATTGATGTGTTTTTTACAAGCGAAAATGTAATTTTAAACTCTTCTAGCTTATACACTGATTTATGATGAAACTGTGAAGCTGATTGGTTTAATCTTTACAAGAATTATTCTATGGTAGGGTTCTGTCAGTTTTATAAGAATAGATTGGGTAAATACAGCTTAAAAAAAGCATGGTAACTAATTGAAAAAGGCTTTCTGTGTTTGAAAACAGATTTGACAACATGCTGAGTTTCAGCAGCCAAGTCAAGAGGTCACGCAGTACAAACAGGTCCGGTCCAGACATCACCATGGCAGCTGACCTGGCTCTAGCGGGTGTCTATACAATGTGTCAAGATGTCTAGACGCTGTGTCTAGACGTCTAGACACAATGTCTAGATGCAGAATTCCAAGATTATTGGAACTATATCTTTCAACTGTTTGAAAAAACTTGGTTTGCATTATAAGCGAATTGGGTTTATCATCAGGTCACATGTGAACTGCTGCGCCCTCATTTTTGGTTGGCCTCTGACCTTTCCTCGCTGCCCAGTGTCCATTTGTGCGTCTGTTTCCACACATAAACCCGCATATCTCGGGGAACCATTTGACCGATCAGGCTAAAAATTTTGCACAAATGTAGCCCTTTGATAGCTTTATAACATACACTTAAAATGGTGGTGCCACCTGCAACCATTTTTGCACAGCGTCCATCTGTTCATCTGCCTTGGGATAAAATCACTCATATCTCAGCAGTGGTTTGACTTATCCACCAGCTTTCTCGATTTATGACAGGTGGCGCCACCTACATTCATGTTTACGCTGCAAACATCCAAGCTCATATCTCGGGAACCGTTTGACCGATTGGGCCAAAATTTTGCATGTGTATAGATCTCACATAGCTCTTCATCATAGGCAAAACTCGTGGCGCCACTAGCAACCATTAATGCACAGCACCCATCTGTTCATCTGCCTTGGGATAAAATCACTCATATCTCAGCAGGGGTTTGACTTATCCTCCTGAAATTTTGCAGGTTTATACATCCTGGACAGGTTTCTCGATTTTATGACAGGTGGCGCCACCTACATTCACATCTTCTCTGCAGACATCCAAGCTCATATCTGGGGAACCGTTTGACCGATTGGGCCAAAATTTTGCATGTGAATAGATCTCACATAGCTCTTCATCATAGGCAAAACTCGTGGCGCCACCTGCAACCATAATTGTACAGCACCCATCTGTTCATCTGCCTTGGGATAATATCACTCATATCTCAGCAGTGGTTTGACTTATCCACCTGAAATTTTGCAGGTTAATACATCCTGGACAGCTTTTTCGATTTTATGACAGGTGGCGCCACCTACATTCACGTCTACTCTGCAGACATCCAAGCTCATATCTCGGGAAAGGTTTGACCGATTGGGCCAAAATTTTGCATGTGTATAGATCTCGCATAGCTCTTCATCTTAGGCAAAACTGGTGGCGCCACCTGCAACCACGTATGCACAGCATCCATCGGTTCATCTGGACAGTTTTCTCAATTTTTTTACAGGTGGCACCACCTACATTCACGTTCATGCTGCAGACATCCATGCTAATATGCAACACACCTAATTCTATTCCCCTTGCCACTTAATCCATGCCTCATTCACCCGTCCCACTCCGATTTCTGCAGATACACATAGTCGCTTGTTGACTACCCATATTATTCTAGTTTTAAAATGTCCTACTGAAACTTGCAGGTCCAAAATGTCCATTTTGCTGAAATCATAATGACTAAGGCAGATATACAGGACTTAAAAGGATCAATATTAAATTTTAAAAATAAACCTCCATTCATACTCAAACACTTTGCCTAGGTTCGCATTAGGCCTGTAGGCCTTGTTTGGTTACAAGGTCATGGATTAAGGTCACAGGACCCACAATTTAAAATCTCATTTAAATATCCTTCTAGACAAATTCAGCTGAGCGTCGAGGCCCATGGGTCCCTAGTTCTTCTTTTGTCAGGACATCCTTCCATAAATTTATTTCGAAATTCATTAGGAACTTTCAAAGAAATGGCTTGGATACACATAAACACATCAAATCACTTAACCCACTGCTACCTACATTAGCAGAACTATTAAGTCTGCAGAATTTCATGATGATAGCTGCAATGGTTGTTTAGATGTTTGGTAATAGATGGGGATGGCTGATGGCATTGTCCTTTCAGAAGTTTACAGAGGGAACTGAACATTTAACTGGAATTTTGTTTCCATATACATGGATCATCAGTAAATGCAGCTGACAGAGCATGCTTCCCTTGGTTACACATTAGGAAAATAAAATTTCTACATTCAGAAATAATACTTCACATGAAATGGAATGTTGAGGTGTATGCTCAAGCATATATATATATATATATATATATATATATATATATATATATATATATATATATATATAAATATATATAAATATGTTGCAGACCATGCCCCTGGATGTGGAGGATGTGGTCAGCCTTCTTGCTTCACTAGCTGAGGATGCTAACATGCAAGTCATGGTGAAGGAGACACTTAAGGGCGGTGCTATTGCTTTCACAACAACTGTGCTTGGTGGTGTGTTGTTTGGTCCTGTGGGCATGGCAGCAGGTCAGTTATGGGTCATCACTCTGATTGTATGTTGTATGGTCCTGGTCCTGTGGGCATGGCAGCAGGTCAGTTATGCGTCATCACTCTGACTGTATGTTGTATGGTCCTGTGGGCATGGCAGCAGGTCAGTTATGGGTCATCCCTCTGATTGTATGTTGTATGGTCCTGTGGGCATGGTAGTCCATGAGCCAGACACCAAAAAAATTGGATGGACTACCGAATGAGAGAAGTAAATGCTGTTATGTTTTTCAGTTACTACGGCATCTGAACTGTATAAAAACGTGATGGACGTGCAGCATGCCCAGCTGAATACCTTTTTGGTGGCCATCTTTAAAATGTGTTAATTTTATGCTGACTGTAAGTCATCTGAGCTATAGTGATCACTATAGTGTTCATCCGGTTGTCCAGCTGTCTGGTTGTCTGGCCGTTAACAGGGCACAAATTAAACCGTTAGACCTAGAAACTTCTAACTATACATCCAGGGAGGTCCTAGGCATATCTCCTTGTTATCCTGAAATTAGGTCATGGTGACCTATATTTTGTCACCTTCTGGCTGAAAACATAATTTTGAACACCTAGCTCACACAGTCAGATGGGGCACAAATTGTATCCATTAGGCCTAGAATCCTCTAACTTGAGGGAGGTCCTAGGCAGATGTCCTTGGAAACTTGAGATTGGTAACTGTGACCTATATTCTGCGACCTATAAGAAAAAGATGTCATCTGAGCACCCTGAATGTCAGAAGGGCACAAATTGTATCTGTCAAGCCTAGAATCTTCTAATGCAACATCCTGGGAGGTTCTAGGCAAATGTCCTTGTAATCCTGAAATTAGGTCATGGTGATCAAAATTTGTGACCTATGGGCCAAACACATGATTTTGAGCACCTAGACAGTCAGACGGGGCACAAATTATATCCTTACGGCCTAGATTTCTCTAACATATCTTTAGGAAAGTCCTAGGCAAATATCCTTGGAAAAGTGAAATTAGGTCACTGTGACATATATTCAGCAACCTATAAGGAAAAGATGTCATATGAGCACCCTAAATGTCAGATGGGCACAAATCGTATCTGTTAAACTTCAAAACAACTAACAATACATCCAGGGAAACCTGAAATTAGGTCATTGTTACCTAAAATTTTGTGACCTATGGGCCGAAAACATGATTTTAAGCACCTAGCATAATTTTAGCTCAGCTGACTGTAAGTCATCTGAGCTATAGCGATCACCCTTTTTCCGTTGTCCGTCTGTCTGTCTTGCCGTATGTCCGTCTGTCCGTCCATCCGTTAACCTGGCACAAATCCTAACCGCTGAATGTAGAAACTCGTAACTTGACATTCTGAGAGGTCCATGAAAAATCTCCTTGGAAACCAGAAATGAGGTCTCTGTTACCCATATCCTTCGAGCTATGGGGCCCCAAAGTACCCCCCAGAATAGTCAAAAATTTCATACAAAAACTTCAATATCTCATTAACTACACCACTGATGGTCATGATTTTTGGCATACATATTGAACATGAGATGTTCCATCAGTTCCTGCAGACTGGTGGCACCACCTTTATTTTACGATTTTTTACGAATTTTTTTCTCTATTTTTGAGACCTTTAAAAATGTGAACATCTGTTTACAGGGCACTAATCGTTAAGACTGGACCTAGAATCTTCATTCTTGACACACTGAGAGACCTATGAAAAGTCTCCATGGAAACCAGAAATTAAGTCTCTGTTACACATATCCTTCAAGTTAAGGGGCCCCAAAGTACCCCCTCAGAATAGTCAAAATTTTCATACAAAAACTTCAATATCTCATTAACTACATCACTGATGGTCATGATTTTTTGCACACATATTGATCATGAGATGTTTCATCAGTTTCTGCAGACTTAAGGCGCCACCTGTATTTTTCAATTTTTTACGAATTTTTTTCTCTATTTTTGAGACCTTTAAAAATATGAACATCTGTTAACAGGGCACAAATCGTAAAGACTGGACCGAGAATCTTCATTCTTGACACAGTGAGAGTCCTATGAAAAGTCTCCATGGAAACCAGAAATAAGGTCTCTGTTACCCATATCCTTTGAGCTGTGGGGCTCCCAATTACCCCCCCCCCCCCCCCAGAATAATGGAAAATATGATAAAAAAAACTGCAACATCCAATGACTACAACACTGATGGTCATGATTTTTGGCATACATATTGAACATGAGATGTTCCATCAGTTCCTGCAGACTGGTGGCACCACCTTTATTTTACGATTTTTTACGAATTTTTTTCTCTATTTTTTTATACCTTTAAGGATGTAGATATCTGTCAACAGGGTACAAATCCTAATGACTGGACCTAGAATCTTCATTCTTGACACACAGGGAGACCCATGAAAAGTCTTTATAGAAACCTGAAATTAGGTCTCTGTAACCCATATCCTTTGAGCTATGGCACTCCAAAATACAGCTCATAATAATGGAAAATTTGATACAAAAGCTGAAGTATCTTAACAACTAATGCAGAGATCACCATAATTGTTTGCATGGATATTGATCATTGAGTGCTTCATCAGTTTCTGCAGACTGGTGGCACCATCTGTATTTGTTTGGGTGTTTTTACGAATTTTTATGCCCCCACCACAAAGTGGCCTGGGCATATAGTTTTACCCATGTCCGTCCTTCCGTCATTCCGTCATTCCGAAATCAAACAGTTGTACGAACTTTTTTTCGCAATGCCTGCAGATATTGGCCTGATTTTTGGTGTGTTGACAGATAATGACCAGTTACAGATTGAGTTCGCATTTCGTCCTAGTTGACCTAATTTTGACTGTTTTACGGCACCTAAACTTAGAAAATTTCATGAAAAATAGAAATTTTCATGACAAATACACATGTACAGACTTTTTTCAGAATGCTTTCAGATATTGGCCTGATTTTTGGTGTGTAGGTAGATAATGACCAGATATAGATTGAGTTCGCGTTTTGTCCCAGTTGACCTACTTTTGACCATTTAACGGCTCCTTAACTTAGAAAATTTCATGAAAAAATAGAAATTTTCATGACAAACACACATGTACGGACTTTTTTTCGCAATGCCTGCAGATATTGGCCTGATTTTTGGTGTGTGGACAGATAATGACCAGTTACAGATCGAGTTCGCGTTTCGTCATGGTTGACCTACTTTTGATTGTTTTACGCCTTCTAAACTTAGAAAATTTCATGAAAAATAGAAATTTTCATGACAAATACACATGTACAGACTTTTTTCAGAATGCTTTCAGATATTGGCCTGATTTTTGATGTGTAGGTAGATAATGACCAGATATAGATCGAGTTCGCATTTCGTCCCAGTTGACCTACTTTTGACCATTTAACGGCTCCTTAACTTAGAAAATTTCATGAAAAATATAAATTTTCATGACAAATGTACATGTACAGCCCTTTTAAGCCCTCAGCTCATAGGCTGATGGGCTATTGTCTTCACCCAAGCTGTCCGTCTGTCCGTCCGTCTGTCTGTCTGTCTGACGTCCGTCCGTCCGCATCTGTTAATTTTTACCTTGTGAGCAGGATTTCTCTAAAAGGATTCATGGTTGGAATTTTATTTCATCAGTGAAGATGTATATCGATAAAATCTCAGTCAAGTTCGAAGATGGGTGACCTTGACCCATTTTTCTACATTTTAGAGCTGATTATAGAAAAATACTCAGAAGCTTATATCTCGGGAACCATTGTGTGGATTTTCACAGAACTTACTATGATCATTGGGACTGATGGTCTGTACGTGCTGCACAATTTTGGTGGCGCCATCTGCAATTTCTGATTTTTTAATCAATTTTTATCGGATTTTTCAATTTTGGGCTTGTGAGCGGGATATCTCTAAAAGGATTCACCGTTGGAATTTTATTTCATCAGTGAAGATGTATATCAACAAAATCTTGGTCAAGTGTAAAGATGGGTGACCTTGACCTATTTTCCTTTGTTTTAAGGCTGATTATACAAAAACACTCAGAAGCTCATATCTCAGGAACCATTGTGTGGATTTTCACAAAACTTACTATGATCATTTGGAATGATGGTCTGTGCGTGCTGCACAATTTTGGTGGCACCACCTACAATTTCTGATTTTTTAATGAATTTTTATCAGATTTTACAATTTTGGCCTTTTGTGCAGGATATCTCCAAAGGTATTAAACACAGGAACTTAATTTCTTCAGTGCTAATGCATGATATTTACAAAATTTTGGTCAAGTTCAAAGATGAGTGATCTTGACCTACTTTTCAAGGTCACAGAGCTTAGTATAGAAAAAAACTTAGGAGCTTATTTCTCAGGAAGCATTTTGGTGGATTGTTATGAAACATGGTACATACCTCTCCAATTTAAATTTATAACTGATTATCAGCTTTTGCTAATATTCTAGTTTTGCAATGCAATGCTTACTAGCCTAATGTTTGGTCTGTTGGCGCATAATGGCACCACTTACAGATCAAGTTTGCGTTTTGTCCCAGTTGACTTATTTTTGACCATATGACAGATCCTGAACATAGAAAATTTCATGAAAGACAGAAATTTTTATGAAAATGCACGTATGGACTTTTTTTCACAATGCCTGCAGATACTGGCCTGATTTTTGGTGTGTTGCTTGATAATGACCCGTTATAGATCGAGTTTGCATTTTGCCCTTGTTGACCTACTTTTGACCATATGACACCTCCTGAACTTAAAAAATTTTTACAAAATTTAACTAATGTTTCTAATTTGCCCCAGGCAGGGGCATTCGTGTCGTTCCTACACATCTAGTTTTCTCAATTTTTGAGACCTTTAAAGATATGAACATCTGTTAACAGGGTACAAATCATAACAACTTGACCAAGAATCTTCATTCTTGACACACAGGGAGACCCATGAAAAGTCTCCATTGAAACCTAAAATTAAGTCTCTGTTACCCATATCCTTTATGCTGTATGGCTCCAAAATACCCCCCAGAATAATGAAAAATCTGAACAAAAACTGCAGTATTTCAATAACTACAACACTGATGTTTTTTTTTTTGCATACATATTGATCATGAGGTGTTCCATCAGTTTCTGCAGACTGGGTGCGCCACCTTTATTTTTTTTCAAATTTTTACGAATTCTTTCTCAATTTTTTGAGAACTTTAAAGATGTTGTTATCTGTCAACAGGGTACAAATCGTAAAAACTTGACATAGATTCTTCTTCTTGTAATGCATGGAGGCCCATGATAAGTGTCTGTGGAAACCTGAAATTAGGTCTCTGTTTCTCATATCCTTCAAGCTATAGGACTCAGAAGTATCCCTCAGAATAATGGAAAATTTGATACAAAAGATGAAGTATCTGAACAACTAATGCAGAGATCACCATGATTCCTTGCATGGATATTGATTATGGAGTGTTTCATCAGTTTCTGTAGACTGGTGATGCCACCTATATTTTATTCAATTTTTCGAATTTTTGTCTCTATTTTTGAGACCTTTAAGGATGCTGTCATCTGTTAACGTAGCACAAATTGTAACAACTGGACCTAGAAACTTCATTCTTGTCATGCAGGTAGACCCATGAAAAGTGTCTGTGGAATCCTGATATTAGGTCTCTGTTACCCATATCTTTCAAACTAAAGGACTCATTAACCCTCAGAAAAATGGAAAATTTGATACAAAAGCTGAAGTATCTAAACAACTAATGCAGAGATCACCATGATTCTTTGCATGGATATTGACCATGTGTTTTTATTAGTTTCTGCAGACTGGTGGAGCCACATGTATTTTTTTAAAGTTTACACATTTTTTCTCTATTTTTGAGATATATAAATACAGATACAATCTTGGCCTGTTGGTTAATCTGTTTGATGCTTCAGGTGAATGGGTATATACTACCATTCAGATGATAAAATTTCCTTTTACAAATCTCTTCCCTGTCAGCTGAGCGTCAAGACCCATGGGTCACTTGTTTTCATGTGCTGTCCATCCATTTATTTGTTTAAGGTGAAAATGTACATATTTTAGGAGTTGTTCAATGTGTTCATCTGCAATTTGGCATGTACATCCATCCTGGAGAGTTATCTCGTCAACTAGACAGGTTGCGCCACCTACATTACAATTTTTAGCTCAGCTGACTATAAGTCATCTGAGCTATAGTCGAGGTCCATTGTCCATCGTCCGTCCGTCTGTCCCTCTGTCCGTCCGTAGATGTGGCATGTTTTGAAACCGTAAGACCTAGGAATCCAAAATTCGGCATAATGTTAGATGTCCCCAAGATCTCCTACCAAGCCGAAAACTGGGTCCTTGCAACTTCGTACCTTTGAGAAATTAAGGAAAAACCTCAATTTTTTATTAAAAACCTATTTTCACACTTCAGGACTGCCTAATATCAAAACCACTCTTCTGTTTTTCCTCATATTTACCATAAATATTCCTCTATATAGTTCCTATGAACATGCCAGAAATTATGTCTGTATTATTTAATTTAAAAAAGTTATGGGCCCAAACATAATGCACTTTGTAAAAAATCAAGAAATATATTTACTCCCTTAACAAGGGCATTGCTGAAGCTAGAGATTTTTTGGTCAGGGATGTAACATTATTTAATCAAGATTCAAATGAATACCCAAAATTAGTTCTGAATTTTCAAATTTTATAAGTTATTAGTATAAATATAAAATTAGTACCTTAAATTTTGCCCAACTGTGACCATGGCACGTTTGTTTCCTGTGAGCACTGTTGATATAATTTTCATATCATGCACACATAAGGATTTCAGCTTTTTAGTTTAGAGAGCTGAAAGAAATTGGCCAAAAATTGTAGCTTTTATTAATGTTTTTTATGAGACCCTGTCAGACTTTTGCTCTCTCCAGCCCCTCTTGAGTCACCTGTATGTTGACCTTGTTGACCTTTCATCAAATTATGCACGCTTGAGGCGAGGTATACACGGAATCCAGGCAGCTTATGGCAAGCCACAGTTGATCCAGGTGTCCAACCCAACTCATCTAGTAGTTTTAACCAACAACATAACAATAAACAATAAATTAATAAATTTTTATTGGTTTTTAATAACAAATAAAAGAAAAATAGAAAAGGAATTTGTCAGTTTATAATAACAGGAAATTAACTTGCAGTTACTGATGATATAAGAATCTTGTATCGATGGGTAGAATGTCACATATTCCAAATAACACCATGCAGTCACCTATGGCATTTTTCAGTTCAATTTTAATGATAAAGAAGTAAATCATATTATTCATTACTAATCATTAGGGATCATATGAAGGAAATTAATGATAGACAAAGATGCAGTTGATAATATTAATCAAGATTCCTACTGTGTCTAGTGTGTACATTGATGTGAAATTAGTACAAAATGAATTTTTTACAGTTATTTTTTAATATAATAAGCCATAAAACCAGGTACTTATGATCATTATTTAAATGTGTGAATATTGTATATTCTGGATTCTCAACATCATTGTTTGGTGAAAACTGAATAAATACCAGACATGGTGCGAATACTTTATAATTGTATTTAAATACGAATATGATTATGTACTCCATAATAAAATTTCTTGCATAAAGAATGGGAATTCAGGTAAAAATGAAAGTATATGAATACTCGTGCAAATACTTTCAAAATGTATTCATGAATGCATTCATAAATATATTCTTTAATATTATTTTAATAATCATATCAGTTATATTTCATTTTAAAAAATCATATGATTCTCTTATTATTTTTAATAAAAATTATATTTGGGACAATATTTGTAATTTTTTTTAACAAATAGTTAAACTCTTATATTATATGTTCTGCTTATAAGTTATATGGTCAAGTCAAAATCTGTGTGACAATAGTACTCCATTTGTTTATAAAATAAATGAAATCAATCCTCTTCCCTGTCTCCAAAGGTACTATCAAAATCATACATAAGCTAAACAACAACAACTCATAATACAGCTTATATTTATTACCACACAAAACCAGCATGTGCCTCATTTCTAAATAATATTTTTTTATCATATATAACAGCTGAGCGTCGTGACCCATAGGTCCCTTGTTATAGTATAAATTAATCCCCTTTTCTCAAATGTGATTCATCATATTGGTGAAAAATATTGTTTCTCAATATAATCTTAGAAACTATAGTCTTCTTGGAAAGTGTCGGTATATGCTGCTGAAGATAGGGGGCTTTTTCTTAAAGGGGGAGGGGATTAATTGTCTGGGGATACTGTGGCACCTGCGGTGCCAAGAAATATCTAATTGTTATTGTGTACACTGTATTTTCCTTAATTGTTATGCTGTTTCCACTCCAATATACAATTTTTTTTCTTGAAATAGTAATTCAAGTGGTAATCTAAAGATTACAATGTTGTGGTAGTATAGCAGTTTTAAAGAAATCAATTATCTGCTAATTGATTTTTGCAAATTAAAATATAACAAACCCATCAGTATGCATAAATTGATAATATATGAGCCAAACTATGTATAAATAAAGGCACAATTTAAAATCAAGTATTATTTCAAGATATTTATTGTTTTGCAAATTAAAAGATATATTTTTGTGGTAAATATAAACACATTTATATCGATAATGTGTCTTTATCTAACAAAATATATGATAATGCAATATGTGATGATGCAATTGTAATTATAAATCAACTTTTATATTCAGATATTTTTGTTTTATTGGGAATGTATAAAAATTACGAACTTGAGTAAAAAATTGTAATAATAAATGAGGATCTTATGCAAACATGTGTTCATTATTTTTCTGCCTCAGTAGATTGGGAGATAAAGTGATCAGCTTGTTTGTCAACCAGTCTGTCTATCCATTTTTAGTGAACCTGTGAGCTTATGCAATGGTGTGGCATCATCTGTTGTGCGTCAGTGCATTGTGTGTCTGTGTGTCATCTGTACATTAACCCATACTACCTCAAAAACAGTTGGAGCTAGCATCACCAAACTTTATGCAAAATTCAGTCATCTAAAAACCTCTATTGGATTTTGTTAATGTTTTGGCTAACTGCATTTACTTAGATTTTATAGGGAAAAAGCTTTAAAAAAATCTTTTTCTCTTAAACTGTCCAGTAAAATTGTCCAATATTTCACAGAAATAATCCCTAGAACAATCTCTCTCAGGTTTGTTCAAATGGTTCAAGTTCCATGATTTTTGGGCGAGTTACAGGAAGTTGAACCTTGTCATCTGTCCAAAAAAGCACACAAAAATTAAAATCTCAGAAATGGCTGGAGCTATCATTTATGCCAATGTTTGCCACATAAATTGAGGTATTGGTGGCGCAACCTACATTGATCTGTTTTTTATGAGCAAAAATGTAATTTTAGACTTGTACATTGATTTTATGATGAAAGAGTCAAGCTGATTGGTTTGAACTTTACAAGAATTATTCTATGGTAGGGTTCTGCCAGTTTACAAGAATAGATTGGGTCGCCAATTGAAAAAGGCGTTCAATGTTTGAAAACAGATTTGACATCATGTAAAGTTTCAACATGCCAAGTCAAGAGGTCCCACATTTCAACCAGATGAGGTCCAGACATCAACATGGCAACTGACCTGGCACTGTCTGATGTCTTAAGACACATCCTCTAGATGTCTAGACATATCGTCTAGACGTCTCAACACATCGTCTAGATGCAGAATGCCTAGATTAAAACAAGTGGACATTTCTTTCAACTGTTTGAAAAAACTTTGCATTTTTAGGGAATCTATGAGCTTATGCAATGGTGTGGGGTCGTGCATCGTGCGTCATAGCTATCTTAAAAAGGGCAGGAGCTAGCATCACCAATTTTTTTGCAAAAAAATTCTATTGGATTTTGTTAATTCTTGTCTAACAGCATTTTCTTAGATTTTATAGGGAAAAAGCTAAAAAAATTTTAAAATGTTCTTCTCTGAAACCATGTTGCTGAATTGTATGTTTATCTGTCCCAATAATCCACCCTGGCAAAAAGAACATATCCGAAATATCCTGACTGATACATTCTAGTTTTAAAATGTCCTTATCCGAAACATGCAGGTCTGAAAGTTGATTTGGCTAAACTCATAATGACTAAGGTAGATATGCGGGACTTAAAGAGGATCAATATTAAATTTTAAAAATAAACCTCCATTCATACTCCCAAACTTTGCACAGGTTCCCATTGGGCCTGTAGGCCTTGTTAAATTTTCAGTAATTGGGGATGAACTGTAAGCACTGTTGAATATAGTGATTATCCTGAATGTATATACAGAGATGTTGTAACTCCCAACATTCCATCCCCCCCCCCCCAACAACACACATCCCCCCCCCCCCACACACACACACACAAACACCATATCAAGTCCTTGCACCTGTGGACTGGGGACGTTATAAAGTTATAGTATTTAATAGTATATTATAAAAAATAGATCTAATTAAACAAATGTGTTAACTGCTGAACTGTTAACATTTTATCAAAAAGCAAACCAATGGTCATGGCAATAGTACAGATCATATGTTCACAAACTGATCACGTACATGCTTCAGTTTCAACATCAGGAAACAAATGGTCAGGTCACAAAACATTATTTGCGACAATTTCTTACTCATGAATACAAACCAATCATATCAACCAACCATAGCCTGTATTATCTCTTTCTCTCAGACATTATCTCCATCTGATATTATTTCAGATTTTTACCTTCAAGGTCAACTTCAGGTGAGCACAGTGACCCGTGGGTCCCTTGTTTGGCAATATCTAATAATTTACTAATTTTATCTACATAAAATAAAGCCCATTTTGTTCCTCTACACCTTCTCAATAAGATAATTTAGTCATCTAGATCTTTGGTTGTCTAGTCTGTTTCATTGTTTGGATTTTTGTGTGTCTCCCTTTTTCTGGCCACAATTTTGCAGCAATTTCTTTCAATCTTACTCAGTTGATTGACAACCTTAGGTTCTTGAAGCTTATTGTTTTTGGTCAATAAAGTTCAAAGGTCAAGGTCATCGTAAAACATTAAAATTAAATTTTTGTCATAACTTTGTCAAAATAAGTCCTATTGTCACAAACTCAAGCCCAATTTCTTTCTCTAGGTTTTCTCCCTTCCCTGGTTTATTCATTTGGTCTCAATTTTTTGTCACTTTGTCAGTATGTCTGTCTATTTTTTAGCGAACCTGTGAGCTTATGCGATGGTGTGCCGTCGGCCGTCGTCCGTCGTCTGTACGTTAACCCATACTATGCTGAAAATGGCAAGAGTTAGCATTAAGAAATTTTCTGCAAATAATTAATCATCTAAAAAACTCTACCGAATTTCGCTTATTTTTTGGCTAACTGCATTTTCTTAGATTTTATAGAGAAAACGCTAAAAAAACTTTAAAAATCTTCTTCTCCGAAACTGTTCAGCCAAATTGTCCAATATTTCACAGAAATGATCCCTGGAACAATCTCTCTAAAGTTTGTTCAAATGGTTTAAGTTCGGTGATTTTTGGCCGAGTTAAAGCTAGTTGAACTTAGTCATCTGTCAAAAAAAGCATACTAAAATCACGATCTTAGAAACGGCTGGAGCTGTCAGCACCAAATTTTATGCCAATGTTGGTCACATGAGTCATGTCTGAAATTCAGGTATTGGTGGCGCCACCTGCATCGGCCTTTTTTGAACGGGGGTCATCAGTGCCCGTATCATACTGACAGCTACAAAAAACTTCTTCTCTGAAACCATTTGGCCAAATTGTTTAATATCGCACAGCAATGATCCTAGGGTAATGCTTTCTGAGGTTTGTTCAAATGGTCTCAGTTCAGTGACTTTTGGCTGAGTTATGGGAAGCTGAATTTAGTCATATGCCATAACAGCCCATTTTAGCTCAGTTGCTACAAAGATCTTCTTCTCAAAAACCACTGGGCCAAATTCTTAAATCTCACACATTAATTATCCTTAGATGTTGATAATTCAAGTTTGTTCAAATGGTTTTGGTTCAGTGATTTTTGGCTAAGTTATTGGAAGCTTAACTTAGCCATTTTGCTTTATTTTCCCATATGAGTTATAAACCTGCAAAACGTTTTTTGACTGATGCCACTGAGGCCAATTTATTTAATATTTTACAAGAATAATCCCTCAATAATTCTTATAATAATTGTCCTTTATGGTTCCAAAGAATGAATTTTGGCTGAATAATAAAGATTGAATTGAGTCATTTTACCATATATGTTAGCTGTATGAAGCAGATACATCTGGCCTGGAACCAGTTTATCAGCATCCGTTAAATCATGCCTCCAGACATTTAGATTTTAGGTTATCTTTGGTTAATATTGACAAGAATGTTTTTTAAAAACTTTTAAAAAATGTAGTTTTATGATTTTAGATATTCCTCATGCCAGGTAATGTTTACAATCACAGGTATACGTTAACCCATACTATTTCGAAAACGACTGGAGCTAGCAACATGAAATTTAATGCAAAAAATTTGCCATCTGAAAAAATCTGCATTTTCTTAGATTTTATAGAGAAAAAGCTTAAAACCCTCTGAAACCGTCAAGCCAATTTGTTCAATATTTCACAGGAATAATCTTTTTTACCATCTCTCTCAAGTTTGTTCAAATGGTTCAAGTTCTGTGAATGTTGGCAAAATTACAGGAAGTTGAACCTAGTCATCTGTTTAAAAAAGCATACTAAAATGACAATCTCAGAAAAGGCCAGAGCTATCATCACCAAATTTTATGCCAGTGTTGGTCACATGAGTCATATATGAAATTCAGGTATTGGTGGCACCACCTGCATTGACCTTTTTTTGTACGGGGGTCATTGGTCATCGGTATATCAACCCATAATTTCTCAGGAATTGCAGGAGCAACCATCCCCAGATTTTATGCAATTATCTATCACATATCAAATGTTGTGGGATTTAGCTTATTTTTTTTGCTATCTGCTTTTACTTAGATTTTATAGGGGAAAAGCTGAAAAACCTTTAAAAGTCTTCTTGTAAACGGTCCAGCCAAATTGTTCAATATTTTACAGAAATGATCCCAGAGGCAAGCACTCTCAAGTTTGTTCAAATGGTTTGCATTTGATGAATTTTAGTGGAGTTAAATGAATTTGAACGGTCATTTGGCCAAGTAAGCATACTGACATAGTTATCTCAGAAATGACAGAAGCTAGCATTACCAAGTATTGTGCAAACGTTGGTCACATGACTCCTATTTGAAGTTGCAGATTTTGATGTGCCACCTACACTGACCGTTTTTTTATGGGCAAAAGCCTCATAATTTTAGCCTCTTCAGCTTCAAATGTTTATGATGAAACTGTCAAGATGAATCATTCAATTTTTCAAAAGAATTTTCATAGGACATAGTTCTTTCAATCATATCAGAAAAACTTAAGTTGGTCTTATGGCCATTATTATGTCTAACTCAAACTGAGGACTGCAAAACTGTTCTTCTACAAAATTGTTGTTTCAATTATAACTTCTGTGACTTTGCACAAAAATTATTCTAAGGTGGCCTTTGTTCAAGTTTCCTTGAATGATTTTTGGCAGAATTATTGGACCTTTTATTTTTCTAGATATTTTGATAAAAAGTTTATGAATATTTCAGCTTGAAAAAAAAACATTTTAGCCAAAGTCTTTCAGTACGTGTAAACAGATTTGCCAACAGGCCAAGATTGTGTCTGTATATTTACATAGGTTAAGAAACTGCCAACTGTTTCAGATTTTGCAATAGATCAAGAATTCATTCAGTGCAGCCAGATATAGGTCAAGAGTTCAGTCAGTGCAGCCAAGCACAAGGCATGTGATCACCTCATGGGTGACATGTGAACACCTCATGGGCACCATGTGATCACCTCATGGGTGTCATGCCCCTCAGGGCTGCATGTGGAGCCAATCTATTTATAGCTTTGGCAGACTGCCAACTGTATCAGATTAGGCAACAGGTCAAGAGTTCACTCAGTGCAGCCAGGTACAGGTCAAAAGTTCACCCAGTCTAGCCAGGTGCAGGTCATGAGTTCACTCAGTGCAGTAGCCTGAGCTTGCAAATTTGTCACAGTTCACTCGGGGCAACTGCCTTTCTCACCTAAGTATGGTCAGCCCCATGCATCAGACTTAAGGTAAGTTTGATGTATTGGCCTAATATTTTGACCTGTCTATGTGTCTTTGATGGGTTTCTCGTTCACAAGACAGGTGTCACCACCTACAATGACATTTGCACAGTGTGTGACTTTTGTGCCTGCTTATTTCTATAGAGGAATTTGATATATCATCCTGAAATTGGGCATATTTATACCTATTGTATTTTAATTATCGTATACTTGTCGTTTACAAGACGGGTGGTGCCACCTACAATAATTTTTTGCACAGTGTGTGTCCCTGCTTATTTCTCAGGAGGGGTTTGATATATCAGTCTGTACTTGGGCATATGTATATATCTCTGAAATCTTTTTGTATACAAGACTGGTGGTGTTAGCTACAATCATTTTTAGCTTAGCTGACTGTAAATCAAGTGAGGTATAGGAATGGTACGTCCGGCCGTCCGTTAGCAGGGCACAAATCATAACAGCTGGTCCTAGAAACTTCAAGTGAACATCCAGGGAGGTCATTTAAAAATTTCCTTGGAAACCTGAAATTAGGTCACTGCGACCTTTTTCCTTCAAGCTATGGGGCTTGAAAGTATCCCCCAGAATAGTAAAAAATTTGATACAAAACCTCCAATATCTTGATAATTAATGCATGGTTTGTCATGAATTTTGCCTTGAATATTGACCATGACTAGTTTTGTCAGTTCCTGAAATGTGGTGGTTTTCCTAATTTAACAAATATTTTTCTATTTATTTACTATAAAATGACAACAGTCATGTCAGTTTTTCAGCTGTCATTACATCTGGTGACCCAAAACCTGGTGTGTTTATTGATCACAAGTGGATGCCCTATACTAATCACCCTGTCTGTCAGTCTGTCTGTTTGTATGTCTGTCTGTCTGTCAATCCATCCATCCACACAAATTAGTTTCCAGATGATAACTCCAGTTAAGTTTGATATATTGGTTTCAAACTTAACTTATAAATGGCCCACCACTAAGGAATGTGTATGCATTTTAAGCCAAACTTTTCATCGCAAACCTTCCATCTTCAGGATATTGCTAACCTGCCACTAGGGGAAGATTTTGTTTGACTTTTGGGTCATAGGTCAAAGGTCAAGGTCACAGGGCCCATCCATTCACAAATTAGTTTATGGATGATAATTCTGCTTTGGATAGACAGACTGGCTTCAAACTTGATATAATAATGACCAACCACATATGTAAATTCATTTTGATTTTCAGGGTCCAGCGATCTAAGTTGAAGGTCACAGAAGCCACATCTTTAAAAAGATTGTGGATGCGCTGTAAATCAAACTTTTCATCCTGAACTTTCCAACATTCACACATGGCTTACTTGCCCAAAGTGAGGAAACCTGTAGAATTTGAGGTTACCTGGTCAGAGGTCAAGGTCACTTTTAAAAGATTGTTAACATAATCCTAATGCTGCAAGTTCAAGGATATTAAGTTCTAAGATTTTTTGGATACAAGGTCATTGGTTAAGGTCACAGGACTGTCATTCTGAAAAATTTCTTTCAAAAAATCCTTATAGACAAATTCAACTGAGCGTTGAGACCCATGGGTCCCCAGTTGTGTTGTGTGCACCCATGCCAGAATTTCAGCAGTGATGTTTGTGTAATTGTTTCTTAATCAAAATGTGTAGTACCTGCATTGTTCATATACATGAGAAGTCATGGTCTAGCATTGAAGCATTATACCTGGTGTATTTCCCAATGCACAGATTCGCATTAGGCCTGTAGGCCTTGTTTGTGATTTTCCGTTTTAGGAAAATAGCCGCTAGGGGGCACTGCATTTGAAATGCTTCAACACATCATTGTTTGGCCATACAATAAGGCTAATAAGTTCTAAGATACTAAATATTTGGTAACAAGGTCATTGCTTAAGGTCACAGGACTGTCATTCTGAAAAAAATCTTTAATAAATATCCATATAGACAAATTCAGCTGAGTGTCGAGACCCATGGGTCCCTAGTTAATAAATAGTCAACTTATATAATTTGTGCTAGTGCTACTCTTGGGTAGGGATAACCTGTAATTATTTAATAACAGTTAACTCATTTGTAAAAATGTGCATGATAATTAACATGACTGATAATTGACAGTTTTTTTTAAAAATAATTCTTCTGCAATGTAGACCGAGTTATATGGCCAAGTCAAAACCTACGTGACAGTAGCACACCATTTCCAACTGTAAATAATATAAATGACATCAGTCATCTTCCCTCTCCAAGGATTTTATTGAAATATTACATAACTTGAGTTAAACACCATCAACTCATAATACAGCGTATATTACCACACAAAACCAGCCTTTGCCTACCCCTTCTTCCAAATCATATTTTATGATCATACATAACAGCTGAGCCCTGTAACCTACCAATAATGTAAGAACCTTTTGATTTTTGGGTCAAAGGTCAAGGTCACAGGACCCACTTCTTTAAACAGATTGTGAATGTATTTGAAGCCAAACTTTTCATCCCAAACCTTCCATCATCCAGATATTGCTCACCTGCCAATAGTGGAAAGAACTTATGGATTTTTGGGTCACAAGGTCAAAAGTCAAGGTCAAAAGGGCCATCTGTCCACATATTAGTTTCCAGATGATAACTTAAATTTGGATTGAAATATCAATTTCAAACTTTATTTATATATGGCCCACCACTGAAGAAAGAATCTTTTTTTATTTGGGGGTCATGAGGTCAAAGGTCAAGGTCACAGTATCCACTTCTTTAAAAAGATTGTGGATGTATTTTAAGCCAAACCTTTCATCCAAAACCTTCCATCTTTCAGATATTGTTCACCTGCCAAAATTATGGTAAAAAATTATGGATTTCCGGTCACAAGGTCAAAAGTCAAGGTCATTAAGGCCATCTGTCCAGATATTAGCTTCCAGGTGATAACTCCAGTTTGGATTGAAATATCGGTTTCAAACTTGACTGATATAAAACTCCATGATTTTATGGTCACAGGACCCACTTTTTAAAAAAAATTGTGGATGCATTTTAAGCCAAACTATACTCAAACCTTCCATCTTTCATGCGGCGCACCTGCCAATAGGGAAGGTTCCTATTGATGTGGGGTCACTGGGTTAAAAGTCAAGGTCACAATGCCCATCCATTCACAAGTTAGTTTATGTATGATAACTCCAGTTTAGACTGACAGGTTGACTTTAAACTGATCACAGGTCCCATATTTTGAAAAAAGCTCAGAAGCCTATCCTTAAAGACAAATTCAGCTGAGCGTCGAGACCCATGGGTCCCTAGTTGTGCAGATGGTACTTGTTTCAGCTGATTCTGTACTATTGTTTTCTACAGGTGGTGCTGTTGGTGGGCTGACTGCTGCAGCTGTTTCTAAAGGTCGCTACAAACCAGTGTACACAATCATTTCCATGATGGACAAAGATGAAAAGGAAAAACTGTATCAGTCTGTAGTTTCTGTTATTAATAATCTTTCTGTGCAAGACATAACACAGCTCAAAGCACTGGTACAAGGTGAACCTGAAGTAAGAACTAGACTATTAGTAAAAGTCCAGGAATATATAGAGGGTACAATGCAGCTGCAGGTAGTTGATTAACATATTTTTGTCTGGCTTTTTCCAGATGAACATTGTGCCAACATAATGTAAAGATTGTGCAAGGTCTGACTAGGACCTGAATTTGAACAATGTTGATGTTAGTTTACAAAAAAAATAAAATAAAATCCCAACAAAAAAAATACATCAACAATATTTGATGATTATTCCATCTTTAGACGAGAGGTAAAAATAACAAAGCTTGGATGAATATATCAACATTGAATTATCACAGCTGCTTGGCACTGAAACATCAGACTTGTATTGATGGAAAATCAAAATAACGTTTAAAAGTCTGTTTCACCAAAGACACAACATACAAAGCCACAACACCACATGAGTGAGGGAAAAGATCCTCACAAAGTCAAATGCTGTGGGGCACACATAGCCACTTCAACAGAAAGGAGGGGGGAAAGGTTCAGAATGCTGTGGGGCACACAAAGCCACCACAGCACAAAGAAGAAGGGAAAGTTTCAGACTGCTGTGGGGGCACATAGTCACCACAGCTCAAAGGAGATGGGAAGATTCAGAGTGATGTGGGGCACAAATAGTCACCACAATGCAAAGGAGATAGGAAACGGTTCAGATTGCTGTGGAGCACACATGGCCACAGCAACACAAAGAAGAAGATAAAGTTTCAGACTGCTGTGGGGCGCACATAGTCACTACATCACAAAGGAGATAGGAAAGTTTCAGATTGCTGTGGGGCACACATAGTCACCACAACACAAAGGAGATGGGAAAGTTTCAGAGTGCTGTGGGGTACACATAGTCACCACAACACAAAGGAGACTGGAAAGGTTCAGATTTATGTGGGGCACACAAAGCTACCGCAACACAAAGGAGAGGGCAATGTTTCAGACTGCTCAAATGAACAGTTGAATGATGAGACCTCTCAGGCTGACCATTCCTCCATCAGGCCTCCAGAATTAAACACTTGCATCAATTATAGTATCATATTGAATGTGGGTAATGGGCAGAGTAATAGAGTCATTACTTTTACTTATATAAAATACAGCAAAACATCAGGTACATTCACCAAACTTGCAGCATTGATGCAACTTATCAAGGGCCAGGTCAAGATAAAACATGGATGACCTTGACACATTTTAGCTCAGCCTGCTGAAGGTCATCTGAGCTATAGTGATCAGTCTTTGTCCAGCGTCCATCTTTCTGTCCGTTAACCAGGCACAAATCGCTTGACATAGAATCTTGTTACTTGATATACAGGGAGGACCATGAAAAATCTCCTTGGAAACCTGAAATTAGTTCTCTGTTAGCCATATCCTTTGAGCTATGGCACTAGTCCCAAATAAATAATTACAAATTTGATACAAAAGCTCCAGTATCTGAATAAATAATGCATTGATCACCATGATTCTTTGCATGTTATTGATCATGGAATGTTTCATCAGTTCCTGCAGACTGATGGCACCATCTGGTTTTTTTTTCAAATTTTTAAGAATTTTTTTCTCTTTGTTTGAGACCTTCAAAGATGTGGTCATCTGTTTACAGGGCACAAATGGCAACCATCAGAGTTAGACACTTCTCACTTGAAATCCAGGGAGGTCCATGAAAAATCTCCTTGGAAACTTGAAATTAGGTCTCTGTTACCTATTTCCTCTTAGCTATGGGGCTTAGAAATACCCCACAGTATCATAAAAAAATTTCATGCAAAAGCTCCAGTATCTGAACAACTTGTGCATTGATCACCATGATTCTTTGTATGCATATTGATCATGGAGTTTTTCATCAGTTCCTGGAGACTGGTGGTGCCACCTGGATTTTTTTAATTATTATGCTTTTTTAGCTCAGCTAATTGTAAGTCAACTGAGCTATAGTCTTGGTCCATTGTCCGTAGTCCGTCCGTCTGTTAGAGTGGCACGTTTTGAAACCGTTAGACCTACGAATCCAAAATTTGGCATACTTTAGATGTCCCCTAAATCTCCTACCACACCGAAAATTGGGTCAATATGACTTTGTTCCTTCGAGATATTTAAAAAAAACTAAAATTTCCATTAAAAACCTATTTTTACACTTCAGGACTGCCTAATATCATAACCACCTGTCTGTTTTTCTTAATATTTACCAGAAGTAATTTCATATATATTTCCTATATACATGCCAGAAATTAAGTCCTTTAAGTATTATTTCTCTAAGTTATGGGCCCGAACCTAATAGACTTTGTTAAAAAATCAGGAAAAATATTTACTCACTTAACACAAAAAATTTTGAAACTAGAGACTGTTATATAACTTTGTTTAATTAAGACTCAATTGTTTACCCAAAATTAGATCTTAATTTTGTAAAATTTTTAAGTTCTTAGCATAAAAATAAAATCAGTACCTTAAATTTTTCCCAACTTTGACCATGGCTCGTTTTTTTCCTGTAAGTACTATTGATTTAATTTTCACAGCATGTAAACATAAGTATTTAATTTGTTCAAATCTGAAATTTGAAAATAAAAGCTTGAAAATTAGGCAAGTAATTGAATTTTTTCTTGAGGCTCTATTGTAGACAGTTGCTTTGTCCAAATGCAGGGTCCCACTCCAGGTCACTGGAAGTCAGCTATGCCAGGGTTTCTGATTTGTTACAGTCACTGGGGGAGATCCCCTGCTGATACAGGTGTATAGTTATTCTCATATCACCACCCAAATCACCCCCCCCCCCCCCCACCCCCGCAAACCCAACCCACCAAGTGTTATGCAGTAATTTTTATTGTTTTCACTGTATCTCCTTAATTGAAATGCTGTCTCCACTCCAATGTACAAAAACTTTCCTTGAAAGAAATTTGAGGTGTAATCAAGAAGATGCCATGTTATGTAGTATTTTTAAAGAAATCAGTTTTCTTTAAATGATTTTAACAAATATAATTAAACCCATCATTATGCTTAAATTTATAAATTATGAAGCAAATTATGGATAAATAAAGGCACAATTTAAAATTGTGAAATCTGAATCAAGTATTATTTTTAGATATTTATTGTTTTGCAAATTTATATTTGTGGTAAAAAATAAATAAACATTTGTATGCACGATGTGGTGTTGTCTGACAAGATTTAGATTTATGATGATGCAATTTAGAATTATGAATCAACTTTTATATTCAGATATATATGTAATATTGGAAATGTATAAAAAATATAAACTTATAATAAAAAATTGATGTGAAAAAAAAAATGAGGATCTAATACAAACATTTGTTTATTATTTTCCTGCCTCAGCAGAATTGGATATCCCCCCCCCCCCACCCCACCATTGATTCCTGTGCACTGGGACATAAGTTTTTATTGCAAATGTGTAAAATTTAATTAATTAAAAAAATAATAGGATTAGAGAAAATTAAGATCTTATTGAAACATATTCTTGCCTATGGAGAATCGAACATAAATGACCAGCTCTGTCAATCATCTCTCCGTTATCATTAATATATATTAAATATGAAATTTTTCCTATAAGCACTATTGAAATAACTTTCATATGCTTATGTGTTTGAAATTAAGCTATTTAAGTCTGAAATTTGAAAGCAAATGATATATTCAGTTGTGTATTATTGCAGATGTTAAACTTAAAAAAAATTGATATAATAAAATTTGAGAAATAATTGAAACATCATATATTATAAGCTTTGTTTGTCTACCAGTCTGTCTGTCTTTTTAGCGAACCTGTGGGCTTATGTGATGGCCGTCGTCGTCCGTCGTGCGTCATGCGTCGTCTGTACGTTAACCATAGCTATCTCAAAAACGGCAGGAGCTAGCATCACCAAATTTTTTGCAAATAATCAGTCATCCAAAAAACTATATCGGATTTTGTTTATTTTTTTTTCTAACTGCATTTTCTTAGATTTTATTGGGAAAAAAGCAAAAAAAGCTTCAAAAATCTTCTTCTCCGAAACTGTCCAGTCAAATTGTCCAATATTTCACAGAAATGATCCCTGGAACAATCTTTCTCAAGTTTGTTCGAATGATTCCAGTTTGGAGATTTTTGGCCGAGTTACAGGAAGTTGAACTTTGTTAACTGTGCAAAAAAGCATATTAAAATTTAAATCTCAGAAACGGCTGCAGCTATCATCACCAAATTTTATGCCAATGTTGGTCACATTGGTCATATCTGAAATTGAGGTATTGGTGGCGCCACCTGCATCGGCCTTTTTTGTACAGGGTCATCAGTGCCTGTATCACACTGAGGGCTACAAAAAATTTCTTCTCTGAAACCATATGGCCAAAATGTTTAATATCGCACAGAAATGATCCTAGGGTAGTGCTTTCTAAAGATCAAATGGTCTCTTTTCAGTGACTTTTGGCTAAGTTATTGGAAGCTGAATTTAGTCATATGCCAAAACAGCCCATTTTAGCTCAGTGGCTACAAAGATCTTCTTCTCAAAAACCACTGGGCCAAATTCTTAAATTTCACGCATTAATTATCCTCAGATGTTGATAATTCAAGTTTGTTCAAATGGTTATGGTTCAGTGCTTTTTGGCTGAGTTACGGGAAGCTGAACTTAGCCAGTTTGCTCTATTGTCCTATATGAGTTGTAAACCTGCGAAACATTTTTTGAATGATGCCACTGAAACCAGTTTGTTAAATATTTTACAAGAATAATTCCTACAATAATTCTTATAATAATTGTCATTAATGGTTCCACATGAATGATTTTTGGCTGAATTATGGAGATTGAATTGAGTCATTTTACCATATATGTTAGCTGTGTGATGCTGTTACATCTAGCCTGGCACCAGTTTATCAGCATCTTTTACATCATGCCACTAGACTTTTAGATTTCAGGTTATCTTTGGTTAATATTGACAAGAAAGATTTTTTAAAAGCTATTAGAAAATTTAGTTTTATGATTTAAGATATTCATCATACCAATGTTACACTATTGGATATTCAGCTCTCTGTGGCTATATAAAGACAACTGTATGTGAATTATAAATTACTGGTAAATCTACTCAACTTAATTCATGAATTTGCCATCAATGAGATATATCTGTATTTTAATTTTGCATTCAGTATGCATCCGTAATAATTTTACCTATATTCCTGATTTCTTTTTTTTATAAAAAAAAGTCAGCTGAAGAGCATTTTGTATTGGGAAAATAAATTTCAAAGTTATTTCAAGTAGGGACCACTTTTGTGTTCAGATGGCAGCACTTGGTTTACCATTGGCAGATTACCAGTGCTTTTATGTTGGCCATTAGTCAAGATGATGTCAGCTCTATAAATAGTTTTGGCACAGTGCCAGGATTGGAAGAAGTGCAGCCAGGTATAGGTCAAGAGTTCACTCAGTGCAGTAGCTGCATTCTATTTATAGCTTTAACAGACTGCTCACTGCATTATATTTGGCACCAAAGTTCAGCCTGAATCTATTTATAGCTTTGGCAGACTGCCAACTGTGTCAGATTATGCAACAGGTCAAGAGTTCACTAAGTGCAGCAAGGTACAGGTCAAAAGTTAACTCAGTCTAGCCAGGTGCAGGTCAGGAGTTCACTCAGTGCAGTAGCTTGAGGCAGCAATTTGTCACAGGTCACTCAGGGCAACAGCCTTTCTCACCTAAGCCTGGTTAGCCCCATGCATCAGATTCCAGGTAAGTTTGATGTATGGGCCTGTGATGTATGTCCGTACGCGATGGCAGGGCACTCACAGAAGGACCTTAGAACCATTGACCCAGGAACAACAGGAACGCGTTGACCCGTGTCGCTCACAGTCATCTATTGAACTCCGGCAACAACAAATAAACGGACAAAGAGAACGTTTTCATTCATTCATTAACAGCGGTTAAACAACCTGAACTGGAATTAAAAAGTGGATCGATCGATATTGCGTTAAGGTCCACAGGCACTATAAATACCCTTCATTTAGTGATTTTGAATTGGGTTGCAAACAAGAACTGATATCCAGGGATATCCAGGCCTGATGATGTGTAGTCTCCTTGTGATAAGGCGGAGACATTTTGGACGTTTTGGACTTTATTATGGCTGTGCACGGATTATGAACTGAACTTTCGTTATGACTCCTCAGAGCAACCCCGGAGTCATTTTTATTTCGTCAAACCAGCACCAGTGACTTTGATTTACAGCAGATAAGTATTTCTTCATTTTGTACCGCACCAAGATTTAGTTATTATGTGTTAGAGACTTTGTGTTCATGTATTGTATATATTGTAAATAATGTTTGTTTAAATAATTATATATATTTTGTACTATATTTGTGAGTCAGTTTTTCATTTAACATCTTCGTTGTGTGAGTGGAACTCGGGGATGTTTTGTGCTACACGCAACAGGCCTGATATTTTGACCTGTCTATTTGTCTTTGATGGCTTTCTCGTTTACAAGACAGGTGTCGCCACCTACAATTACTTGCACAGTGTATATGCCTGCTTATTTCTACAGAGGAATTTGATATATCATGCCTGAAATTGGGCATATTTATACATATCGAATAGCTGAGCTTATACAAGACTGGTGGTGCCACCTACAGTAATTTTTGCACAGTGTGTGTCCCTGCTTATTTCTCAGGAGGGATTTGATATATCAGTCCGAAATTGGGCATATGTATATATCTCTGATAGCTTCGATGTATACAAGACTGGTGGTACCAGCTACAATCATTTTTGTTATGTATGCACCCATGCCAGAATTTCAGCAGTGATGTTTGTGTAATTGTTTCTTATTCAAATTGTTTAGTACTTGCATTGTTCATATACATGAGAAGTAATAGTCCAGCATTGAAGCATTATACCTGGTGTATTTCCCAATGCACAGGTTCGCATTAGGCCTGTAGGCCTTGTTTAGGTATAATGTAATTATGAATGAACTCTTTTATCCTGTGAGCATTGTTGAATTAAGTGAAAATCCTATGTATATACACTATAATAATACAGATATATTGTAACTCCCACCATTCCACACACCCCCCCCCCCCCACCCCGCACCACCACCACCACCAAGTCCTTTCATCTTTGGACTGTGGAAATTAGTTATATTTCAACTGTATACATTTCATAAAATAAAAAAAAATGCATATATTTAATAATATATATTATAAAAAAAATAGATTCAATTTACCAAATGTGTAAACTACTGAAATGTCAACAGTTAATCAAAAAGCCAACTGATGATCATGTAATAGGACAGATCATTTGTTCACTGACTGCTCACATGCTTCAGTTTCAACATTAGGAAGAACATGGTCAGGTCACAAAATATTATTTGCAACAATTTCTTGCTCATCAATATAAACCGATCATATAAAACAAACGATGGCCTATATTAACTCTTCCTCTTACACTTTGTCTCCATTTGACATTATTTTAGATTTTTACCTTCAAGGTCAACTTCAGCTGGGCACAGTGACCCATGGGTCCCTTGTTTTCCTCTGTTTTTGAGACCTTCAAAGATGTGATCATCTGTTAACAGGGCACAAATCATAACCACTGGACCTAGAAACTTGACATCCCTTGAGGTTCATGAAAAATCTTTATGGAAACCTAAAATTAGGTCTCTGTTACCCATATCCTTTGAGCTGTGGAATTTAGAAGAATCCATCCAGAATAATTAAAAATTTGATACAAAAGCTCCAGTACCTGAACAACTGACGCATTGATCACCATGATTTTTTGCATACATATTCATGGACTGTTTCATCAGTTCCTGCAGACTGGTGGTGCCACCTGGAATTTTTTTTCAAATTTTCTTTTTTGAGACCTTCAAAGATGGGGTTGTTGTTTATGAGGGTACAAATCGTAACCATTGCACCTAGAATCTTTTAACTTGACATCCAGGGAGGTCCATGAAAAGCTCCTTTGAAACTGAAATTAGGTCCCTATTACCCAAATCTTTCAAGGTATACTTCAGTTGAATGGGGATAACACCTACAACATTTGGCATTCATTTCATAACATTCCTTTTGAGAATGTCTTCCTAGTTGGCTAAGCGTCATGACCCCTGGGTCACTTATTTAAGGTCAACGTGGCGATAATGGTTAGATGAAGTTAATGCAATAACTCAGAATTTGAGGTACAGTCACCAAACTTGCAGCATTGATGCATCAAGGGCTAGGTCAAGTTTGAACATTGAAGACCTTGACTTATTTTTCAAGGTCACAGTGGCGATAATGCTAAAATGTTGTTAAGAATTTGAGGTACAGTCCCCAAACCTACAGCTCTGATGCACCTTTTCAAGGGCTAAGTCAAGTTTCAACATAGATTAACTTAACACATTTTCAAGGACACAGTAGCGATAATGCTAATGCAAAAACCTGAAAAGAATTTTAGAAGCAATCACCAAACTTGCAGCTTTGATGCACTATATGAAAGGCTAGCATATGTATGAATATGGATGACCTTGAACATTGTCTCAATGTCACTGCAGAGATAATGCTAAAATGATCTTTACGCAATAACTCGAAAAGCATTTGAGGCACAGTCACCAAACTTGCAGCATTGATTTACCTCATGAAGGGCTTGGTCAGGTTTGAATATTGATGACCTTCATGCAGTTTTCAGGGTCACAGAGGTAATCTTGGTTGGTGACATTGACCCATCTCAAGTTTCATACATGTATACAAAACATTTTTCTAAATGTTCCCACATCAGGCAAGAGTTTTACCAACAGGCCGAGATTGTGTCTGTATCTTTAAAAATAGCGTTGCAGACTGCCAGCTATTTCAGATTTAGCGACAGGCCAAGTTTCAATCTCTATCTATTTATAGCTGTGGCAGACTGCCGGCTTTGGCAGACTACCAACTGTTTCAGAATCGGCTACAGGTCAAGAGTTCAGTCAGTACAGCCAAGTACAGGCCAAGAGTTCACTCAGTGCAATAGCTGTAGCTGGCATTTTGTTCTACTTCACTCAGGGCGACTACCTTCCTCACCTGAGCTTTGGTAAGCCCAGTGCACCTGACTCAAGAGGACTTTGATGTATTGGATCGAAATTTTGACTTGTGCATGCATCTTTGATGTCCATGCATCTTTTACGCAAGACTGGTGTTGCCACCTACAATGATTTTTTTTAAATAGTGAATGTCCTTGCTTATTTCTCAGGAGGGATTTGATATATCATCATGAAAATGTGCATATCTTGTAGGATAGCATTGTCATATACAAGACTGGTGGCATGCCATACAATAATTTTGCAAAGTGTATATCCCTACTTATTTCTAAAGAGAGAATTATACATTGACATTTCAGCTAGAAATTGGGCATATTTATACATTTCAGATAGCTAAGTCATATACATGACCTTTGGTGCCACCTACAATTGTTTTGGGTTTCATACATATGTGCACATAGCTCAAGTGTGGTTTGAAGTATCTGCCTGAAATTTTACATGTACATACATCTTCGATGACTTTCTCATACACAAGACATGAGGTGGTACCTATAATCAGTTTTAGCTCAGTTGAATATAATCAACTGAGCTATAGCGACGGTTCTTTGTCCGTTGGCCCTCTGTCTGTCCGTCCGTCCATCCATCTACCCATCTGTTAAACTGGCTTGTTTTGAAACCGTTGGACCTACGAATCAGAAGTTCAGCATACAGTTAGATGTCCCAAAATCTCCTACCATACCAAAAATTGGGTCATTACGACTTCATTCCTTTGAGATATTAATGAAAAACCTCAATTTTCTATTCATGTTATGGGCCCGAACATAATGCACCTTGTAAACATTTTGGAAATATCTTTACTCAACTCACATAAGAATTGCTAAAGCTAGAGACTTTTTTTCAGGAATATAACTTCATTTAATCAAGATTCAGTTGTATACTGAAAATGAGATCTTAATTTATTCAACTTTTATAAGTTATTACCATAAATATAAAATCAGTACCTTAAATGTTGTCCAATATTGGCCATGGCACGTTTATTTTCCTGTAAGCATTGTTAATTTGATTTTCAAACCATGCATACGTAAGGAATTCAGCTTCTAAATTCTGAAATTTGAAAGGAATTGACCAAAAACGGTAGCTTTTATTAAAGTTTTCATGATAACATGTCATACCTAGGCTATCCTGAAGCCCCTCCAAATATGTCCTCTTTTCGACCTTTCAGGCTAATTATGCACGCTTCGAGCCAGCCAGCCAGCTCATGGTCCAGGTGTCCAACCCAACTCATCTTGTAGTTGTTTTGACCAACAACATAACAATAATTAAATAAATTTTTATTGTATCCCCAGAAAAAGTTGGGGGATACTATGTTTTAATGCCTGTCCCGATGCCGCCGATGCCGCATATTTATCTTGTTGGCGAGATAACTCATAAAATATTTCACGGATCTTTACCAAACTTGGTGTATGTATAGATATTGATGAGAGGACGATGCCTGTTTAAAATGAGGTCATGACCTTTATTAGGAGAGTGTCCTTGACCTTGAATAGGTCCAATTTGGGGGAAAATTACACAAATTCATAAATATCTCAAGAAATCTTTCATGGATTGATCCCAATTCAAGTTGATCGAAGATCATGGATAGGGTTGTCATGATCCAGAAACTGGTGGCTCCACCTTTTATTCTTTACTTGTTTTCATGCCTTTTAATACCCCCAAAATAGCCACTTGACACTACTGTGAGCATTATAAGTAAAAAACAAATAGACAGATTTCTTTTATATTATACATATACATAGATATGGGTTATGGGATGATGTTTATTTAAATTGGGGTCATGACCTTTCTTATGAGAGTGGCCTTGACCTTGAATATTCCAATATTTGGTGAAATTCACACAAAGTCTTTAATATCTCAGTAAGGGATATGTGGAATGATCCAAAAATCAAATTGACCGAAGATCTTGGAAAGCTTTGTCTTTTGCAGAAGACAGGTAGCGCCAACTTGTGTCGTTTTCTTGTTTAAATAATGAAAAAGCAAAAACTTTGTGAGAATTTGAGGTACACTCACCAAACCCTCATGTTTGATGCATCTGATCAACGGCTAGGTCAGGTTCGAACATGGATGACCTTGATGCATTTTTTTCAAGGTCACAGCAGTGATAATGTAAAATGAAATTACGGCAATAACTCGAAAAAAAATGTTGGCACAGTCACCAAACTTAAAGGTTAGATGCATCTTATCAAGGGCTGGGGGGGGGGGGGGGGGGGGGTAATTGTCTGGGGATACTATGGCACCTACGGTGCCAAGAAATATCTAGTCAGTTTATAATAACAACTTTAAGAAAAATTAATGGAAAAAGACTTTGATAGGTAATCAGGAACAGGGAATTACTTTGCAATTATTGATGTTGTATGGATCTTGTGTGGATGGATGAAAATGTATTCCAAATAACACTATGGAGTCACCTATGGTATTTTTCTTTTCAATTTTTTTTAATGGAAAAAAAATAATTGAATTATTTTGTTCTTTACTATTTGGGATTATATGAAGCAAATTAATGATCGACAAAGATGCAGTTGATAATATTAATCTAAATTTCCAGGTCTATTCCAAGTGTTATAGCTTGTTGATTTATATTTATTGCAAAATAAAAAAAATTAATACAATATGTCAAAATTTTTAAATTTTACTCAGACATGCACTGATGAAAGATGTCAATATGTTTCACAAATGACATGAAGACTTGTTGCTTCATCAGTTGTTACATGATACTATGTATATAATCAAAATTATATTACTGGTTCCTTTACTAAGTTTATAAAATTAAATTGCCGATCTCTAGTTTGCTCCTTGTATAATTTATTGGGTGGTCTTTGATCCTTAGGTTATTTTTACACATATATTGGTTTCATAGCTGATTTTTATGCCCCCGCCACAAAGTGGCCGGGGCATATAGTTTTACCCATGTCCGTCATTCCGTCCTACCGTCCTTGCGTCATTCCGAAATCAAACAGTTGTACGGACTTTTTTTCGCAGTGCCTGCAGATATTAACCTGATTTTTGGTGTTGGCAGATAATGACCAGTTACAGAACGAGTTCGCGTTTCGTCCCGGTTGACCTACTTTTGACCGTTTTACGGCTCCTGAACTTAGAAAATTTCATGAAAAATATAAATTTTCATGACAAATACACATGTACGGACTTTTTTTCGCAATGCCTGCAGATATTGGCCTGATATTTGGTTCGTGGACAGATAATGATGAGTTACAGATTAAGTTCACGTTTTTTCCCAGTTGACCTACTTTTGACCGTTTGACGGTGCTCTAACTTAGAAAATTTCATTAAAAAGTGCACATGTACAGACTTTTTTTCGCAGTGCCTGCAGATATGGGCCTGATTTTTGGTGTGTTGGCAGATAATGATCAGTTACAGATCGAGTTCTTGTTTTGTCCCAGTTGACCTACTTTTGACCATTTGACTGCTCCTGAACATAGAAATTTTCATGAAAAATAGAAATTTCATTACAAATGCATATGTATGGACTTTTTTTCCTGAATGCCTGCAGATACCACCCTGATTTTTTATGTGTGGGCAGTTGATGACAGTTACAGATAGAGTTCGCGTTTCGTCCCGGTTGACCTACTTTTGATTGTTTTACGGCTCCTAAACCTAGAAAATTTCATGAAAGACAGATTTTTATTAAAAAAAAATGCACATGTATGGACTTTTTTTCACAATGCCTGATTTTTGGTGTGTTGCTTGATAATGACCCGTTACAGATCGAGTTTGCATTTTGCCCTTGTTGAATTACTTTTGACCATACGACACCTCCTGAACTTAAAAAAAAAATTGCAAAATTTAACAAATGTTTCTAATTTGCCCCAGGCGGGGGCATTCGTGTCGTTCCGACACATCTAGTTTCTGATACATGTTTTTAAAAAATAAAAATACTCAAATATGATAAAAAATCAGATCTTAGACAAGTTCTCATTAATATGTTAATTATTGCCGTAAGACTCTTTCTATGTCTAGTGTGTAGATTAATGTGGAAGTAATCTCAAGTGAATATAATATTTGTATTTTTAAATATAAATTAAAGCCATAAAACCAGGTACTTTGATCATTTTTTCATAAATGTGTGAAATTTGTATATTCTTCATTCTCAACAACTTTGTTTGACTGAAACTGAATAAATACCAGACATGGTGTGAATACTTTTCACATGTATTTTAATACGTTAATGAATACTCCATAATTTTATACATATGAATACGAATAAAGGTAAATATGAAAGTATTTAAAAATAAAAGCCCCTCATGCCGGCTGCGCTGTTACCCCAAAATGCTATAATTTTATAAATCCAAACAGAGACTACTTCACACCTTCTATGCTCTTTTTTCCTAGAATGTTTAAGTTGTATAAATCGAAACAGAGGCAACCTAGTGCCTGCCTTGCTGTGTGACGAGAATGCTGTATTTGTGTGAATTCAACAAGGATTTTATCCAAATCTTACATAACTTGAGTTAAACACCATCAACTCATAATACATATATTACCACACAAAACCAGCATCTGCCTACCCCCTCTTCCAAATCATATATAACAGCTATATATTTTGATTAATATAACAGCTTAGCGCCATGACCCGTGGGTCCCTTGTTCTTTTGTTTACATCTATGCCAGTATATCAAGAGTGATGTTTGTGTAATTAGTGGTTGTACTTTAAAATCTTTAGGACTTGCATTGTCACACGTGCTTGTCACACGTACTTGAAAGACAATCAAGAATTTTTCAAATAATGGTCAAGCATGTTATCATGGAAGCATTATACCTTAATACATTTATATCCCCTTGCACAGGTTCCCATTAGGCCTGTAGTCCTTGTTACATCAGTAAATCTTTTGTCAGTTGGATATGTGATAAATCATATTACCTACATTCACGAGATTGACGTTCGCACTCACGTATATACAGTCTGTAATTAAACCATTGATTATACGTAAATAGTACTGATATTGCTCGCTCAGAAATTCTGTATTTACCATTGTTTCATTAATCATTGCTGTATATTTTCTGACATTATGCCTTTTGGACATGATGAATGATGAATTTTTTATCATCATCTGGAGGGCAGAAGGTATTTGTGGACATCCTCTGAAGGAGAGAATGTACTGGTTAACATCCTCCTGAGGGGATAATGTATTTATGGACATACTCTGGAGGAGAGAATGTATTTGTAGACATCCTCCTCTGGAAGAGAGAATGTGTTGGTGTACAATCTCTTTACGAGGGAATGTGTTGGTGAACATCCTATGGAGAAGAGAATGTATTGGTGATCAATCTCTTGAGGAGAGATGTGTTTGTGGACATCCTCTGGAGGAAAATAATGTATTATTAGTCCTCCTCTGGAGGAGAGAATGCATTGGTGGACATCCTCTGGAGGACGGAATGTGTTGTGAACATCCTCTGGAGGAGAAATAGATTTGGTTAACGTCGTCTGGAGGTGAGAATGTGTAGGTGGACCTCCTCCGGAGGACGGAATGTATTGGTCGACATCGTCTGGAGGAGAGAATGTATGGGTCGACATACTCTGGAGGAGAGTGCATTGGTGGACATCCTCTAGAGGAAAGAATGTATTGGTGGACATCCTCTGGAGGAAAGACTGTATTAGTGGACATCCTCTAGAGATAATGTGTTGGTAAACAATCTCTTGAGGAGAGAATGTGTTGGTGAACAACTTTTGGAGGAGAGAATGTAGCGGTGATCATTGTCTCCTGTAAGGCATAGGACATGCACTTATCATTCTTCATACTCTGCTTTTACAGTTTCTGCATTGCCTTTATCAATGCGCTTGCTAGAAATCAGTGTTCCAAGGGTATGCTAGAATTTGGACTTCTTACTCTCAGGCTCGGTGACCATAACCTCTAGGCAGAGGGATGACAACTCCCGAGTAAAAGCGCATGCTATAGAAGTTTTATCAAGTAGGTTCTTGGCTGACGTCCACGAATTCTCACTCTGAATTGCCCTTTACCACGTTCTGCAGCTGAACTCCTTATGAATCTTTTCATCAGAGCCCTCACCATCTTTTCAAGACCAAAGCCTAGAGATTGCACCCGAGGGCGCTCACTTTGAAATATGCTCAGGAATGGAGTCATCTGCCTCGAAACTGTTTGAATAAATGCTATCTTGACCAACATCAACATGTCATCATCAGCATTCATCACAGTAGTGTAGGAGTCGCGCGGGGTTTCTGAGTATTTGACTTATCTTTCCTAACTTCAGTAACGCAATTTACTTTGTTCGGCCAAATTTTCTAAGCCCGGACTACATCTGGCCTGTTTTCAATCCAACTGTGCCAAAAAAAAAACCGCAATGGGAATACTTCCGATTTGATTATGCGAGTGTAGTCTGCTGTCCATGCATCAGTATCTCTGAAAACCTTTTGAACCTTATAAGAAAGCAATCCGGTTTTGACCCCAATCTTGAAAGCATTGTGTGAAGACCGCAACTACCAATGATTAGCAGTACAGCACTTTGATTTTCATTCAAATTAACAGCATTCTGAACAGTTTCCAGTTTACTCCAGGACCATCCGTGGGCAGCTGAACAAGTTTTCCAGGCCAAATTAAGTCTCAATAATATGAAGAGGTTGCAGAAGATCCTGTGATAGATACACTCAAGTACCGTCCTGCAACTCCCATGTATTAGTTTATCACCCTTTTGATGCAACTTGACCGCCCTGGTACCCATATCCCGCTACATGTACAGTTTTCTCTTTATCATCTCTCCTTTAAATCTATAGAGATCGATGTCATCCAATCCTATTATCCGGTCTCTTGTATATGTATAATCCTTCATACAACTCAAATTTCTATCCCGTCTCCAGTTTATGAACAGCCCTGAATTTGCCCCCCCCCCCCCTTCCCATGTTGTCCTTTGCTCTATAAATGTGCAGTTCTCGATATCACCCCGTCTCTGGTGCCGTCTCTTGTTAATTAACAGTTGAGGATGTCACCCCTTTCTTATCCTGTCTCTTATATATCTACAGTACTGGATTTCAGACCTTTCTCTTATTTAATGTCCTGTATATATGGTCCTCAAAGTCACCATCTTCTCTCATCTTACTATTCTCTGGGCGCTTAGAATACTTGCAATATGACCCAGTCAGAAGTGAATCATTGGATATTTTCCTTCATGAAAGACAGCAAAATTTCCTTAGCCTTTTGCACATCTTGCCACATGTACAAGCTCAAAGAAATACTTGTGGAAGCATGAAAGAGAAATCTCTCTCAACATAACATTTTGTATTAGATTGGGGAATTGATGAGTTCCAGAACTTCAAGGTCACATCTAAATGCTTGCATTTTGTCAGCTTTTCTAGGATGAAATATAGGAATTATCTTAAAGAACAGAAACAGGGCAAGGCCATTCGTGAAACAGCGTTGAAAAAACAATGTTAGATGTAATTCAGGAAAGCAAGAGAAAAAAAAATTATTGTCTTGGGACTGACATTGAGACACTTCTGCAAAGTACAGATGAAAGGCAGAACAGGCTGAAAAAAACAGGGGAATAAAAATGTTGTTGGTTGCAGCTAAGTATTTGGGATTTGAATTATAAAATCCACCGAGTTGGCTGGTTGAACGTATTTCATCTATCTTCTCTTTAATAAAGGTTGGCTGCTGTACGGTTTTGATGCATTTTTACCAGATAGCATGGGTCTAATCATAACTTTTATCTAAGAAGTTAAAGGATTTAATTGAGGAATTGATTTCCGTTTTCTGGTGCTTCACAAATATATTTTGGACTCATAACTTAAGACTGAATAATTATGATCTAGTTTTCTTCCGGTCAAGTTGGACATTGGTTTGAGGAATTCATAAACATCAGTTACAAATAGTTGCTGTAGTATAACAGGTTTTTCTACAAACTCATGCTGGGAATTCTACCTCCACATATGCACCCTGCTTATGCAGTATTTACGATATTACAGAATAGCTCAACCTGGGTGTACATATCAGTGTGTCTCATTTCATACTAGCCACCCCTCGTCTTGGTCAGAATATTTAACAGTCTCTGATAACTAAGAGAATAAGTCGTGTTTAATCTTTTGAAACCGTGGAATTTTATTTTGAAAAAGTTGCAATGACCCTGACTATACATGTGCAGGAGACGTCTTTGACTGTACATGTACGGGATGCAGGATAAGTGAAGTGGTGAACATCCTGAACTGTTCATGCACAAGATGCAGGATAGAGAAGTGGTCAAATCGTGAACTATTCATGAACAGCAGACAGGATAAGAGAAGTACTCAATATCCTGAACTGAACATCTACAGCAGACAGGATAAGAGAAGTAGTCAACATCCTGAACTGAGCATCTACAGGATGCAGGATAAGAGAAGTAGTCAACATCCTAAACTGTACATGTACAGCAGACAGGATAAGAGAAGTGGTCAACATCCTGAACTGTACATGCACAAGACGCAGGATAAGAGAAGTGGTCAACATCCTGAACTGCGCATGAACAGCAGACAGGTTAAGAGAAGTAGTCAACATCCTGAACTGTACATGCACAAGATGCAGGATAAGAGAAGTGGTCAACATCGTGAACTGTACATGCACAGCAGACAGGATAAGAGAAGTACTCAATATCCTGAAGTGTACATGCACAAGATGCAGGATAAGAGAAGTGGTCAACATCCTGAACTGTACATGAACAGCAGACAGGATAAGAGAAGTACTCAATATCCTGAACTGAGCATCTACAGGATGCAGGATAAGAAAAGTGGTGAACATCCTGAACAGTACATGCACAAGATGCAGGATAAGAGAAGTCGTCAACATCGTGAACTGTACATGTACAGGATGCAGGATAAGAGAAGTGGTGAACATCCTGAACTGTACATGCACAAGATGCAGGATAAGAGAAGTAGTCAACATCGTGAACTGTACATGAAGAGAGGACAGGATCAGAGAAGTAGTCAGCATTCTGAACTGTACATGCACAAGACGCATGATAAGAGAAGTGGTCAACATCGTGAACTGTACATGTACAGCAGACAGGATAATAGAAGTAGTCAGCATCCTGAACAGTACATGCACAAGATGCAGGATAAGAGAAGTAGTCAACATCGTGAACTGTACATGAAGAGAGGACAGGATCAGAGAAGTAGTCAGCATTCTGAACTGTACATGCACAAGATGCAGGATAAGAGAAGTGGTCATCATCGTGAACTGTACATGTACAGAGTGCAGGATAAGAGAAGTGGTCATCATCGTGAACTGTACATGTACAGCAGACAGATAAGAGAAGTAGTCAACATCCTGAACTGTACATGTGCAGGATAAGAGAAGTGGTGAACATCCTGAACAGTACATGCACAAGATGAAGGATAAGAGAAGTGGTCAACATCCTAAACTGGACATGTACAGAGTGCAGGATAAGAGAAGTGGTCAACATCCTAAACTGGACATGTACAGAGTGCAGGATAAGAGAAGTGGTCAACATCGTGAACTGTACATGTATAGCAGACAGGATAAGAAAAGTAGTCAACATCCTGAACTGTACATGTACAGGATGCAGGATAAGAGAAGTGGTGAACATCGTGAACTGTACATGTACAGCAGACAGGATAAGAGAAGTACTCAACATCCTGAACTGAGCATCTACAGGATGCAGGATAAGAGAAGTGGTGAACATCCTGAACAGTACATGCACAGGATGCAGGATAAGAGAAGTGGTCAACATCGTGAACTGTACATGTACAGCAGACAGGATAAGAGAAGTAGTCAACATCCTGAACTGTACATGTACAGGATGCAGGATAAGAGAAGTGGTCATCATCGTGAACTGTACATGCACAAGACGCAGGATAAGAGAAGTGGTCAACATCGTGAACTGTACATGTATAGTAGACAGGATAAGAGAAGTACTCAACATCCTGAACTGAGCATCTACAGGATGCAGGATAAGAAAAGTGGTCAACATCCTGACCAGTACATGCACAAGATGCAGGATAAGAGAAGTGGTCATCATCGTGAACTGTACATGTACAGCAGACAGGATAAGAGAAGTACTCAACATCCTGAACTGAGCATCTACAGGATGCAGGATAAGAGAAGTGGTGAACATCCAGAACAGTACATGCACAGATGCAGGATAAGAGAAGTGGTCAACATCGTGAACTTTGCATGTACAGCAGACAGGATAAGAGAAGTACTCAACATCCTGAACTGAGCATCTACAGGATGCAGGATAAGAGAAGTGGTGAACATCCTGAACAGTACATGCACAGGATGCAGGATAAGAGAAGTGGTCATCATCGTGAACTGTACATGTACAGCAGACAGGATAAGAGAAGTACTCAACATCCTGAACTGAGCATCTACAGGATGCAGGATAAGAGAAGTGGTGAACATCCTGAACAGTACATGCACAGATGCAGGATAAGAGAAGTGGTCAACATCGTGAACTTTGCATGTACAGCAGACAGGATAAGAGAAGTACTCAACATCCTGAACTGAGCATCTACAGGATGCAGGATAAGAGAAGTGGTGAACATCCCGAACAGTACATGCACAGGATGCAGGATAAGAGAAGTGGTCAACATCGTGAACTGTACATGTACAGCAGACAGGATAAGAGAAGTAGTCAACATCCTGAACTGTACATGTACAGGATGCAGGATAAGAGAAGTGGTCATCATCGTGAACTGTACATGCACAAGACGCAGGATAAGAGAAGTGGTCAACATCGTGAACTGTACATGTATAGTAGACAGGATAAGAGAAGTACTCAACATCCTGAACTGAGCATCTACAGGATGCAGGATAAGAAAAGTGGTCAACATCCTGACCAGTACATGCACAAGATGCAGGATAAGAGAAGTGGTCATCATCGTGAACTGTACATGTACAGCAGACAGGATAAGAGAAGTACTCAACATCCTGAACTGAGCATCTACAGGATGCAGGATAAGAGAAGTGGTGAACATCCTGAACAGTACATGCACAGATGCAGGATAAGAGAAGTGGTCAACATCGTGAACTTTGCATGTACAGCAGACAGGATAAGAGAAGTACTCAACATCCTGAACTGAGCATCTACAGGATGCAGGATAAGAGAAGTGGTGAACATCCTGAACAGTACATGTACAGCAGACAGGATAAGAGAAGTATTCAACATCCTGAACTGAGCATCTACAGGATGCAGGATAAGAGAAGTGGTGAACATCCTGAACTGAGCATCTACAGGATGCAGGATAAGAGAAGTGGTCAACATCCTGAACAGTACATGCACAGATGCAGGATAAGAGAAGTGGTCAACATCGTGAACTTTGCATGTACAGCAGACAGGATAAGAGAAGTACTCAACATCCTGAACTGAGCATCTACAGGATGCAGGATAAGAGAAGTGGTGAACATCCTGAACAGTACATGCACAGGATGCAGGATAAGAGAAGTGGTCAACATCGTGAACTGTACATGTACAGCAGACAGGATAAGAGAAGTAGTCAACATCCTGAACTGTACATGTACAGGATGCAGGATAAGAGAAGTGGTCATCATCGTGAACTGTACATGCACAAGACGCAGGATAAGAGAAGTGGTCAACATCGTGAACTGTACATGTATAGTAGACAGGATAAGAGAAGTACTCAACATCCTGAACTGAGCATCTACAGGATGCAGGATAAGAAAAGTGGTCAACATCCTGACCAGTACATGCACAAGATGCAGGATAAGAGAAGTGGTCATCATCGTGAACTGTACATGTACAGCAGACAGGATAAGAGAAGTACTCAACATCCTGAACTGAGCATCTACAGGATGCAGGATAAGAGAAGTGGTGAACATCCTGAACAGTACATGCACAGATGCAGGATAAGAGAAGTGGTCAACATCGTGAACTTTGCATGTACAGCAGACAGGATAAGAGAAGTACTCAACATCCTGAACTGAGCATCTACAGGATGCAGGATAAGAGAAGTGGTGAACATCCTGAACAGTACATTCACAAGATGCAGGATAAGAGAAGTGGTCAACATCGTGAACTGTACATGTATAGCAGACAGGATAAGAGAAGTAGTCAACATCCTGAACTGTACATGTACAGGATGCAGGATAAGAGAAGTGGTCAACATCGTGAACTGTACATGTACAGCAGACAGGATAAGAGAAGTAGTCAACATCCTGAACTGAGCATCTACAGGATGCAGGATAAGAGAAGTAGTCAACATCCTGAACTGTACATGCACAGGATGCAGGATAAGAGAAGTGGTCAACATCCTGAACTGTACATGTACAGTAGACAGGATAAGAGAAGTAGTCATAATCCTGAAATGTACATGTACAGGAGGCAGGATAATAGGAGTGGGTGAAATCCTGAACTGTATATGTACAGACGGCAGGGTAAAAGAAGTGTGTGACATCCTAAACTACACATGTATAGGATACATATTAAGAGGAGCGGGTGACATCCTGAACTATATATTTCAGGAGACATGGTAATAGAAGTCGGCGACATCCTAACTATATAACTACAGGAGGCAGGATAAGAGAAGTAGGTGACACCCTTAACTATATATCTACAGGAGGTAGGATAACAGGAGTGGGTGACATTCTGAACAGTCCATATACAGGAGGCAGGGTAACAGGAGAGGTTTAAACCCTGAACTGTATATATGTACACGATGAAGCATGAGAGAAGTTGTCAAAATTCTGAGACGTGGTAAGAGAAGTATGGCGACATCCTAACTATATAACTACTGGAGGCCGGATAATAGGAGTAGGTGACAAACTTAACTATATATCTGCAGGAGGCAGGATGACAATGCGGGTGAAATTCTGAACTGTCCATGTACAGAAGGCAGGATAACAGGAATGAGTGAAATCCGGAACTGTATATGTTCAGGAGGCAGGATAACAGGGGGTTGAAACCGACTGTATATGTACAGGAGGTAGAATTAAAGAAGTGGGTGACATCCCAAACTACACATGTATAGGATACATATTAAGAGGAGCGGGTGACATCCTGAACTATATATTTTAGGAGGCATGATAGGCGACATCATAACTATATATCTACAAGAGGCAGGTTAATAGGAGTTGGTGACATCCTTTAATATATATCTACGGAGGCAGGATAACGGGAGTGGGTGACATTCTGAACTGTATATGTACAGGAGGCAGGGTAACAGGAGTGGTGAAATCCTGAACTGTATATGTACAACAGGCAGGATAAAAGAAGTATGTGACATCATACACTGCACAGGTCCAGGATACCAGATGTAAGAAGTGGTCAATATCCTGAACTGTATATAGACAGGAGGCACGATGAGAGAAGTGGTCAACCTCCTGAACTGTATATGTACAAGAGGCAGGACAACAGAAGTGGGTCAACATCCTGAACTTAAAATATACAGGTAGCAGGATAAGAAAGGCGGTTGACATCCTGTACTGTACATGCACATGATTATAGGTAAGGAGTGGGTTAAACCCTGAAATGTATATGTACAAGAGGCAGGATAAAAGAAGTGTGACATCCTAAACTGTACATGTGTAGGATTCATATTAAGAGGAGTGGGTAACTTCGTGAATTATATATTTCAGGAGAAATGGTAAGAGAAGTCGGCGACATCCTAACTATATAACTACAGGAGGCAGGATAAGAGAAGTAGGTGACATCCTTAACTATATATCTACAGGAAGCAGGATAAGAGAAATGGGTGACTTCCTAATCTATATATCTACAGGAAGCAGGATAACACGAGTTAGTGAAATCCTGAACTGTTCGGGGACAGGATAACAGGAGTGGGTGAAATCCTGAACTGTATATGTACACATGACGGGAAGTGTGTGAAATCCTGAACTGTATATGTACAAAAGGCAGGAATAAAGAAGTGTGTAACATCCTAAACTATATATGTGTAACTCTCCGAATAGGGGTCAATTTCGAGTTCCCAAACAGAAGGAAAAAAGTTTTTGCCAAATTCATTTTTTCTACTTTCCTTTTCAAGCGGGATATATGAAAGGTCAAAAACTCCCATCAGCAGCGCACTTTTCTCCATACTTGCTTTTTTCCACAATAGAAGAATAGTACTCTTTAGTCAGCAAGTCAACTCCGTTACAGCAGTTTATTTTTTTTAAATCACAAAATAATGCGGTAAAAAAAGAAGATTGAATGTGGCGCGTATGTAGATTTTACAAAAGTATGGCACACAATCATCATAAACACTAGAGTTTGATATGAAAATTATTCCTGACATTTTTATTAATGCTCAATTATAAGGTGATAGTGCACACAAATGTTTGACCCATAAAGTACATTGAAGAGAACTTGCTAAAAGAGCCAGGTACTCTCAATATTACTGATCTCTTACAAATTGCGCATCATTTGACAATACTTTGTAACGTTCACTGCCGCAAAGTCTGAAGGAAAACGATCGAAAAATAGTTTTTGGCTAAAATGTTGCGCTTACTGGAATGTAACGGAGTTGTTAACGCATAAAATTATGAAGATGTTCTTACCTAAACTTTAATCACATTTGAACAAAAAGTAAACATATAACTATCACGTTGTATCATGCTAAAATGGATCGACACAAGTCACCCTCACAGATAAACAAAAGTTTACCACATAACGTTTATGTTAAACACATAAAGTCAATTAATGTAAATTACTGCTAAATTGAACAACTCTGTTGCGAGAAAGAACTTGCTAAATGCCTACCTACTTGGTATTTAACCATTTCAATATTAATTCAGTAAAAACATATTTCTCCTTTAATAAAAAAAATACTTGAGAAAGTAAAGAAATGCCAACATTATCTTAATCCAGGAAAATATTGTAACAATTAAGAGCTGTAACGGAGTTGATGCATTTACAACAAAAATGATAGTCTTGTTACCTTATAAAATTAAGAGTTGTGCTATATATGCAACAGGCTTTAAATGCTAGGATCATCTAAACTAATAAAATTTTACCATTAATTTCACAAATATTTAAAATAATAACGTGAATATTAAAGTGATACCAATTGTTGGATTGAACAGTGAATCCTAAGTAAAAAGGGCCTGCTCGACCACGAAAATGTTGTACACAGTAACATGTTCCAAAACTTTCTCCTAATTTAATGCTAAAGACTTCATGTTTTATTAAGAGGTCATAATGTCCTTGGATGGTCAATGCAATGCTAAAACGTGATTGAGTTGAACACTTTCAGCGGCCTTGTAATCAACCTGAATTCGTGTTTCACTAAAAGCTGTCAGGTGTAGAACAGAAAACGGAATACACAACAAACAATGTTCATATCTGGAATGTTCTCCTTTCGTGTATAGGCTATGGGGATATTATTTCTTATATAAATGCCTAACACTTCATTAGATGAATCCAACAGAAAATAATAATGTCTATATACCCTCATTCGTTCTTTCCCAGTCTTAGCCATGGTGATTAGCCTGTAAACCCAATGAATTTAAGCTATAAGCTCATAAATAAACTAGAGGTGCGGACCGGACCGCTTGGACCGATAACACAAAATACCGGACCGCTTATTCATGGACTGGACCGGTTGGACCGCCCGACCTAGTGTTTAAAGGTTTAAGTTAAACAGATGAATTTAAGGATTTAGTTTCACCAACAAATCGTGTTATGAACGAGGGGTAATAACCATCTCAGAAAGACTCATTGGCTACATAAAATGTATTTAAAGCAATGACAGCTGCAATAGTACAATTATATACGTGCACATGTATTATTTTATATTTTTTTCCTATTGAGTAACAGTTAAAGGTCATTTTTTGTCATTAACTTTTGATTGAAGTGACATGTTCAGCATTAGATCATTGTCCCTGCTGTGTTGCACAATGCTAATATTTTTGCTCAGTATAATAAGACCAATGTCTATACGATGAATACATTAAATATATTTTATATTATATTATTAACAAAGGATTAATAAGTTTTCTGTATCAAATCGCACATAAACCATTACATAACTTATCAGCTGATGTCAATCCGCATGCTTGCCCAGCATAATCTTTGAAACAGCTCGCACAATCCTGCACATTAGATTAATAAGTTTTCAATATCAAATCGCACTTGACCCGCTGCAAAACTAATCGGCTTATGTCAGCCCGCATCTATCCTCGCCAAGCAAATTCTTTAAATCAGTTCACTCCATGCACCCTGCACATTTGGCTTATATTCTAATCACTATGCCCCACACAGTAACACAAAATATATACCACTGTAAAATTATTTACAGAGATTGTAATTTTTGCCATTAAAAATCAAACCCAGATCCTGCGATTAAAGTTTAGATTATAATATTACATTTATAGCACGTTTTGCTGTGTATGATATTCGGTTTTGTTAAATATTTGAACAAATATATGTAATGAAAAAAATATGTAGAATAAACGTAGAATAAAAGGAATTACAATATATTTTAATTTTAATGATATTTTAATAAATGGACCGAACCCCTTGGACCGGTCCACCTTATGGACCGGAACGCCTACAGCTGCATGGACATGACAAGGACAGGATGCTTATTTGGTGCATCGAACGGTCCGGTCCGGTCCGCACTTCTAAAACAAACTTATAAAATATGTCTAATATATAAGTTTTAATGTTACTATTGCTGTCAGATTTCAAGACTAAAGCATTTTTTAACTACCAAAATTAGTTATATTTTTTTCAAAGAGCAACAGTATTTTCCAGACCAAGATAAACGCATTAAAAGGGATTATACTATATATCACGTGGTCAGTGAAGCTGCTTCTTCTCTTCAGTCTTCTTATTTATAAATCCTTTCATCAGGGAATGATTTATTACTGGTTGGACTTTTCATAGAAAAAATGTTTGGTGATTAGTCAACTCCGTTACAATAGAATCGCAACGGAGTTAATGGTAACGGAGCTGATTATTTTTTGAATTTACCTAATCAGTGGACATAATAGACATGAAATCGTTTTAAACAAATATTTCATTTCTAATAGATTTACGATGCCTCTCTCTGTTTATGGATGTTTATAGTTTTCAACGATTACCTTTTTCACAAATGGCGTAACAGAGTTGATGGGTGAATTAAGCTACTTACCTTTTTATACACTTTTTTCACTGAAAAAAATCAAAACTCTGGATTGAAGCCATGAACCTTCACTTTGAATGTCCTACATTGTAATGAATGATATGCTTGGCCCCTCGATTTCTTCGAATGGATGGCTGTAGATGGCACATTGGTGCAGTTGTAACGGAGTTGACGAAAATTTAGGACATGGCTGCGTTAGTCCAGCAAGTGAAAAATACTGAAGAGCAGTTCATAGAAATTTTGTAGGAAGCACATTAGATCTTGTATATTGTAAACAATCACAAAAATACCCCAATTATTAGTGATGGATACAAAATTTATTTATATTTTTATTGGAACCTCTTATTAAGGACATCTATTTTTTATTAAGGCTTCTTTTTGGATCTTAAAAATTTGCCCTAAAATTGTATCTGGACTTACTCTTGCAATATTACCCTCACATCGGGAATCGAAATAAATCGTCAAACTCATGATATAATTATAACAATGATTGTGTGTTAATAATACCCTATGAAGCACTCGGACCCTATTTTGACCCATATTTGAAGAATTGCACTAATATATAGGATACATGTGACATCCTTAACTGCACAGGTCCAGGATACCAGATGTAAGAAGTGGTCAATATCCTGAACTGTATATGTAAAAGAGGCAGGATAACAGAAGTGGGTCAACATCCTGAACTGTATATGTACAAGAGGCAGGATAACAGAAGTGGGTCAACATCCTGAACTAATATGAAAGGGAGGCAGGATAAAAGAGGCGGTTGACATCCTGTACATGCACATGATTATAGGTAAGGAGTGGGTTGAAACCTGAAATGTATATGTACAAGAGGCAGGATAAAAGAAGTGTGTGACATCCTAAACGGTACATGTATAGGATACATACTAAGAGGAGTAGGTGACTTCGTGAACTATATATTTCAGGAGACATGGTAAGAGAAGTCGGCGACATCCTAACTATATAACTACAGGAGGCAGGATAAGAGAAGTAGGGGACACCCTTAACTATATATCTACAGGAAGCAGGATAAGAGAAGTAGGTGACATCCTTAACTATATATCTTCAGGAGGTAGGATAACAGAAGTGGGTGACATTCTGAACAGTCCATGTACAGGAGGCAGGGTAACAGGAGAGGTTTAAATCCTGAACTGTATATGTACATGATGAAGCATGAGAGAAGTTGTCAAAATTCTAAACTTTACATGGACAGGATACATATTGGGAGGAGTGTGTGTGTGGGGGGGGGGGGGGGGGGGGGGGCATCCAGAACTATATATTTAAGTCTGATAAGACACGTGGGCAACATCCTATCTGTGTAACTACGGGAGGCAGCATAAGAGAAGTAGGTGACATCCTTAACTATATATCTACAGGAGGCAGGATAAGAGAAGTAGGTGACATCCTTAACTATATATCTACAGGAAGCAGGATAAGAGAAGTAGGTGACATCATTAACTATATATCTACAGGAAGCTGGATAAGATTAATAGGTGACTTCCTTAACTATATATCTACAGGAAGCAGGATAAGAGAAGTAGGAGACATCCTTAACTATATATCTACAGGAGGCAGGATAAGAGAAGTAGGTGACTTCCTTAACTATATATCTACAGGAAGCAGGATAAGAGAAGTAGGTGACATCCTTAACTATATATCTACAGGAAGCAGGATAAGAGAAGTAGGTGACATCCTTAACTATATATCTACAGGAAGCAGGGTAAGAGAAGTGGGTGACATCCTTAACTATATATCTACAGGAGGCAGGATAAGAGAAGTAGGTGACATCCTTAACTATATATCTACAGGAGGCAGGATAAGAGAAGTAAGTGACATCCTTAACTATATATCTACAGGAGGCAGGATAAGATAAATAGGTGACTTCCTTAACTATATACCTACAGGAAGCAGGATAAGAGAAGTAGGTGACATCCTTAACTATATATCTACAGGAGGCAGGATAAGAGAAGTAGGTGACATCCTTAACTATATATCTACAGGAGGCAGGATAAGAGAAGTAGGTGACATCCTTAACTATATATCTACAGGAGGCAGGATAAGAGAAGTAGGTGACATCCTTAACTATATATCTACAGGAAGCTGGATAAGATAAATAGGTGACTTCCTTAACTATATATCTACAGGAAGCAGGATAAGAGAAGTAGGAGACATCCTTAACTATATATCTACAGGAGGCAGGATAAGAGAAGTAGGTGACATCCTTAACTATATATCTACAGGAAGCAGGATAAGAGAAGAAGGTGACATCCTTAACTATATATCTACAGGAAGCAGGATAAGAGAAATAGGTGACATCCTTAACTATATATCTACAGGAAGCAGGATAAGAGAAGTAGGTGACATCCTTAACTATATATCTACAGGAAGCAGGATAAGAGAAGTAGGTGACATCCTTAACTATATATCTACAGGAGGCAGGATAAGAGAAGTACACGACATCCTTAACTATATATATCTACAGGAAGCTGGATAAGATAAATAGGTGACTTCCTTAACTATATATCTACAGGAGGCAGGATAAGAGAAGTAGGTGACATCCTTAACTATATATCTACAGGAAGCAGGATAAGAGAAGTAGGTGACATCCTTAACTATATATCTACAGGAAGCAGGATAAGAGAAGTAGGTGACATCCTTAACTATATATCTACAGGAAGCAGGATAAGAGAAGTAGGTGACATCCTTAACTATATATCTACAGGAGGCAGGATAAGAGAAGTAGGTGACATCCTTAACTATTTATCTACAGGAGGCAGGATAAGATAAATAGGTGACTTCCTTAACTATATATCTACAGGAAGCAGGATAAGAGAAGTAGGTGACATCCTTAACTATATATCTACAGGAGGCAGGATAAGAGAAGTAGGTGACATCCTTAACTATATATCTACAGGAGGCAGGATAAGAGAAGTAGGTGACATCCTTAACTATATATCTACAGGAGGCAGGATAAGATAAATAGGTGACTTCCTTAACTATATATCTACAGGAAGCAGGATAAGAGAAGTAGGTGACATCCTTAACTATATATCTACAGGAGGCAGGATAAGAGAAGTAGGTGACATCCTTAACTATATATCTACAGGAGGCAGGATAAGAGAAGTAGGTGACATCCTTAACTATATATCTACAGGAGGCAGGATAAGAGAAGTAGGTGACATCCTTAACTATATATCTACAGGAAGCTGGATAAGATAAATAGGTGACTTCCTTAACTATATATCTACAGGAAGCAGGATAAGAGAAGTAGAAGACATCCTTAACTAAATATCTTCAGGAGGCAGGATAAGAGAAGTAGGTGACATCCTTAACTATATATCTACAGGAAGCAGGATAAGAGAAGAAGGTGACATCCTTAACTATATATCTACAGGAAGCAGGATAAGAGAAATAGGTGACATCCTTAACTATATATCTACAGGAAGCAGGATAAGAGAAGTAGGTGACATCCTTAACTATATATCTACAGGAAGCAGGATAAGAGAAGTAGGTGACATCCTTAACTATATATCTACAGGAGGCAGGATAAGAGAAGTACACGACATCCTTAACTATATATCTACAGGAAGCTGGATAAGATAAATAGGTGACTTCCTTAACTATATATCTACAGGAGGCAGGATAAGAGAAGTAGGTGACATCCTTAACTATATATCTACAGGAAGCAGGATAAGAGAAGTAGGTGACATCCTTAACTATATATCTACAGGAAGCAGGATAAGAGAAGTTGGTGACATCCTTAACTATATATCTACAGGAAGCAGGATAAGAGAAGTAGGTGACATCCTTAACTATATATCTACAGGAAGCAGGATAAGAGAAGTAGGTGACATTCTTAACTATATATCTACAGGAAGCAGGATAAGAGAAGTTGGTGACATCCTTAACTATATATCTACAGGAAGCAGGATAAGAGAAGTAGGTGACATCCTTAACTATATATCTACAGGAAGCAGGATAAGAGAAGTAGGTGACATCCTTAACTATATATCTACAGGAAGCAGGATAAGAGAAGTTGGTGACATCCTTAACTATATATCTACAGGAAGCAGGATAAGAGAAGTAGGTGACATCCTTAACTATATATCTACAGGAAGCAGGATAAGAGAAGTAGGTGACATCCTTAACTATATATCTACAGGAAGCAGGATAAGAGAAGTAGGTGACTTCCTTAACTATATATCTACAGGAAGCAGGATAAGAGAAGTAGGTGACTTCCTTAACTATATATCTACAGGAAGCAGGATAAGAGAAGTTGGTGACATCCTTAACTATATATCTACAGGAAGCAGGATAAGAGAAGTAGGTGACTTCCTTAACTATATATCTACAGGAAGCAGGATAAGAGAAGTAGGTGACATCCTTAACTATATATCTACAGGAAGCAGGATAAGAGAAGTTGGTGACATCCTTAACTATATATCTACAGGAAGCAGGATAAGAGAAATAGGTGACATCCTTAACTATATATCTACAGGAAGCAGGATAAGAGAAGTAGGTGACATCCTTAACTATATATCTACAGGAAGCAGGATAAGAGAAGTAGGTGACATCCTTAACTATATATCTACAGGAAGCAGGATAAGAGAAGTAGGTGACTTCCTTAACTATATATCTACAGGAAGCAGGATAAGAGAAGTAGGTGACATCCTTAACTATATATCTACAGGAAGCAGGATAAGAGAAGTTGGTGACATCCTTAACTATATATCTACAGGAAGCAGGATAAGAGAAGTAGGTGACTTCCTTAACTATATATCTACAGGAAGCAGGATAAGAGAAGTAGGTGACATCCTTAACTATATATCTACAGGAAGCAGGATAAGAGAAGTTGGTGACATCCTTAACTATATATCTACAGGAAGCAGGATAAGAGAAGTAGGTGACATCCTTAACTATATATCTACAGGAAGCAGGATAAGAGAAGTAGGTGACATCCTTAACTATATATCTACAGGAGGCAGGATAAGAGAAGTAGGTGACATCCTTAACTATATATCTACAGGAGGCAGGATAAGAGAAGTAGGTGACATCCTTAACTATATATCTACAGGACACAGGATAAGAGAAATAGGTGACATCCTTAACTATATATCTACAGGATGCAGGATAAGAGAAGTAGGTGACATCCTTAACTATATATCTACAGGAAGCTGGATAAGAAAAATAGGTGACTTCCTTAACTATATATCTACAGGAAGCAGGATAAGAGAAGTAGGAGACATCCTTAACTATATATTTACAGGAGGCAGGATAAGAGAAGTAGGTGACATCCTTAACTATATATCTACAGGAAGCAGGATAAGAGAAGTAGGAGACATTCTTAACTATATATCTACAGGAAGCAGGATAAGAGAAATAGGTGACTTCCTTAACTATATATCTACAGGAAGCAGGATAAGAGAAGTAGGTGACATCCGTAACTATATATCTACAGGAAGCAGGATAAGAGAAGTAGGTGACATCCTTAACTATATATCTACAGGAAGCAGGATAAGAGAAATAGGTGACATCCTTAACTATGTATCTATAGGAAGCAGGATAAGAGAAGAAGGTGACATCCTTAACTATATATCTACAGGAAGCAGGATACGAGAAGTAGGTGACATCCTTAACTATATATCTACAGGAGGCAGGATAAGAGAAGTAGGTGACATCCTTAACTATATATCTACAGGAAGCAGGATAAGAGAAGTAGGTGACATCCTTAACTATATATCTACAGGAAGCAGGATAAGAGAAGTAGGTGACATCCTTAACTATATATCTACAGGAGGCAGGATAAGAGAGGTAGGTGACATCCTTAACCATATATCTACAGGAAGCAGGATAAGAGAAGTAGGTGACATCCTTAACTATATATCTACAGGAGGCAGGATAAGAGAAGTAGGTGACATCTTTAACTATATATCTACAGGAAGCAGGATAAGAGAAATAGGTGACATCCTTAACTATATATCTACAGGAAGCAGGATAAGAGAAGTAGGTGACATCCTTAACTATATATCTACAGGAGGCAGGATAACACGAGTTAGTGAAATCCTGAACTGTTCGGGGACAGGATAACAGGAGTGGGTGAAATACTGAACTGTATATGTACACATGGCAGGATAAAAGAAGTGTGTGAAATCCTGAACTGTATATGTAAAACAGGCAGGATTAAAGAAGTGTGCGACATCCTGAACTATATCTACAGGAGACATGACAAGAGAAGTGGGCGACATCCTCACTATATATCTACAGGAGACAAGGGTTAGAGGAATGAGTGACATCCTTAACTATATATGTACAGGAAGCAGGGTAAGAGCAGTGGGTCACGTCCTTAATTTTATATCTACAGGAGGCAAGATAAAAGAAGTGGGCGACATCCTGTTGCATTGAGTGATATGACATGATTGATGATATTTTTCACAGCACATATAGCGATACTTTCTTTATGCACTGTCTTTGCACCAAGATTTTTTGTCAGTATCTATATAAATAGCTTTGGTATAGTGCCAGCACTATATCAAGTTTGGCAGCAGGCTTAGATTTTGTCTTTATCTATAACCCGAGGTTAAGAAGAGGGACATTTGCTACCATTCAGCTGTTGCTGCAGAACTGCTTGGCATCGTATTTTGCATGTTCATACATCTGGGATGTCTTTCTCGCACTCAAGGATAGTGGCTCCGACTATAAGATTTTTTGTTAAGCGTTTATCCGTGAACATATACAAAAAATATTTTAAACTTCCGGACTGGAATTCTGCATATACAAACATCTTTGACACCTTTCTTGTTGGCAAGACTAGTGGCGCTACATACAATAATTTTTGCATGGGTCCTGATAGATCGTTCATACAAACACTGACACAATCATGATATGTAACATGTTGTTTTAATCCGTTCGGAGTAGTACAATATCTCATATTTATAGCCCGCACGACCAGCGTGCCTACCGTCCTACTCAGGTCTCACCATTGACCCACTTACCAGCTCATATAACTAATGCTATACTACATATTCCTCCCCTTGTTAGAAATCCCCTTGCCCCTATATTGTATTCTGCTTTATTTGTATGGCTTACTTACTCATTTTAACTGTTGATTGTGAATTTATGATGTAATATACACTTAATATACACTTAACTGTTTACTTTTAGTTATCTTGTTACCACTAAAAATTCTAAACATTCGTACAAACATGTATTACAGTAAATAACATCTGCATGTCTTTAAATTGAGCTGGGGTTTTCAAAATTCTACCTCTGCGGGTTTGTCGTGGTTCAACATTACTTGGTACATCAGGTACATGTATATCAGTATTATCAGAGTCACTTGTACCATTCTCATTCTCTGTACGAAGTTCAAAGGAATCAGTTGCCATTTTCAGGGGTTTGTAAAACTCAAGTAAATTACAATCAAACTGTCAGGGCACATGACTCAAATGCTTAACATTACGCACTAAAATAGAACCATCTTTGTTGTTAACCAGTTCAAACGAGTTATCAGAGATATTTCTCAGGAGAACATAACGCGTGTTACTGTACCTCGAATCAAGTTTGCCATGCTCAGAGTCACAGCTAGCTAGGCACTCCTATCAATAGTCATATACATGTAAACAATTGGTGATATAAGGGGGCGTAACCATGTCAACATAGTATTAAAAATAAGAATTTTGACATGGACACGTCCCCTTATATCACCCATTGTTTACATGTAAATGACTACTGATAACGAGTGCCTGTGCTCAGAGTTGGCAATAAACACGATATCTCTAATGTTGAAATTGTGGTCTTGTGCGCTGCGAGTTAGATCGGCGTACTTTTTCATCTTTCGTTGTAGTTCTGATGGTCAATAGCGATATCGAGAATACCGGGGTTCGCGGTGATGATCTCAGGAAGCTTTGTCCTTATATTACGCGAGAATAGGAGATTCGCAGAGTCTCTCCTGAAGATCGATGTGGCGTAGACCGATATGCTAGTAGTCTCTTTGGCACTCATTGCTTCACGTTTTGTTTTCGCTTGTGGCTGTTCGGAATGACTCACAAATTGTTTACCATTGTCCGTAACGACTTTGAGAGGATATTCAAAACGAGCGAACATTTTCTGCAGGTTAGTTGTAGGATTGTAGCTGAACATATACCTTTGGTGATCACCGCCTCTGGGTAGGATGTATAGTAATCAATAATGGTTAAGATATACCTATTGCCAATAGGTCCTACCAGGTCGCTTTAAGTTTTTGTCCAAGGTCACGGAAGAAACTCTACCGGCTGTTACGGCTGGTCCCCATGAAGTGGACGATTTAAAATGCAAAGAGTACAGCTTTTTACTAGCTGGCGATATCCAAGTCTTTATTAGGCCAATATATCTTCTTGCGCAGATACTATTTTGTACGCACTACACCCTGATGCGTTTCATGTGCTAGCTTCAGCATTGGTTAATTTTACCCTTTGGAAGTATGATGCCACTACCACGTAAAATCACATCTTCATGTGTTGATAATTCAAAAGAAAATATGTGGTACGGCTTTAACTGTTCTGGTACTGGATTTGGCTATTATCAAATTTGCACTACCTCACGTAACTGCTGGAGTAACAAGTCTTGGCTTGTAGCATTTCTCAGTTCCTCTAATGATAAAGCAGTCAAATCTGTAGAATGAAGTAGTTAATGTCAGTTTCTGGAAACGGTAACCTTGACAACGAATCTGACACCTGCCAAAAACCCTTTCTCGCATCTTACGTCGTGAAAACCTTTGGTCCCTGCATAGCATGCAGAATACTGTCATAAGTGGGGATTGGATGGCGTTTATCCTTGACAACAGACTTGTTACCTTCTCTCAGGTCGACACATAATCTTACATCATCAGTGTCCTTCTTGGGCACTAGTAAAATAATTGACACCCATTCTGTTCCTTCATGCACTTCCCCATTACTATCATTTGGTCTGGTTCCTGATTCACAGCTACTATTATAGGGAATGGCACTCGCAGTGGTGGATCCAATCTTTGTATCCATAAATATTCGGCGGTAGTGGCAATAGATATGAATCCCTGAAACATTTTAATTGTTAAAACTCCTTCATTGAAATAATTGTTAAACATATTAACACATGAATATACATGAAGTTTCCACATCTCATAATGATCTAATAGTGAATATGTTAAAGAAATATTAACACCAAACACAATTTGAATCATGGTTACTAAATCTTAAGCACACATACGACAAATATTTAAATCATAGATACTGAACCGTCACACATATGAAAATATCATTTAACCATTTAAACACATATGTTCTAGAAGCAAAGCGCAGGAATAGTAGGTGTTGCATAGAATAAAGAACTGGAAGATTGGACAATAGAGAAACTCAACCCTGAAATGAAATTGAAGCATTTGTTTAACAAGATTTAGTTTATATAGATAGGCCTATATAATAATTTCTTTGGTTGGTTTCACCCCACCACCCCCATCCCTCACAAATCCATCCTTTCACTTTCAGTATCCTCCCCTTGTTTGATACTTTTCCACCATATCCAAATTTATAATTTACTAGGACCGCATGTTTTATATGACTATATGATTTATTCCTTAAACCAATGTTGTGCAAACCTAGCTTGTCCGGATCCAACAAACTACAAAAAGATTCTGACCATGTTTATACTTCTTCTTCATACGCTTCTTACAGCTACCATAGTCGATAGACTTTGAAGTATGACGATGCTGATAATTTGCAAGTATTCTTCCAAACTTTGTTTTTTTTCCATGCAAGTATTCCTTCCAATCCCTACATTCACCTGTTCCTGTATTTAGCTTATTCATGAACTATCAGTAGAATAGGTTAGAAATTCACCAGAAATATATGCCTCTTAACGTAGGAACCTTGCCTAGCCGAAAAGTGTAACTATATAAAGGGTAATCGTGCAATATAACGGACCCATGTTACTCTCTCACACAAATAAGTGTGACCACATTTCACTAAAATTTTTTTTGCATGATAAAGTTGACGATCTGGCGCATCTAATGATATCATATTTTTGTATGTTATTTATATAATTATTTTGCTACAAACTGTCGAAAAAGGGTAGTTTGCCGAAAATACCCAAAATGACGTCGTGTCAAAGACGTTCTGAGCCGACGTCATGAATCCACAGTAATATACATATATACCATGTTCAACATTTAAATGATGTCTTATAAAATTTACAGTCAATATATAATATTACCCAAATATGTTTATACTTTTTTACCTCTTTTTATCCACATTTCACTTGATGTACGTTCAAGGTGACGACGCCCTGCCGCCCGAACGTAAATAAATGTCGAGTGTCACGTGACAAGTCATGCACTTAAAATCAAGAGAGACACGGGAGAAACACGTTCGTCCGCATTATGTTACAACATTTTTTGTTATATTAACATAATAATATCCTTATTTTTAATAAAATAATTATTAAGTGTGACAACATTTATTAGTTATAATGAATGACATTATTAAGGTGTGATCTCTTTTTTATAAATTGTGTGACCACCTATAGTAGTTAGAAATAGTAAAAAAAGGTGTTGTGACCACATTTAAATATATTCTTACATCATCATATCCCTTATTTTTTTTTTCTAAATTTAATCCTGAATTTTTTTTCAAACCAAGAGACCACATTTTTTACCAATAAAAAATAAGTTGTGACCACATTTTATTTGACCAGCCATATAATTTTGTATTATATATAGAATATTATAAAATGTGGTCACATATGGTGTGACCACATTTTTAAAAATAAATTTTGCCAAAAATAAATTGTGACCACATTTTACTTGACCAGTCATATAAGTTTGTATTATATATAGAATATTATAAAATGTGGGCACATATGGTGTGACCACATTTTTCACCAAAGAATATTGACAAAAATAAGGTGTGACCACATTTTATTTGACCAGCCTAATAAGTTTGTATTATATATATTGTCACCCCTAACTTAACGTGAAAACTTTACAACGGATATATCCTATAAAACCATACGATGGGTTTACGCTCGCCACTTGATTTCACTCATCAAGAAATTAGATCCCGGTCACTACAGGTGACATTTCCAGGTTCTTTTAAGGACGTGTATTAAAATACCAGACAATCATACACCCAGATCAATAGAAACTATGAGACATCAGGTTAAATTCACAAATATAATTCAAGACAATACTTACAGAGACACAAATGTGAGTGTGTGCGTTGATGTGTCAATACGACAGTTCTTCACATTAAAATTACTGGATAATTACTGAGTCCATGGTTTGTATAAAAAAACCATAAAGTCCAGTTCCTTCAGAGATCTCTGGTTACTGTTTTATGTAGAATCTAGCGTATGGTTAGCACCATATAGCTCTAGTCTTTCTGAGTTTAGCGATCTTCAGCTGATCTTGCTTGTCAGCGACCCGGGTAGGTTTACGTTCACTTGAATGCAATAGCGCTCTTTGTTTACGCAGAGCTTAGAGTCCTTGACCTTGCTCTTGTAGCAACGGTTTCACGGCTTACGGCGGTTATGTATCTAGGTCAAGCTGAACTAGGCCGGCAGGTGACGAGCGCGCTCTCTCACTTTATCGCCAATACGAAGCTCTGTCGGCAGCACGGCTGAGTTCTCATGAGCTGGGTCCTTGCCTCATGAAGAAGCTTGCTTCTATGCCGTTCCTGGCGTTTCAATGTTCCTATTCCCGTGCGTGCGTGCTGCCACCTCAAGCTTCAAGACCCAACTGAAGGCAGCTTCCAGCGTCTCTCCCTGAACTCTGACGTCACAATCGTCGTCACAATACGGCGATCCGGTTCTCTGATTGGCTTATTTCTCAAGTGTCCCATATAAGGATATATGTGACCTAGTTTGACTGTTAGCGTCACCATGGCGACCCACATACCACATAATAATAATACACACGATGCGTGACACGGATAAATCAGCTGATAGCCGATGGGATTTCATACAAGAATATATACAATCAAGACCTGTCAACGCTTTAGGATGAAGCTTCACGTCAATATTAATAGAGAACAGACTTCGTTAAACTATGATACAAGAAAATACACAGTATTTTCTCGATACATCGTATCGTTCTATCTCACAGGGTCCAGCTAAACATATTTACATATAGCAATACATAAAAGTCATGTAACAAGTTGTCATTAGTACCTGCCCACGGTCTATGACACAGGGCAAAATCCTGTACATGTTTAGACTTACCTGGCTAGGCATTAAGCTCATTACATCCTAACACTCAGGCAGTCTGCTAAGAAAATCAGGTCCATGGTTTAGTTTACCTGACACTGCTTCAATATCAAATCTAAACTCTTGTAGAACCAGTGCCCATCTCATTACTCTCTTATTAGCACATTTTGATTTGCTAATACACTTTAATGGTTTGTGGTCGGTCTGAATGGTGAACGGTCTACAAGCCAGGTACATCTCAAATTTCTGTACAGACCATACAATTGCTAATGACTCTTTCTCGATGGTGTAATGGAGTAATTTCTCTCCCTGGGCAATAGTTTACGACTGGCATAAGCTACTGGGTGCATGATCCCCTCGTGTCTTTGCATCAGGATACAGCCAATACCCACATCAGATGCATCACATTTCAAATAAAATCGTTTACTGAAATCAGGTAGCTTCAGTATGGGAGGGTCTGACAGTTTAGCCTTTAGAGAACAGTACGCGTTCTTGTGTACGGGTTTCCAGTCTAGTTTGTTAGGTTGACCTTTACGCGTTAGATCAGTCAAGGGCACCGCTATTTCCGCATAGTTTGGCACGAATTTTCGATAGTACCCTGTAAGACCTAGGAATGCTCGCAAAGCCTTCTTTGTCTTAGGTCTATCAGTGCTCTGTTTCCCCGTCTACACCGTCAGGATCATGTATAGAATCAGGTGCGCCCTTGGCTACCGCTGCCAGAATATGCTGGGGCTCGTTTCTAGCATGGTACCGTTTCAGCATATTCACGTGGAAGGTTTTAACCTTATCGCCAATCTTAATCCGATAGTCTAAGTCCCCAACCCTGTTTACAATAGTATAGGGGCCTTTCCACTGTACCATTAATTTGTTCCGCTCCGTCGGGAGTAACAACAAAACTTCGTCTCCGGCCTCAAACCTGCGCGTGCATTTACCTCTATCATATACCAGTTTGTGTCTGTTCGCTGATTTGTTCAACGCCTCTCTAGCTAACGCATATGTGTCGCTTAGTTTGTCTTGTAGGTCCAGGACGTATTGGTACGTGGTTTTAGTCTCGACGCTAGTATCTCGCTTGGTCCACAGATCCCTTAGAATCCGCATCGGTCCTCTAACGATCCTACCATAGAGCAACTCAAAGGGTGAGAACCCTGTGCTCTCATGTGGCGCTTCTCGGTACACAAAAAGCACGGCGCTGAGGTACCGATCCCAATCTCGCGGTCTTTCCTCGCACATCCGTTTCAACATTAACTTTAACGTTCCATTGAATCTCTCCACCATTCCGTTGCACATAGGATGGTAAGGAGTAGTGGTGAGCTGTCTTACAGACAAAACACGGCTAACTTCTCGCATGAGGTCTGACGTAAATTGTGTTCCCATGTCAGTAAGCACCTCTGACGGCACTCCTAACCGCGCATAAATATCAACTAGCGCATCAGCCACAGAGACTGTATCTATGTTCTTTAAAGCAACAGCCTCCGGATATCTAGTGGCATAATCCATAACGGTCAGAATATACCTGTGACCTCTCTCAGACGCTGGATGGATCGGCCCAACCAGATCCATCGAAATTCTACGCCAGGGCTCATCAATTAATGGCATCTGGCCTAACGTAGCTCCAGGCACCTTGCCTTTCGGTATGGTTTTCTGGCAAATGGGACAGGACTTGCAAAACTCAGCAATGTCATTATACATCCCTTTCCAGAAAAACTGAGTTCTCACGCGGTCGTGCGTTTTGTTTATGCCCTGATGGCCCGCCATAACCGCTTCGTGGCCCATCCTCATTACGTCGTACCGTAACGTCTGAGGTACCACCACTCGAGATCCATCTTGATCTCCCCGTTTATCACTCACAACCCGAACTAAATATCCGTCCTCAATTCTAAATGGACTATCATTTCTAGCCTCTCTAGCTAGCCTCCAATACGGCGCTAAAGACCCATCCTCCTCCTGCGCCTTCAAAAATTCGGCCGGACTCACATCGGCAACTGGGCTTGCAACATTCAAGCTACGCGTCGGTATCTGTTTCTCTCGTGCAGCGCTCCGTGTCTCCACCGCGGACGACACCTCCTTTTGTGACTCTACACCGTCACACACTATGCCTGAGGACCGCTCAGACTTCCACGTCGGGTCCGGATCATACGGATCACGCGCTCCCGCTACGTTACCTAGCGCTAAATCACATACAGCATCCCCGACCACCATTGCCTCGATAGTACCGACAAAGTACGCACAGTCCACATTAATCCTAGCCGTAGGAAATTGTCTTACAGACCCGTCGAACAACCTACACTCGACCTGGTGTCCGGTGAACTGATTCGGCTCCACGTACGACCCACGTATTCCTGCCGAGGAACATCCCGAATCCCGCAGCACCCTCGCTGACTTACCATTCACCAGCCCTTCACACACAGGTAACGAGATTCCGCCTTCTGTCTGGGCAGCAAATCCTAACGACTGACTCGGACTCTCTACTTCCGGTTTCACCGCACCGACTGTCTCCGTTTCCGCCTCGACTACTGCCATTGACATAGTCTCCGGTTTCTGTTTTGGGTTATACGGGGGGCTAAAATTAGTCCTATACCTCTGCTGATCGCCAGCAGCACGCCCTACTTGAGGGGAAGACCTAGGCCTCGACCGGGCACTAGTCTTACATTCCCGCGCCTTATGTCCCAGTTCATTACATAAATAACATCTGATGCCTCCTGATGGCTTAAATGTCTGACCGCCCGGACTGCGCTCAACCTCTCGCTTCTCTCTAGGCTGAGATACCGGTTGCGCTGGACGCGGCACATTATTGCCATAACGAGGACCTGCTGTAAGGCTGTGTACACCGTGAGCCTCCGTATAACTCTCGGCTAAGTCTACCATACTATCAAAGTCACGACACCGTCTCTCTTTCAAAAACATAGAGAGATCCCTACTACAGCAGTTTACGAACTGCTCACACATCAACAGGTTAACTACCCCGTCGTAGTCACCTCCGACCCCTGCCATCCCTATCCAATGGTCTAGGTATCCACTCAGTCTCACCGCAAACTGACTCGGCGTTTCGCCTCGCTCAGGCCTACAAGTCCGAAACTTGTGTCGATAACCCTCTTCGGTCATTTGGTATCGCTTTAACAAGGCTATCTTTAACTTATCGTAATCCATGGCCTCACTAACCGATAACTGTGTGTAAGTCCCTAGCGCCTTACCCCGCAGTAACGGACTCAGGTGTAACGCCCAATTCTCCCTATCATAGCCTTGACATACAGCTAATCGTTCAAATCGCTCAAGAAACGCATCTAGCTGATCGTGAGCCTCATCAAAAGGTGGAAGCTGGATTTTCGGGAATACATCCCTACTTCTCTCTTCTTTAACCCCCGAGTCAGACTTCAACCTTAGAACCTCTAATTCGTGGGCTCTAGCCTCTCGCTCGCGCTCTAATTCCCGCTGCCTAGCTCTTTCCTCACGTTCCTCATCCGCACGCCGTCTAGCCTCAACATAATCTTGTAAAGCCTGGTCCTTATGTCCCAAGGCCTGTCCGCATCTAACAAGTGACTCTAACGTCTCCATGGTAACGCTCTAACCTAGTAAGATTCCAGTATCTAGTAATATCCGCTCTTAAAAATCCGTAAATACGTACTGTTAAAGCCAACCTAACGAACCGGCGGTATCCGTACAATTACACTACGGTAGCTCTACGCATCAAAATCTACTTATACGGACGGACGGACGGAAGGTCGGACGAAGGGTCAGACGGATGGACGGATGGATATCAAGATATCAATAAACACCATGCATCTATGATTACCATGCCAATCGGGAGGGGTAAACTTACCTGTAAAGAGACCCTACCACGTGACCAATCACAAACCAGTGTAGGAAAAATTATACCAGGGCGTATCTAACAACATCAAAAATGTTCACTCTAATCTGGGTTTATATCAAACCAGTAATGATGTTCAGGTATCACTGAACTAGCATTACTCACAAAACATGCATGTGTTCTAGCCAAATCTTCAAGGTATATGCTAATCCTGAAACAATGTTGTGCTTCAGGTAATATTTTCACTGAATAAATATTAACTCCTAACAGTGGGGTAATTTCATTGAGCAAGTATACACTATAACATCAGTTTGGTGTCATATCCAATTATTAATTCAGATCAACTCTAGTTTGAGTATATGAATGTCTGGTTTCAGTGCTGTTTTCTCAGTTCAAAACTTCTGAAACTTACTGTAATTAGCCAGTTTTTTTTTTTTTTTTTTTTTTTTTTTTTAAAGGCTAATTATATCCTGGCACGCTCGCCATACAATGTCACCCCTAACTTAACGTGAAAACTTTACAACGGATATATCCTATAAAACCATACGATGGGTTTACGCTCGCCACTTGATTTCACTTATCAAGAAATTAGATCCCGGTCACTACAGGTGACATTTCCAGGTTCTTTTAAGGACGTGTATTAAAATACCAGACAATCATACACCCAGATCAATAGAAACTATGAGACATCAGGTTAAATTCACAAATATAATTCAAGACAATACTTACAGAGACACAAATGTGAGTGTGTGCGTTGATGTGTCAATACGACAGTTCTTCACATTAAAATTACTGGATAATTACTGAGTCCATGGTTTGTATAAAAAAACCATAAAGTCCAGTTCCTTCAGAGATCTCTGGTTACTGTTTTATGTAGAATCTAGCGTATGGTTAGCACCATATAGCTCTAGTCTTTCTGAGTTTAGCGATCTTCAGCTGATCTTGCTTGTCAGCGACCCGGGTAGGTTTACGTTCACTTGAATGCAATAGCGCTCTTTGTTTACGCAGAGCTTAGAGTCCTTGACCTTGCTCTTGTAGCAACGGTTTCACGGCTTACGGCGGTTATGTATCTAGGTCAAGCTGAACTAGGCCGGCAGGTGACGAGCGCGCTCTCTCACTTTATCGCCAATACGAAGCTCTGTCGGCAGCACGGCTGAGTTCTCATGAGCTGGGTCCTTGCCTCATGAAGAAGCTTGCTTCTATGCCGTTCCTGGCGTTTCAATGTTCCTATTCCCGTGCGTGCGTGCTGCCACCTCAAGCTTCAAGACCCAACTGAAGGCAGCTTCCAGCGTCTCTCCCTGAACTCTGACGTCACAATCGTCGTCACAATACGGCGATCCGGTTCTCTGATTGGCTTATTTCTCAAGTGTCCCATATAAGGATATATGTGACCTAGTTTGACTGTTAGCGTCACCATGGCGACCCACATACCACATAATAATAATACACACGATGCGTGACACGGATAAATCAGCTGATAGCCGATGGGATTTCATACAAGAATATATACAATCAAGACCTTTCAACGCTTTAGGATGACGCTTCACGTCAATATTAATAGAGAACAGACTTCGTTAAACTATGATACAAAACACCGTACATATTGTCACCTATTGTCTGGTGACATATATAATATTATAAAATGTTGTAACATATGGGGTGACCACATTTATTACCAATAAATATTAACAAAAATAAGGTGTGACCACATTTTATTTGACCAGCCATATAAGTTTGTATATAAATAGAATATTATAAAATGTGGTCACATATGGTGTGACCACATTTTTCACCAATAATTATTAACAAAAATAAGGTATGACCACATTTTATTTGACAAGCCATATACGTTTGTATTATATATATATATATATATATATATATTTAATATATTATAAAATCTGGTCACATGGTGTGACCACATTTTTTACAATAAATATTAACAAAAATTAGGTGTGACCACATTTTATTTGACAAGCCATATAAGTTTGTATTATATATATATACATATATATATATATATATATATATATATTTAATATATTATAAAATGTGGTCACATAGTGTGACCACATTTTTCACCAAAGAAAATTGACAAAAATAAGGTCTGACCACATTTTATTTGACCAGCCTAATAAGTTTGTATTATATATAGAATATTATAAAATGTGGTCACATAAGGCGTGACCACATTTTTTACCAATAATTATTAACAAAAATAAGGTATGACCACATTTTATTTGACAAGCCATATGAGTTTGTATTTTATATATATATATATATATATTTAATATATTATAAAATGTGGTCACATGGTGTGACCACATTTTTTACAATAAATATTAACAAAAATAAGGTGTGACCACATTTTATTTGACAAGCCATATAAGTTTGTAATAAATATATAATATTTTAGAATGTGGTCACATATGGTGTAACCACATTTTTTACAATAAATATTAACAAAAATAAGGTGTGACCACATTTTATTTGACAAGCCATATAAGTTTGTAATAAATATATAATATTTTAGAATGTGGTCACATATGGTGTGACCACATTTTTTACAATAAATATTGACAAAAATAATAGAATATATAGAATATTATAAAATGTGGTCACATAAGGTGTGACCACATTTTTTACCAATAATTATTAACAAAAATAAGGTATGACCACATTTTATTTGACAAGCCATATAAGTTTGTATTTTATATATATATATATATATATATATATATATATATATATATATTTAATATATTATAAAATGTGGTCACATGGTGTGACCACATTTTTTACAATAAATATTAACAAAAATAAGGTGTGACCACATTTTATTTGAACAGCCATATATGTTTGTATTATATATATAATATTATAAAATATGGTCACATATGGCGTGACCACATTTATTACCAATAAATATTAACAAAAAATAAGGTGTGACCACATTTTATTCGACCAGCCATATAAGTTTGTATTATATACATAATATTATAAAATGTGGTCACATATGGATGATATGCCCAACATGGTCCCGTGTTTCTCCCGCGTTCGTCTCGATTTTAAGGGCTACCGGTCTGTTACTCATGGGGAGGGGATGTTCCCATCTGATTGTCCTTACATAGTCTAACAGGACAAAAAAAAAATAAATAAGATAAAATAACATGTCTAAAATGTAGTCTTTATACTCTGTCCACAAAAATGACTGTTTATTACACAATTTATATTTATTTGACATATAAAACGTACATAGAGACCAAGCTGAATAGAGCAAGAGTTAACGTGATCAGTCGAATACATTCACATACGACAGTTGCATGTTTATGTTTTTGGCGGCACGACGTCGTCAACTTTTATTAAATCTTGGGAAATATGGATATTTAGAGGTAAAATTGTCTCTCTATCTATGCATAAAAAGATATATTGACTTTAATTTTTGTTAGACATCATCCTTTTGTTTAACATGGTATGCATGTACAGTACTGTGGATTCATGACGTCGGCTAAGAACGTCTTTGACACGACGTCATTTTGGGTATTTTCAGCAAACTACCCTTTTTCGACAGTTTGAAGCAAAATATATTTATATCGAACATACAAAAATATTGTATCATTAGATGCGCCGGATCTTCAACTTTTACATGAAACAGTTTTTTTTCATTGAAATGTGGTCACACTTTTTTGTGAGACCATGAAATATGGGTCCGTTATATTGCACGATTACCCTTTTTTTAGGGTTTTAGGGATTTAGTGCATGCATCCACCGATATATTTCAGCACGGTTTTAGTTATAACATCTGCGTTTGTTTTTTGAGAGAAGGCTGTTGCTGTAGAACTACTTTCTCTTTACTAATTATTATATTTATTTTATAATTGAAAATAAAAAATATGGTTTTATATATAATGATTCAATACGAGTTTTACATAAGAAGTGAGTATAGAATCTGGCCTACGTCGACGAGGTTAATTATGGGTGTATACGGATGGATGCAATGATGTTAAGGATTCATGTAATGTAGAAGTGAGAAGCCGGTCGATGTCATAGCATCAGGCATGTCATAGCATTAGGGGGTATGTTATGGGTTAACTCGATTTAGTGCATGCTTCCACCGATATATTTCAGTACGGTTTTAGTTATAACATCTGCGTTTGTTTTTTGAGAGAAGGCTGTTGCTGTAGAACTATTTTCTCTTTACTAATTATTATATTTATTTTATAATTGAAAATAAAAATATGGTTTTATATATAATGATTCAATACGAGTTTTACATAAGAAGTGAGTATAGAATCTGGCCTACGTCGACGAGGTTAATGATGGGTGTATACGGACGGATGCAATGATGTTAAGGATTCATGTAATGTAGAAGTGAGAGGCCTGTCGATGTCATAGCATCAGGCATGTCATAGCATTAGGGGATATGTTATGGGTTAACTCGATTTAGTGCATGCTTCCACCGATATATTTCAGCACGGTTTTAGTTATAACATCTGCGTTTGTTTTTTGAGAGAAGGCTGTTGCTGTAGAACTATTTTCTCTTTACTAATTATTATATTTATTTTATAATTGAAAATAAAAAATATGGTTTTATTTATCATGATTCAATACGAGTTTTACATAAGAAGTGAGTATAGAATCTGGCCTACGTCGACGAGGTTAATTATGGGTGTATACGGATGGATGCAATGATGTTAAGGATTCATGTAATGTAGAGGTGAGAAGCCGGTCGATGTCATAGCATCAGGCATGTCATAGCATTAGGGGGTATGTTATGGGTTAACTCGATTTAGTGCATGCTTCCACCGATATATTTCAGCACGGTTTTAGTTATAACATCTGCGTTTGTTTTTTGAGAGAAGGCTGTTGCTGTAGAACTATTTTCTCTTTACTAATTATTATATTTATTTTATAATTGAAAATAAAAAATATGGTTTTATATATAATGATTCAATACGAGTTTTACATAAGAAGCGTGTCTACAATCTGGCCTTCGTCGACGAGGTTAATTATGGGTGTATACGGACGGATGCAATGATGTTAAGGATTCATGTAATGTAGAAGTGAGAGGCCTGTCGATGTCATATCATCAGGCATGTCATAGCATATTAGGGGGTATGTTATGGGTTAACTCGATTTAGTGCATGCTTCCACCGATATATTTCAGCACGGTTTTAGTTATAACATCTGCGTTTGTTTTTTGAGAGAAGGCTGTTGCTGTAGAACTACTAGTATTTTCTCTTTACTAATTATTATATTTATTTTATAATTGAAAATAAAAATATGGTTTTATATATAATGATTCAATACGAGTTTTACATTAGAAGCGAGTATAGAATCTGGCCTACGTCGACGAGGTTAATTTTGGGTGTATACGGACGGATGCAATGATGTTAAGGATTCATGTAATGTAGAAGTGAGAGGCCTGTCGATGTCATAGCATCAGGCATGTCATAGCATTAGGGGGTATGTTATGGGTTAACTCGATTTAGTGCATGCTTCCACCGATATATTTCAGCACGGTTTTAGTTATAACATCTGCGTTTGTTTTTTGAGAGAAGGCTGTTGCTGTAGAACTATTTTCTCTTTACTAATTATTATATTTATTGTATAATTGAAAACAAGGCCTACAGGCCTAATGCGAACCCGTGCAAAGTTTAGGAGTATGAATGGAGGTTTATTTTTAAAATTTAATATTGATCCTCCTAAGTCCTGCATATCTACCTTAGTCATTATGATTTCAGCAAAACGGACGTTTCTGAACTGCAAGTTTCAGACTGGGACATTTTAAAACCAGAATATGGGTAGTCAACAAGCGACTATGTGTATCCGCATAAATCAGAGTGGGACGGGTGAAGTAAGGCATGGATTAAGTGGCAAGGGGAATAGAGCGTGGTGTGTTGCATATTAGCATGGATGTCTGCAGCTTAAACGTGAATGTAGGTGGTGCCACCTGTCATATAATCAAGAAAATTGTCCAGGATGTATAAACCTGCAAAATTTCAGGTGGATAAGTCAAACCACTGCTGAGATATGAGTGATTTTATCCCAAGGCAGATCAACAGATTTATGCTGTGCATAAGCGGTTGCAGGTGGCGCCACCAGTTTTGTCTATGATGAAGAGCTATGTGAGATCTATATACAAAAGCAAAATTTTGGCCCAATCGGTCAAACGGTTCCCGAGATATGAGCTTGGATGTCTACAGAGTAAACGTGAATGTAGGTGGCGCCACCTGTCATAAAATCGAGAAAGCTGTCCAGGAAGTATAAACCTGCAAAGTTTCATGTGGATTAGTCAAACCACTGCTGAGATATGAGTGATTTTATCCCAAGCAGATGAACAGATGGACGCTGTGCATAAATGGTTGCAGGTGGCGTCACCAGTTTTGCCTATGATGAAGAGCTATGTGAGATCTATACACATGCAAAATTTTGGCCTAATCAGTCAAACGGTTCCCGAGATATGAGCTTGGATGTCTGCAGAGTAAATGTGAATGTAGGTGGCGCCACCTGTCATAAAATCGAAAATGCTGTCCATGATGTATAAACCTGCAAAATTTCAGGTGGATAAGTCAAACCACTGCTGAGATATGAGTGATTTTATCCAAAGGCAGATGAACAGATTGACGCTGTGCATTAATGGTTGCAGTTGGCGCCACCAGTTTTGCCTATGATGAAGAGCTATGTAAGATCTATACACATGCAAAATTTTGGCTCAATCGGTCAAACGGTTCCCGAGATATGAGCTTAGATGTCTGCAGAGTAAATGCGAATGTAGGTGGCGCCACCTGATATAAATCGAGAAAGTTGTCCAGGATGTATAAACCTGCAAAATTTCAGGTGGATAAGTCAAACCACTGCAGAGATATGAGTAATATTATCAAAAGGCAGATGAACAGATGGACGCTGTACAAAAATGGTTGCAGGTGGCGCCACCATTTTTAGTGCATGTTATAAAGCTATCAAAGGGCTACATTTGTGCAAATTTTTAGCCTGATCGGTCAAACGGTTCCCGAGATATGTGGGTTTATGTGTGGAAACAGACGCACAAATGGACGCTGGGCAGCAAGGAAAGGTCAGAGGTCAACCAAAAATAAGGGTGCAGCAGTTCACATGTGACCTGATGATAAACCGATTCGCTTAAAATGCAAACCAAGTTTTTTCAAACAGTTGAAAGATACAGTTCCAATAATCTGGGAATTCTGCTTCTAAACAATGTGTCCAGACGTCTAGACGCTGTGTCTAGACGTCTAGACACATTGTCTAGACACCCCCCCCCCCGAGCCAGGTCAGTTGCCATGGTGATGTCTGGACCCCACCTGTTTGTACTGAGTGAATTTTACTTGGCTGCTGAAACTCAGTATGAAGTCAAATCTGTTTTCAAATACAGAAAGCCTTTTTAAATTAGCTACAATCCTTTTTTAAAACTGTATTTACCCAATCTATTCATATAAAACTGGCAGAACCCTACCATAGAATAATTCTTTTAAAGTTTAAACTAATATCAGCTGAACAGTTTCATCATAAATCAGTGTATAAGCTAGAAGAGTTTAAAATTACGTTTTTGCTTGTAAAAAACACATCAATGTAGGTGGCGCCACCAATACCTCAAAATCAGATATGACATATGTGACAAACATTGATATAAAATTTGGTCATTATAGCTCCAGCCGTTTTTGAGATTTTTTAATTTTAGTTTGCTTTTTTGGACAGATGACTAAGTTCAACCTCCTGTAACTTGGCCAAAAATCTCCGAACTGGAACCATTCGAACAAACTTGAGAGAGATTGTTCCAGGGATCATTTTTGTGAAATATTGGACAATGGATAGTTTCAGAGAAGAAGATTTTTAAAGGTTTTTAAGCTTTTTCTCTATAAAATCTAAATTAATGCAGATACCCAATAATAAGCTCCAGGGCACCAAGTTTCACATGTGACGAATTTTTACATGTAATTTGGAGCTGCTAGCTCCGACAGTTTCTGACTTACAGCCATGGACGGCGGAAAGCCAGCCCTGGACGGCGGACGGCTGACGGCGGACGGACGACGCTGCGCCATCGCATAAGCTCACAGGTTCGCTAATAAAAAATATGGTTTTATTATAATGATTCAATACGAGTTTTACATTAGAAGCGAGTATAGAATCTGGCCTACGTCGACGAGGTTAATTTTGGGTGTATACGGACGGATGCAATGATGTTAAGGATTCATGTAATGTAGAAGTGAGAGGCCTGTCGATGTCATAGCATCAGGCATGTCATAGCATTAGGGGGTATGTTATGGGTTAACTCGATTTAGTGCATGCTTCCCACCGATATATTTCAGCACGGTTTTAGTTATAACATCTGCGTTTGTTTTTTGAGAGAAGGCTGTTGCTGTAGAACTATTTTCTCTTTACTAATTATTATATTTATTTTATAATTGAAAATAAAAAATATGGTTTTATATATAATGATTCAATACGAGTTTTACATAAGTAGCGAGTATAGAATCTGGCCTTCGTCGACGAGGTTAATTATGGGTGTATATGGACGGATGCAATGATGTTAAGGATTCATGTAATGTAGAAGTGAGAGGCCTGTCGATGTCATGGCATCAGGCATGTCATAGCATTAGGGGGTATGTTATGGGTTAACTCGATTTAGTGCATGCTTCCACCGATATATTTCAGCACGGTTTTAGTTATAACATCTGCGTTTGTTTTTTGAGAGAAGGCTGTTGCTGTAGAACTATTTTCTCTTTACTAATTATTATATTTATTTTATAATTGAAAATAAAAATATGGTTTTATATATAATGATTCAATACGAGTTTTACATTAGAAGCGAGTATAGAATTTGGCCTACGTCGACGAGGTTAATTTTGGGTGTATACGGACGGATGCAATGATGTTAAGGATTCATGTAATGTAGAAGTGAGAGGCCTGTCGATGTCATAGCATCAGGCATGTCATAGCATTAGGGGGGTATGTTATGCATGGGTTAACTCGATTTAGTGCATGCTTCCACCGATTTATTTCAGCACGGTTTTAGTTATAACATCTGCGATTGTTTTTTGAGAGAAGGCTGTTGCTGTAGAACTATTTTCTCTTTATTAATTATTATATTTATTTTATAATTGAAAATAATAAATATGGTTTTATATATAATGATTCAGTACGAGTTTTACATAAGAAGCGAGTATACAATCTGGCCTACGTCGACGAGGTTAATTATGGGTGTATACGGACGGATGCAATGATGTTAAGGATTCATGTAATGTAGAAGTGAGAGGCCTGTCGATGTCATAGCATCAGGCATGTCATAGCATTAGGGGGTATGTTATGGGTTAACTCGATTTAGTGCATGCTTCCACCGATATATTTCAGCACGGTTTTAGTTATAACATCTGCGTTTGTTTTTTTGAGAGAAGGCTGTTGCTGTAGAACTATTTTCTCTTTACTAATTATAATATTTATTTTATAATTGAAAATAAAAAATATGGTTTTATATATAATGATTCAATACGAGTTTTACATTAGAAGCGAGTATAGAATCTGGCCTACGTGGACGAGGTTAATTATGGGTGTATACGGACGGATGCAATGATGTTTAGGATTCATGTAATGGAGAAGTAAGAGGCCTGGCTGTCGATGTCATAGCATCAGGCATGTCATGGCTTTTGCTGATAACTGCTAATATGAGACGGTCCAGTCAGTTTAGACCCATCTTGGAAATATAGGCCGGATTCTATACTCGGGCCTTACATTAAATTATGTCATATTTTAAATTCTCTCTTTACTCATTCTATCCATTTTCAAGCTAATTTTTAAATATTGCTGCTCCCTTGGGAACGGGGAGGATGATGGACAGACAGAAATAACGGAGGTTAGATGTACCGGCACAGAAATGATGCGTTCATGGGCCTTCCTTTCAGCCCCTTGTTGAACTCTTTATCTGGACACGTGAAGATTATCTAGACACGTGGAAATTATCTGGACACGTGGAATGGTCGAACGGTCGAAATATAAAAATGCGTCAAACAAAAAAAAGCAAATAAATTAGATATAATTTGTTATGATATGACTGTTTACATTTTGTTGATAGCAATAAAAAATCTTTAAAATATATGACAGGTTTGCTTAAATGCAAACACAATTTATGTAATTAAGACAGTACCCTCACAGGGGCAAATTAGATTTTCTTACAGATATATAGCCTATAACTTTCTCCTAATATGATTTTTTTTTCTAACAGGTGACTGTAATTCATCTGAGGTAAAGTGATCGGCCAACGTCGGTCGTCCGTCCATCTGTGTGTCTGCATGTCCGTCAGTCTGTCTGTCTGTATGTTAGACTAGTACGTTTCGACACCGATTGACCTAAGGTCACTGTGACCTGTATCCTCAGAATTATATGGCTTGTAAGTATCCAAAGAATAATTAGAAAGTCGCTACAAAACCTCCTGTATCTTTATAATAGATGCATGGATTGCCCTGACTATCGCCTTGAATATTCACCATGACTAGAGTTGTTTCTAAAAACTTGTTGTAGCACTTACGTTAATACTCTATTTTTAACGATTTTTTCCTCTTTTTGAGAAAACCATATAACAACCATTATGTCAGTTTCTCAACTGTGGTTTTATCTAGTGTCCTGAAACATTGTGTGTTTATTGATAAAGACTGGTGTTTTCAATTGCTGAGGACTTGTGGTGCCACCTGTATTTTAATATATATTTAAACAACTTTTTTCCTTTTATTTTGAGACTGCTAAATTAAAATGATACTATCAGATTTGCAACTGTGGTTTTATTAATACTCTATTTTTAACGATTTTTCCCTCTTATTGAGAAAATCATATAACAACCATTATGTCAGTTTCTCAACTGTGGTTTTATCTAGTGTCCTGAAACATTGTGTGTTTATTGATAATGACTGGTGTCTTCAATTGCTGAGGACTGGTGGTGCCACCTGTATTTTAATATATTTTTAAACAACTTTTTTCCTTTTATTTTGAGACTGCTGAATTAAAATGATACTATCAGATTCGCAACTGTGGTTTTATCTAATGTCTTGAAATATTATTGTTTATAGTAGGGCTGAAACGGGTACATAATTTTGGACTCGAGTACCCGATAGGCATTATCCGACCCGGACTCGAGTACCCGTTACCATGGCAACGCTGTAAAGTTAAACGGACATCTGCTTATCAAAACATACATAAATTTGACTTCGTGACGGTTTGACTTTATCCAAACGATATAGATACTAAAATTTAGCAGAGTGGAAAATTCCATTTATTCGGAAGCATATAACTAATAAATGTAAGTCTCTTCGAACTAAACTATACAGTATGATTATAACTTCCATGATGATTAAATAGGCAGTGACTGCCAGTAAATTTGCAATACTCGGTAAGAGATAACCGGACTCGAGTACTCGAGTACTCCTTTCAGCCCTAGTTTATAGGGCCCCGCTTCAAGCGGATGCCCTATAGTAATCACCATGTCTGTCCGCCTGTTCATCTTTCTGTATGTCTATCAAAGTTGTTTCCTGATGATAACTCAAATTTGGATAGACATATGAATTTCAAACTTAGCCAACCTCTAACGCAAAAACTCTGTTTCTTTCTTTCAAGTTGAGAAATGGGGTCAATGGTCAAGGTCACATATGACCCACTTATTTTGAAGATCGTAACTGCATGTTAAGCCAAACTTTTTATCCCAAACCTTCCATCTTGCAAATATAGCTGACATGATAATAGGGGAAGACCCTGATCGATATTGGGGTCTCAGGGTCAAAGGTGAAGGCCACAAGCGCCATCTGTCCGCATTTTTGTTTCCTATTGTAAGAACCCTTTTGTTTTGTGGTCATGAGGTAAAAGGTCAAGGTCACAGGACCCACTTATTTTAAAGGTTGTGGATGCATTTTAAGCCAAACCTTTCATCCCAAACGTTCCATCCAACACATGCATGTAGATGACCTGCATGTAAGAAATGAAACATTAGTTTTGGGATCATAAGCTCAAAAGTCAAGGTCACAGGCCATCTGTCCTATATTTGTTTTTGAATGATAATTCCAGTTTGGATTAACATATTGTTTTCAAATTTGATTTATATATGTTCCCCGAATAAGGGTAATCGTGCAATACAACGGACCCATCTCACATGGTCTCACAAAAAAGTGTGACCACATTTCAATGAAAAAACTGGTTCATGTAAAAGTTGAAGATCCGGCGCATCTAATGATACAATATTTTTGTATGTTTGATATAAATATATTTTGCTACAAACTGTCGAAAAAGGGTAGTTTGCTGAAAATACCCATAATGACGTCGTGTCAAAGACGTTCTCAGCCGACGTCATAAATCCACAGTACTGTACATGCATACCATGTTAAACAAAAGGATGATGTCTAATAAAAATTACAGTCAATATATCTTTTTATGCATAGATAGAGAGACAATTTTACCTCTAAATATCCATATTTCCCAAGATTTAATAAAAGTTGACGACGTCGTGCCGCCAAAAACATAAACATGCAACTGTCGTCTGTGAATGTATTCGACTGATCACGTTAACTCTTGCTCTATTCAGCTTTGTCTCTATGTACGTTTTATATGTCAAATAAATATAAATTGTGTTATAAACAGTCATTTTTGTGGACAGAGTATAAAGACTACATTTTAGACATGTCATTATATCTTATTTATTTTTTTTTTTGTCCTGTTAGACTACTTTATGTAAGGACAATCAGATGGGAACATCCCCGCCCCATGAGTAACAGACCGGTAGCCCTTAAAATCGAGACGAACGCGGGAGAAACACGGGACCATGTTGGGCATATCATCCATATGTGACCACATTTTATAATATTATATATATAATACAAACTTATATGGCTGGTCAAATAAAATGTGGTCACACCTTATTTTTGTTAATATTTATTGGTAATAAATGTGGTCACGCCATATGTGACCATATTTTATAATATTATATATATAATACAAACATATATGGCTGTTCAAATAAAATGTGGTCACACCTTATTTTTGTCAATATTTATTGTAAAAAATGTGGTCACACCATATGTGACCACATTCTAAAATATTATATATTTATTACAAACTTATATGGCTTGTCAAATAAAATGTGGTCACACCTTATTTTTGTTAATATTTATTGTAAAAAATGTGGTCACACCATGTGACCACATTTTATAATATATTAAATATATATATATATATATATATATATATAATACAAACTTATATGGCAGGTCAAAAAAAATGTGGTCACACCTTATTTTGTTAATATTTATTGGTAATAAATGTGGTCACATCATGTGACCACATTTTATAATATATATATATATATATATATATATATATATATATATATATATATATATAATACAAACTTATATGGCAAGTCAAAATGTGGTCACACCTTATTTTTGTCAATATTCTTTGGTGAAAAATGTGGTCACACCATTTGTGACCACATTTTATAATATTCTATATTTAATACAAACTTATATGGCTGGTCAAGTAAAATGTGGTCACAACTTATTTTTGGCAAAATTTATTTTTAAAAATGTGGTCACACCATATGTGACCACATTTTATAATATATATATATATATATATATATATATATATATATATATATATATATATATATATATATAATACAAACTTATATGGCTGGTCAAAGTGTGGTCACACCTTATTTTTGTTAATATTTATTTGTAATAAATGTGGTCACGCCATATACGACCATATTTTATAATATTATATATATAATACAAACATATATGGCAGTTAAAATAAAAAGTGGTCACACCATATGTGACCCATTCTAAAAATTATATATTTATTACAAACTTATATGGCTTGTCAAATAAAATGTGGTCACACCTAATATTTGTTAATATTTATTGTTAAAAATGTGGTCACACTATGTGACCACATTTTATAATATATTAAATATATATATATATATAATACAAACTTATATGGCTTGTCAAATAAAATGTGGTCACACTTTATTTTTGTTAATATTTATTGGTGAAAAATGTGGTCACACCATGTGACCACATTTTATAATATATATATATATATATATATATATATATATATATATATATATATATAATACAAACTTATATGGCCGGTCAAAATGTGGTCACACCTTATTTTTGTTAATATTCTTTGGTGAAAAATGTGGTCACACCATTTGTGACCACATTTTATAATATTCTATATATAATACAAACTTATATGGCTGGTCAAGTAAAATGTGGTCACACCTTATTTTTGGCAAAATTTATTTTTTAAATGTGGTCACACCATATGTGACCACATTTTATAATATTGTATATATAATACAAACTTATATGGCTGGTCAAATAAAATGTGGTCACAACTTATTTTTTTATTGGTAAAAAATGTGGTCTCTTGGTTTGAAAAAAATTCAGGATTAAATTTAGAAAAAAAAGGGATATGATGATGTAAGAATATATTTAAATGTGGTCACAACACCTTTTTTTACTATTTCTAACTACTAAATGTGGTCACACAATTTATAAAAAAGAGATCACACCTTAATAATGTCATTAATTATAACTAATAAATGTTGTCACACTTTAAAATTATTTTATTAAAAATAAAGGATATTATTATGTTAGTATAACAAAAAAATGTTGTAACATAATGCGGACGAACGTGTTTCTCCCGTGTCTCTCTTGATTTAAAGTGCATGACTTGTCACGTGACACTCGACATTTGTTTACGTTCTGGCGGCAGGGCGTCGTCACCTTGAACGTACATCAAGTGAAATGTGGATAAAAAGAGGTAAAAAAGTATAAACATATATGGGTAATTTTATATATTGACTGTAAATTTTATAAGATATCATCTAAATGTTTAACATGGTATATATGTATAATTCTGTGGATTCATGACATCGGCTCAGAACGTCTTTGACACGACGTCATTTTAGGTATTTTCGGCAAACTACCCTTTTTCGACAGTTTGTAGCAAAATAAATATATAAATAACATACAAAAATATGATATCATTAGATGCGCCGGATCGTCAACTTTATCATGCAAAAAAAATTTTAGTGAAATGTGGTCACACTTATTTGTGAGAGAGAGAAATATAGGTCCGTTATTTTGCACGATTACCCGAATAAGTAAGAACCCTTTTTATTTTTGCGTCATGAGGGCAAAGGTCAAGTTCAAAGGGTAGAAGCGTTATTCAGAATTATGTCAAATCACATTCTTTATCAGGATTTGGGCTGAACCAGAACCTGATGAGGGTTTTGACTGGTCTGAATCCCTATTATGATTTAGTCTGAATGTTATGAAAAATATTCTCATAATCAATTTCAGCTGAGCGCCGTGACCCATATGCCCCATGTTTTACAAAGCTGTTGTCGTTTGCAAATAAAGGTTTGCCCATCAGACTATTTTCACATCAGAAATGAAGTAAAGCATAAACTGTTTGTTAGATTTATGTCCTTTGGGTAATTATCTTGTTAATCATCTGGGGGGTTAATCGTCAGTGGTAATTGTTCGGAGGTAATTTTCCTTAGGGAAAGTGTCTTAAATGTTGTTTATGCTATATTTAAAACGGTGTTCTTATTTAATTAGATTGCCACAGAACATCAATTTGCGTTTTATTTTTGTATGACACGGTTGATTCTTTAAACATACACAAAGACGTTTTTGCTAATCATTATACATATTAAGCAATATTTTCCTTGACATTAATAACGATACTATATTGGATCTTTTACAAGGTAACTGTGGCCTTTAATGTCTTAACGTAGCCTTAACGAATGGTCCTAACCCTTCGATAAAATAACGAAGAATCGGTCAAGTTAGCGAAAAGGGTGAATTAACGATTTTGTTTGAGGAACCGAAATTAATCATTCCGAGTGCTTAACGAATTCGTTAACTTAACGATCGCTTCGAGATCATGCCCCTTGTCCTATTGTTGCTTTAAGGTTTTTCCAAAAACCAGTCAGGAAAGGTTTTATGCCACATGGCCGTTCTGTATGGCCGGCCTATCGGAAACTTTCGGCGATCCTCGGGATGGTGAGGATCTATATACATAATAATAGTCTTGATATCGCCTCTATTCCGGCCTCTATAAAAAAATCTAAATCTAACCGTTAATGATAAAAATAGAACTTTTAATTATCTGAAAGTTTTATTTCTTTTCAGGGGGTAAATCAAAGATTCTGAGATCAGAACTCTGTCTCTGGTGACCAAGACAACAATGCCATAGAAAAGGAAAAGAGAAAAGAAATATTACGCAGGAGAGCCGGCTATTCTTCAGACTTTACACTGGCTACAGTAGAGCGCCAAACTTCCTAATGCCGTTTTTCCGAAAATTTGTAGTGACCATTGGTGACCCTATTAATTAGGCCGATGTTGTCGCCGAGGCAAAAGTATGAAAACTACAGCTAACCACCCAACGCCCGAGAAAGCGGCCGAACAGTTTTTCCAAGAGCACTTGTGTGTTATCAACCATATCTCGTTTGTACTCGAGCTAATTCGTCGGCTTGGGCTAGGGTGTCAAGCAAAATAACTGAGCAGTTCAATCGCTTGAGCATTAGCGAGGTATCATGCATACATGGTTTATGCTCGAGCAGGTTTATCTCCACTATATATATAGCATGCGAGCCTTGCAATACACATGAGCAGCTCACTCCCGTGAACATTTGTATCGACTTGAACTCGCCATTATTCACCATTTCACTTTTACTGTTAAGAAGATTACTACCCAAACAAGATCACCAAGCTGTCATTTGGCAGAAATTTGGAATCAGTGAAGAAAACACGAACCGCGTTATATGCTTTGATGACAAACTGACAGTCCGTGAGCGGCTCGACAGTGCATGGTGACAAGCCTGCCATCATCGCGACGAATTTCAACATTGGCATTTCAACATTACCCACATAAAGAATAGCAGAGAGAAACTTGTCGAATACAAAATGAACTTAGCCTAAAGGAAAATATAAATTATCCATTTTAAAAGCTAGGCTCTATGGTCGTTCCAAAACTTGCTTTTCACTCGTTGTACGTGTGCTGCACTGGCGCCGCCTTCGGAACAATGCCATTGGCAATGGCGATGTCATTTGCAATTTTCCTCCGGTGACTTTTTTTTAAAAAGGGCACGGATGTATCTTAAAAAAAAGTAAGACTGATCTTTGGCAACCAAGGTCCAATATTTTGTTATATGTCCAGGTCGCCAATTTCATAGGTCGAAAAGAAACACGGTATTCCCCGGGTAACATGGCATAAAGTTAATCATTAACTGTCGTTTGTCGACCCCCGACCCGTTTCCCTGAAGTTCGTTTTTCCTAACAAAAGGCTTGTCCCCGACCCTTTCGGGAAAAACGGCGCTCTACTCTCTCTCTCTCTCTCTCTCTCTCTCTCTCTCTATATATATATATATATATATATATATATATGTAACCCTCCCAGCATGTGGCTTTGGCAATGTTTGGCGCGGTGCAATGTGGGAGAGTGATGTATCTTATGAAAGACTTTCTGTTAAATATCCTTATTAGATAAGTGTGTTGGCATTTCAGCTGTTACGACCACTTATTATTCCATTTATTATATTGTTTATTGCCTAAAAAGTGTGTCGAGGGATCCATCGTTAACAGAAAAAAATAGTACAATCTTAGTGAGTCTTACGTATATCATACAACCGATTAAAATTACCACACGTAACACGATAAAGGAGGATGATGAGTTGCTATTGATTTTGTGTCATGTTTAACATATTATAACAATGCCAATGCCCTGATATGTACCATTGTGTGTGGTTAGAGCGGTAACTTCATAATTATCTAGACAGGGTTAAAGTCCGTGTGGGTATTTGAGGCCACATCGACTCGTGCGGTCATGACTAGGTTGTGTTTATTTGACAAATCATCAGGCCGTCTGTGTCGGACCTTGCAGGTAAGTCGAACACTTTGATGCACAAATACAGGTACATACATTCCTTTTGGATGGTACCTCGCGGACGGATGTGTTGTAAACATATAGATATACACGAGGAGGCATGAGGTAAACACACATACGCACAAGTTCACTTGTCCTCTTACATACTGACACACCAACTTTCTAAATAAGTAATGTATGGATTACAATGAAAATTGCCATGCAAGAAAACCATGGATATCTTTATAAGCAAGGGGCCCAATCACCTATCTGACCTTTATAAACTAAAGGTAATTCCTTGGAGCTTTCATAAAAATAGGCCAGAAAACGTGGATATCACCGCACATAGGCTGTTTGTTTTGTTTATATCAACGTGTATATCATTAGGGGGAGGGGGTCCGCCAAAATAATGAAAATAAATTCAACAAGGACATCTAGCAGCAAGTCAGATAAGCAAGAGCTTTGCAGCTGGCGTTTTGCAACAAGTAACTTTTCTTCCTCAGCTTATATGCAACCTACCACCTTAGTGACATTTTTCCCCGTTTTTCAACATTTATACCTCAGCATATATGCAACCTTCCAACTTAGATTACATTTTTCCCCCGTTTGTCAACATTTCTGTGTTTACTTAGATGTTGTTGATAAACAAGTTTACAAAGCCTTCACCAGGGCCTTATAAGAGCTTTTTACAACCAAAATTAACCTTGGATCATGAATAATATAAACAGAGGAAGCAAGAAATCACATAAATTCTTTATCAAAAGGGAGGTGAATCGGCACCTTAAATAAACTAGTGGCTGACCCTGTAATCCTTTTGCATTTTTCTCGCAATGTTAGAGACTAACAAGTTACAGCAATCGTGTCAGCGTCTTACCTGTGGTAAATAAAATTAATATGCTTATACTGACCATCGATAGTTTTTCCCTAGTCCTTTTACAAAGACTCTCCGGGGATCATTCTTTGTCCGTCGTATGTCTGGTCGTCTGTCCGGCCGGCCGTTAACAAGGCACAAATTGTGACCGTTTGATCTTGAAACTGTTTACTTTATATCCAGGTAGATCCTTGGTAAATCTCCATCCATGCAAAAATTTTAGTGACTGTGACCTATAGTTTTGCGTTTTATTGTGTGTTTTTTGCACGTAGAATTGTGTTAGTGTTCTAGGCTGCAAAACTAAAATTTTGCACTCAACCCTAAAACTTAAACATTATGCATCAACTGCTCATATAACATTGTAACCATGCAAATATAAAGAAAATCGACCAAGCCAGTTCCTCAAAAATGTTGCGGATACTATTGAAAAATTTTAACATTTTCATTTGCTGACGTATGACATTCATACAATAGATCAAATATCTTAGCGATGATTGAAAGGATCATAGTCTTTCAGCTATGGAAGACTGGTGGTGCCTCCTACATTTTCTTTCTTTTTTCTTGATTACTCAGATATTATGGCCGTCCGTCCGTTAACAAAGCACAAATGGTAAAAGTTTGATCTAGAAACTTTTTACTTTATAAAATCTCCTTCCATATAAAAATAGGTTACTGTGATCTGTATGTTGCGAGTTTTCCTATTTTTGTGTGTGTTGTGTATTTGTGTACAATAATCCCAGATCTGCATGTACAAGTTCGGAGGTTGGATTTGTTCACGACACCCGGACGAGAGTCTCGCGAAACCTTACTCGAGAGTATGTATCATGGCGAATGAAAGTTCGTTTTCAACTAACCGAGTTAGTCATACAAAATATCTTGCGACGACGATGTAAGCTGACATCACGCTTTCGCCACCCAACCCATTCCTACGGAACCAAGTCAACCAACAGTCCCATGGAAGCGCTAGTATACCGCTGTCCAGACATATTTGACGGCAAAGCTCTCGACACACTGAGAAGCAACGACTGAAGCGCGGAAACGCGCCATCTTGATTCACTTGGAACGGAGGGTCTAAGACTCTTTCACTCCATACCTGGAAGTGATACTTTCACTTACGCTGAAACTATTATTGCATTAGAAAACACTTCTGACCTCACAAATCAGCCATGAGGGACCGTTACCACTTTTGTTTTTTTTTTTTTTGCGAAATTTTCGTCTCTCATTTTATTTTACAATTTAGTCACTTTTAATGTAATAAAGATATAGTGAGTGCATTAGTTAGCATTAGTAAAGCATTCTGTGAAACAATGGTAAATCTTGTTAAATCTTACACTGTTTGCCGTCAAACGGTAAAAAGCCAGGCTTGGCTGGAATATTCTTAACTCAATTACCCTTTAGGTTAGAGATGCCTAGTTTATATTGAATTTGATGTCATTTTTTTAAAGTTTTGTCTGACACAATTGCAAGTCACTTCAAATCGTACACAGTTTGCTTCTACGTGTTGTAACTTATGCCATTTTCAAAGCATGCCTTACAAAAAAAATGAGAAACTTGCATAAATTACCAAAATTATACAGCACATGGTTCCATTACCTACATTTCAGTAGGTTAAACGATATGCACATTTAAGCCACATTTTGTACATTCTAAAAATGTTGCAAATATTCACAGTCGTACCTTAATTTCAGAAAATTTCAGTAGTTAATTTCAATAGCGAAAAAGTACATCCTAATAGTTAATCATTTGTCAAAATAAAAAAAAAAACTGACAAAGTTAACCTTCTTTCATGAATCACTGCTCTGCAAGCCTGTATATGTGAGGCAAATTAAATTTGTGTCAGAATCACTAAACATATTTGGAATGGGTTTAATCGAAATTTCGATGGCCAAATTCAACTCAGCACGGTCAAATTAACACAAATCGATATATTACATGACATGTTTTCTGAAGAATATACTTCCTTAAAAGACTTGTCAATAATTGCGGCCATCTTGAAAAATAGAGGCCATCTTGGATTATTTTTATTTACGTATCTGTCAAAATTGACTGGTGTCAACTAAAAAAACATTATTAGAGCCAAACAATTAACATTTAATAATAATTTGATGGGAGTTCAGCCTGCTTCAGGATCATTTGTGGGAAATAATGTCATTGGCGGCCATTTATAAAAATGGCGACTATCTTGGAGATTGTCGGAATTCTCAGTGGCTATGCCTTTATTTTTTATCTAGGTAACGCTAATTGCCTTTGTTTCAGATTTCATACTTGCATCACCATTTGCACTTTTCTTATGCTAATCGATAGTTATCCGCTCCACTTAAGACAATAGAAGTGTTTGAGTTGTTAATCTCCCAGTCATCACAAAAAACATACCATTCAGTTTCCCATTCTATGTCACCAAACAAGAGTTCTAGTTTAATGGGAGTTGATTTCTTCAATACGCTTTGCTTCCCACCAATGCACAATGGTGAGCCCATTCAATCAGTGAATGTACAATCAGAATACCCAGAAGTTTTCACTAGATTTGGAAAAGTGTCACAGTTTAGACACACGCCTTGAGTTGACACTTCTTCTACTCCTGTGTCTCTAAACCTACGGAGACTTCCTTTAACATGCGTGAGGAATTTTCACAAGAACTTTGCAATATTGATTAATCTCCATGGATATCCAATTTGGTAATTGCTCGAAGAAAATCAGGTAAATTGAGACAGTACGTCGACCTGACCAACTGCCTACCATGGAGGAGCTGCAACAACATTTACAGGTGCTCACCTGTTCACAAAGCTTGATCTGCGTCGCAGCTATCTTCAGATTCCCTTGGACCTCGCAGATCTACAGAACGGAAACGAACTTTCTTGTGTCTTGGGCGCGGCTAACTTCTATCTGAAATTTGTGCCATTTTATGCTGACATTGCAGATCCACTCCGCACACTTCTACGCCAAGTCCAGGCTTGGGAATGGGCTGATGAACAACGTAAAGCTTTCATTGAATTGGAAGAACGCATTGTGTCAGCACCAACTCTCGCTCATTTCGATTAGGAACTCCCAATAATTGTTGCTATAGAAGCATCGTAAATCGCCATTGGAGCCGTATTGTCACAGAAAGGATGGAGTGTTGAACATCCAGTCCTGTTTGCTTCCAGGACTCTGTCACCTACAGAGCGCAAATACTCCACCGGAGAACGCGAAGCCTTAGCCTGCGTCCTTGCTTGTGAGCACTGGCATATACTGCTCTATGGACGTCTGTTCACACTGCGTACAGACCACTAAGCTCTCACTGCACTCTTAGATACAACAGGTTCAGATAATAAACCTCTGCGTATCTACCCATGGCCAGACAGACTTCAACACAATTTCCAAGTTGAGTGAACACCAGGTCATACAAACAGTGGTCCAGACATGCTTATTCGACTAGTGCACCCACCAAGTTCTGATATACCACGGAGTGTGTGCAATCCCTGCATGATGCAGATGTTCTGCATATCAACACATCGTTTGTAACGCCATCTGTATAACAAGCTGCTTTAGACAAAGACCCTGTTTTTTAACAGGTTAGGCAGTACACCATTGATGATGGCCAAAAACCGTTTCGGATGAATTGAAACCCTACCAGCATGTGAATAACGAATTGTCTGTGTGGAATACTTATTGCCTGGCAAGGGGCGCTGAAGCAGTTATACCACAAACGCTGTACCAATGAGTGCTAGACATGGCCCATGCGGGCCATCCTGGAATTGTGCGCATGAAACAGCGATGTCGCGAGGTAGTCTGGTGGCCAAAATTCGCATATAGTAGTACATGTTCAGCGCTGTAAAGCTTGTGGTATCAGCAACACAGGTATCAAAGCCGATCAGCCTCCTGTTCAACCTATCACATGGCCCCAACGTCCTTGGCAAAAGAACCAAATTCACCACAATCATCTAACGAAACACACTCCGGCTGAGTTAATGATCGGTAGGAAAATTAGATTGCTATTAGAGAAGCTGACATCCCAGGCACCAGTCCCGCAGCAAATCACTGACAAAGCAGAGGATATTGCCAAACGGCAAAAACAAAACCAAAACGTATACAGACCGGATTCGCAGAGCCAAGCTCCAAAACTAAAGTCTGGCGATTATGTTCTGCATAAGGGGCCTTTTCCATGCGCGCGGAAACGCGCGCGTTTCCGCGCGCTGAAAAAATCGCGCAAGTGTAAATCAGATATACCTTTTCCATGCACGCGGAAACGCGCGCGTTTCCGCGCGCGTGTAAAATCGACATCGTGCGATGTGCGATTTTTCAGCGCGCGTTTCCCCGCGCGGAAAAGTCGCACCAGTGTTAATCATGTGTCCCTTTTCCATGCGCGCGGAAACGCGCGCGGGTGAGTCTTGTTGTAGAGGCCAAGGACACAAAAGCTCTCTGCTTGCAGACGCCCCAGCATTGAAAATGGTGACAAATCATACTTTATCGCTGCTCTGCTTTTCCACTTTATTTAATATATATATATATATATATATATATATATATATGTATTATTCTGCATGTCAATAGTAATGAAAACTATACGTTCCTGTAAATATAACGAAAGTTATAAATGCATGGATGAATACAGTGACATGTACATGTACATGCTTGACATGTTACTGGGAACGATTTAGGATGGGGATTCCCTTGTAAGAGCACGTAATGCGTAGGGAGGATTCCGCGGAAACGCGCGCGTTTCCGCGCATATGGAAAAGCTAAATTCAGCGCGTTCTTTTCAGCGCGCTGAAACGCGCGCGTTTCCGCTCGCATGGAAAAGGGGCCTAAGTGACCATTCCAGCAGCACAAACTGTCTCTAGTCCTGTCGGATCCCAAACAGATACAACAGCAGGTAGGACCTTCGACGTACAGACTCGCAGACGGAACTGTTTGGAATGCACGACGCTGTGTGCCTACAACTTGTGATTCGTCGGACACAGCTCTTCCATTCGCCATGTTTGGTGATGGGCCGGCCATCGCACCACAAACTGTGGTGCACGGTGGACAACCAAGGAGATTCCGCTGACCTCCGCGTTATTAAAGAGACTTTGTAATTGACATGTTCACATTTAAGTTATTCTATTACAGACGTGTCAAGTACAGTATAACTCGTACCCATATCGTAATTTTGTGACTGTTCATCAGTATAAAGTATAAAGGTTTGTTTTAAAATGGAAGAAAATATGTTGTGTACTTGTGTACTATAATCCCAGGTATAAGTTCGGAGGCTGTATTTGTACGCGACACCCGGACGAAAGTCTTGCGAGACCGGACTCTCGAGTGTGTATCATTGCGAATTGGTTTGTATATTCAACTGATCTAGTCTAGTTAGTTATACAACAGTTTTTATGTGTTTGTAAGCACAAATGTAATGTGGAAATTATGCACTATCTGAAAAGATAAGGCGTTGAATTGTAATGTTATAAATGTAAATTATGATCCATGTACAATTGTCTCGTCCCAAGACGTGTGATTCAGATCCGCTCTGCTCATCTCCGTCAACAACGTCTTTGGAACGACTCTTAGGAAAACGCCTCGTAAGGTTCCAAATAGGAGACCCCTTTGGAATCGAATAATTGACATTTCAAGCGATGTCAACATAAAATAAATACCTTTTTGTTGTCTTTGGATGTTTTATGAAACATCTGCAAAGTATTGGCACCAAAACAATGCTCAATAGCCCAACTTATCCATGATTTTGCCAAGAGCTGATGTGTTTACATAGAGAACAAGCCGCCATGATTACATGGAGTGACCCACAGTCCTTTGCAACGGGATTAAGACTGGGAACCCGCTCTGATCTTATCGCTGTTTGAACTGGAAAAAGGGGCGATAATAGATGTCGATGGAGGGTACCAGTCGATCAACGTCCGCTCATTACAAATTCCTGTATATTGTTATGTTTAAATCACCGCGGGCTTATATGGATCATTAGGGATAATGTTTCATTAATATATTAAGGTAAGAACGTGGCAAAGTTGCCAGAAAGACCCATTTACTATCAAATACACTAACGGATGCATTTTGGTGTGTATATTTAGTAGTTTTAAGGGTTTTTTTGTGCCTTCTACCTGTGTCTACCATTTCACCATTACGAGGCCTAACTGTACAGACCATTCCGTGATCGTATCACAGTTGTGCATCCGCAACAACATGTACAAATTTTCATAAGCTCTCTATACACGTATATAAAAAATATTGCGAACTTAATGTCATTTTTTTAGCTCAGCTGACTGAAAGACATATGAGCTATAGCAATCATTCTTTACCGACCGTCTGCTTGTCTGTCCTTTTGTCGGTCTGCCTGTTCACCAGGCACAAATCGTAACCACTGGACTTAAAATCTTCATACTTGACATCTAGGGAGGTCCATGAAAAATCTTCTTGCAAACCTGAAATAAGGTCTCCGTTACCCATATCCTTCGAACTTTAGGGCATGTAAATACTCCTAAGAATAATTAAAAAAATGATGCATTGTTCACCATGATTCTTTGTATGCATATTCTTCATGGAGTGTTTCATCAGTTCCTGCAGACTGGTGGCGTCACCTATATTTTCTTTTTCAAATTTTTACGCATTTTTTTTTCTCTATTTTTGAGACCTTCATAGATGCGGTCGTCTATTAACAGGGCACAAATCGTAACCATTGAACCTAGAATCTTCTAACTTGACATCCAGCGAGGTCCATGAAAAGTATTCTTGGAAACCGGAAATTAGGTCTCTGTTACACATATCCTACAAGCTATGCGCATATGCTTCAATTGAATGGGGATACCACCTATAAAATTTGGCATTCAGATGATAAAATGCCTTTTGTGAATGGCTTCCTAGTCAGCTGAGCATCATGACCCACAGGTCACTTGTTTACGAATCAAATTAGGAATAAACAAACGTATTCCTTTAAATTGTCTAATGCCATCACTGAATACATGGCTGTTTATGTTTTTGTTAAAATATTAACAACCGGAAATATGATGTGAAATGCTAACTGTGTGTAAATGTGTTATATTTGTTGTTATTGCTCTTGTTGGTATTGGTTGGCAGTTTTTGTTGTTGTGTGCGTGCATTGTAATAGAAATGCATGGCAATAAAAAAAAAAAGCTTCGTTTTGTCATGGAGCCTTTAATCACAAGTTAAGGACGCTATTTAAAAAATCAATAACACGTTTACAAACTAAAAACGTATCGGGTACATGAAAGGGGATCGAATTTAAGTTTCATTATCTGTGATATATAATATAAACAAGCCGAGACGATTCAATATATATATATATATATATATATATATATATATATATATATATATATATATATATATAAATTATATTTAATCTAAATCCAATAAAAAAGTTACTCATTTGAATTTTAAAGTAACGTAAAACATATTTACAATAATAAAAGAGAGAAAGGCTAATAAAGACACGGACATACGGCAGCCAACCTGACATCTGACGTCCTAGTTAGCTCAGCTGACTGTGAGTCAACTGAGCTATAGTGATCGGACTGCGTCCGTCGTCCGTCAGTCTGTTGGACTGGCACGTTTTGACACCAATTGACCTAGAAGCCTATAACTGAATATCCAGACAGGGCCATAAAAAATCTACTTGGAAACCTGAAATTAGGTCACTGTGACTTATATCCTTATAGCAAAGGGGCACGTAAGTACCCCCCAGAATAATTGAAAATTTGATTCAAAACCGCCAATATCTTGACAATTCATGCATGGATTGCTCTGAATTTTGGTTTTAATATTGTCCATGACTAGGGTTATTAGTTCCCGAAAATTGGTGGCGCCACTTCCGATTTTTTTCCCTGTTTTTGAGACTGTCACATGACAGCAATTGAGTCCGTTTTACGATTTTTTTCCTTTATTAAGAGAATGCCAAATTATATTGAAACTATCAAATTTGCAACTGTGGTTTCATCAGTCCTGAAACCTTGTTTGTTATTAGGGCCCCGCTTGGGTAAGCAGATGCCCTATAGTAATCCACCTGTCTGTGTGTCTGTCTGCCCGTATGTTTGTCTTTTTGTACGTTGGTCATTTTGTTTCCTGGTGATAACTCCAGTTTGGCTTGATATACATATTTCAAACTTGAACTATATATGGCCCACCTCTATCGCAAGATCTCCAATTATTTTGGGGTCATGAGGTCAAACGTCAAAGGTCAAGGTCACAAACCCCCTTATTTAGAAAGATTGTAGATGCAATCTTGATACTTGATTTATATATGACCCATCAACAATGTTAGACCCGTATTGATTTTGGGTCAAAGGTCAAGGTCACAGGACCGACTTATTTATAAAGACTGTAGATGCATTTAAGCCAAACTGTTCATCCCAAACCTTCCATCTAGCACATAAGCTGACCTGCCAATAGGGAAAGATTCTGATTGATAAATGGGTCATGAGGTAAAAGGTCAAGGTCACAGGGGCCATCTGTCTGCATATTTGTTTCCGGATGATATCCAAGTTTTTAATAACATTTTGGTTTCAAAGTTGACTTTTATATGACCCACTAACAATGCAAGACCAGTATTGATTTTTGGGTCAAAGGTCAAGGTCACAGGATCGACTAATTTATAAAGATTTTGGATGCATTCAAGCCAATTAGGAGATGAACTGGTTGTTTTTGGGGGTTACTAGGTCAAGGTCAAGGTAACAGTGGCCATCTGTCCATTTATTTGTTCCTAAGTGATATCTCCATTCTTTTGACTACCATATTGGTTTCAAATTGGATTTAAAAATATTTTTATATACCTTTAAGTGACTGCTCCAGTCAAGGGCTCAAGGCGTCTGCGCAAGAGCAGCTGGGGTTCCGACCCATTCTCCACACGCGAGATCCCGTCTATGAAGGTGAAGGACATAGACCTTGACTCTGTACGGAAGCTGGCTCCGACCAGGCATATGAACATGAGGTTAGGAGTGGAATGTCAGATAACAGAAATCGCAATGGAAAACAAGGTAAAACAGCTAAAGACATTGTAGATAGCATGTTGCCGATTCTGACAAATGGAATCTCAGTTGCTGTATTAATCGCCACAGTGGGTGCAACTATAGTGGTTTGCTGCAATCCATGCAGTGAATACAGTCTATAAACAAAAAGGGACATGACAGAATAGAGCAAGTTGTGAGTCACCTTCAGAAGAAAACATTGACAAACAGATACAGAGTTGACAAATTAGGTTAATTGTGCATTATAGGTTTTTCTGTGAAAGGCTTATGACACCACCATTTTATGGTTTTATAATAAGAAGAAATGTATACTTAAACTATAGCTTATATAAGAATAAGGCATATAGAGTTAAATAACCAATACATTTGATTTATAATGACAAAATATGCTCAAATATGTACAACGTCATGACAATCTGAGCCAATAAATTCGACTTAGAAGAGTTCGACAATGACTGTCAAACAATAACACCTTTCATTATAACCCTTATTTTGCTTAAAGTATAAATCTCCTCTATATTACAGAATATAACTTTTGTTTTAATTTGCGTTAAAGATCGTTAAATAGGCCACTGAAAAAAAACTAAAATGCACATTTACCCGAATTAGAGCAGTTTTCCCAGGAGAGAAAATGTAAAGATGCTTGGGATGCCTGAGAAACATGAAGAGAGCTTCGAGTTAACCATGGAAAAGACAGTAGATCTGCTCAACAGGATTGATGTACATATCAAAGACTGTGACATATCTGCTTGTCACAGAGTCAACTCTAAACTCAAATCATACCCTGGACCAATCATATGTAAATTTGTTTCGAGGCAAACCAAAAAAGTGAGTAATGGACAACAAGAAAAAACTGTAAGGACTCAATAAACCAAAAATCTTCGTCAACGAGGACCTGACGGCATAGAAGATAAAATCATTCCTCTACGTGAAGACCCTTGAAAATTTTAACCAAAGAACTGTACACTCTAGGGATGGCAAGATACTGTGCCAGCAGGACAATCAACATGGTATTAACAAGTGGATCACCTTGTTGTCTGCTGATGACTTGTTTAAACTGGATGTACAGGACATTGAACAGCTAGGACTGGGTGATTGTATGATAATTGTGCAGGATGTACCTTGCATGCATAGGACAGGATTGCAGTACCAGGTAAAACTGTCATCTTCTTGGTGGCAATTACTCCGATTGTAATAATCCGTGATCCATGAACATAGATATGCAAAATCATATTTTTACATGAATTAAAGTCTGAAATGTTGGAGCGTTAAGAGGAAACTAAGAGTTCATAGAATATTCGAAGAAATATGATGTAACTTGCTTCTGTGAAACAAAAGTTGATGATGCAGATATACCAAATATCACAGATTAAAAAAAAAATATATCCAATGTCCAAATTTGTGAATTGATGGTAGAAACAGAGGATAAGGCATACCAATAGAGCTGTTAAATGAAAAAGAAACTTCATAATATTCTCATCCAAGCAGCAAATGAAACATATGGTGAAGAAATAAAAATAATAGTGACCAGTACAAGTAATTTTAAAAAAGGCCCAAAAAGTACCGTATTAGTGAAGAAACCATTTAAAAAAATTAAAAAAATCGAACACGTAGAGAAAGCTATCAGAGAAACTAGCAAGCAGTATAAGAAACTCATTAACGAGGATAGGTTATTGGGTTATAGGGAACAGATTGCAAAACTCAGAACTAGCAAAGTTGAAATCCAAAGTTTTATTGGTCAGTCTTGAATAAAAACAAAGCTTAACTACAGATAAATCATCAAAGTTTAGAGGAATTCTACACTTAATTTAAGAATCTAGCGGGTCAAGGAACGAAAATAACTGATAATTTGATAGAGTAGCGGGAGAGAAAAATCATCAGGATGACCATGTAGAAATCATTAATGCACCAAAAACAGCAGATGAGATTGAAAAATGTATAAAGAATTTTTAAAATGGTTAAGCATGTGGACCAGATAATAAGTTTTAAATGAATTTATTTAGACCTCTAAAATATTCTGCTTGTGCTGGTCAAACTCTTCAATTGATGATGGACACATTCCTGATCAGTGGCTTGTCGGTATGATAATATTAATCTATAAGAATAAAGGGGACCCGGCTGATCGTGATAATTACACGGGAATAACCCTAGTGAGTTGTATGGGAAAGTTTTCTATTAGCATACCAAACAATAGACTTACTAAATATGCAGAATTATGAGAGCTTATTAAAGAAAACCAAGCTGAAATTAGTAGAAGTTATAGCACCACTGATCAAATATTCTTATTGGAAAATACAGTAGATCTGTTCATAGGAAATGTAAAACTCTTTATTGTGCCTTTATTGGTTATCGTAAAGCATTTGATACCGTACGACAAGCTGCATTCTGGCGGAAATTAAAGGAGACAGGTGTCAATGGAAAAAATATACACAGTACAGTAAAATAAATTTAAGTCTTGTATATATGCACAACGGAACACATCCAGTTATTTCAGTAGCTATTCTGAGGTAAGGCAAGGAGAAATCCTGTTGCCTTTACTCATTTCGATTTTTATAAACGATTTGGAAGATGTCCTACTTTAAAAAGGATGCGACCCTGTGTATATCACTGATGAAACAAATGAGGTGTAGTTGAGATTAATTGTGATACTGTATATGCTAATTATACAATAGTACTAGCACAATCCCCCCGGTAAATTATAGCGCCATATCGAGCCATCGGCATTACAACCAGATTCCTGGCGCCAGAGTGTCTTTACATCTAAGTCTGTGGAACGCATTATAAGGCCTTATGAAGATGCAAATATTTTTCGCCATTTCTGACAACGCTTCATGGCCTATGTTGGGAACTATGTCGTACCGCGAATAACTACGTTGTACCGCGTATGAGGCGGAGTGATATTCGGTCACATAGTTCTGTAATGTATCTAAAAACATGGCTGTTCTACTCCATGTCTTGAGTTCATTTATTCTCATGAATTGCTCGTATCTGAGTGCAACCTCTTATCACAACATGGTGGCAGCTGTTTGAGAATGAACTCTTTACACGCCCGGACCGTTTCTAGGAAGTGACATTACATCAAGTCAGCGAAACTTGGACTTTTCCCGGTCGTCAAAACTTCCATATTCCAAATCACGCGCGCAACAATGGTGACCCGCTCAGTTTTGTGTACACGATATCACGGACAATATACCTGTTATATCTTGTTATCCAGAAAGTGACTGCCTTCTCCAAGGTAAAGTGCTGACATTCTATGTCCATTATAAGTCAGACACGGTCTGATATATATCTATCATCAATAAATTACGAACTTTATCACTGTTTGTTTCACGTGACACCAGGAGGTGGCGCTCTGGTCACCAAACTCACGAACTTTGAAACCCCAATATCGCCCGGGTACCGTTACTTCTTGCATTATCGCTACGTCAGTGAGGACGTTCCTTATTAAAATATCGCTGACCACAGTGTATTACGTAGTAGCTAGTAAGTCTGTGAACTTGTCAGTATGTCTAGATATCCCGTGATGGACTGGTCACATGGTGACCACGCAGAGATGTTCAAGCTCTTCAAACAATGTATGAACTTATATTTTGATGATGAGGGTGTCACCGCTGGCTGTGTGTAAAACTCGGAAGTCGGAAGCCAAGGATTTTTCATAAATAAAGTGCTAAAACATGCACAAATTACCTCTAGATCAACACCATTTTAATTTCTATTGATAGAGTAAAGTCTGTACTATCATTCCATGAAGAATCATATAGTTATCCATTCCGTAATCTGAAAGTTATAGACGATTTTGTGCTCGGAAGCCACTCGGAAGTGCCGGGATGCGGTCCAAATGTGTAAAACTCGGAAGTCACGGAGACGCACTGGTCAACATATGGTCAGTTTAGAGCCACATGGCAAATGCAATTTCATTGTACGCATATATTTAAAGTGCTTATGATTGTGAGTATAAAATACAATACATTGTACATACTAAAATATGATAAAAGAAATCCGTTCTGGAAATGTAAAACCCTTTATTGTGCCTTTATTGGTTATCGTAAAGCATTTGATACCGTACGACAAGCTGCATTCTGGCGGAAATTAAAGGAGACAGGTGTCAATGGAAAAAATATACACAGTACAGTAAAATAAATTTAAGTCTTGTATATATGCACAACGGAACACATCCAGTTATTTCAGTAGCTATTCTGAGGTAAGACAAGGAGAAATCCTGTTGCCTTTACTCATTTCGATTTTTATAAACGATTTGGAAGATGTCCTACTTTAAAAAGGATGCGACCCTGTGTATATCACTGATGAAACAAATGAGGTGTAGTTGAGATTAATTGTGATACTGTATATGCTAATTATACAATAGTACTAGCACAATCCCCCCGGTAAATTATAGCGCCATATCGAGCCATCGGCATTACAACCAGATTCCTGGCGCCAGAGTGTCTTTACATCTAAGTCTGTGGAACGCATTATAAGGCCTTATGAAGATGCAAATATTTTTCGCCATTTCTGACAACGCTTCATGGCCTATGTTGGGAACTATGTCGTACCGCGAATAACTACGTTGTACCGCGTATGAGGCGGAGTGATATTCGGTCACATAGTTCTGTAATGTATCTAAAAACATGGCTGTTCTACTCCATGTCTTGAGTTCATTTATTCTCATGAATTGCTCGTATCTGAGTGCAACCTCTTATCACAACATGGTGGCAGCTGTTTGAGAATGAACTCTTTACACGCCCGGACCGTTTCTAGGAAGTGACATTACATCAAGTCAGCGAAACTTGGACTTTTCCCGGTCGTCAAAACTTCCATATTCCAAATCACGCGCGCAACAATGGTGACCCGCTCAGTTTTGTGTACACGATATCACGGACAATATACCTGTTATATCTTGTTATCCAGAAAGTGACTGCCTTCTCCAAGGTAAAGTGCTGACATTCTATGTCCATTATAAGTCAGACACGGTCTGATATATATCTATCATCAATAAATTACGAACTTTATCACTGTTTGTTTCACGTGACACCAGGAGGTGGCGCTCTGGTCACCAAACTCACGAACTTTGAAACCCCAATATCGCCCGGGTACCGTTACTTCTTGCATTATCGCTACGTCAGTGAGGACGTTCCTTATTAAAATATCGCTGACCACAGTGTATTACGTAGTAGCTAGTAAGTCTGTGAACTTGTCAGTATGTCTAGATATCCCGTGATGGACTGGTCACATGGTGACCACGCAGAGATGTTCAAGCTCTTCAAACAATGTATGAACTTATATTTTGATGATGAGGGTGTCACCGCTGGCTGTGTGTAAAACTCGGAAGTCGGAAGCCAAGGATTTTTCATAAATAAAGTGCTAAAACATGCACAAATTACCTCTAGATCAACACCATTTTAATTTCTATTGATAGAGTAAAGTCTGTACTATCATTCCATGAAGAATCATATAGTTATCCATTCCGTAATCTGAAAGTTATAGACGATTTTGTGCTCGGAAGCCACTCGGAAGTGCCGGGATGCGGTCCAAATGTGTAAAACTCGGAAGTCACGGAGACGCACTGGTCAACATATGGTCAGTTTAGAGCCACATGGCAAATGCAATTTCATTGTACGCATATATTTAAAGTGCTTATGATTGTGAGTATAAAATACAATACATTGTACATACTAAAATATGATAAAAGAAATCCGTTCTGGAAATGTAAAACCCTTTATTGTGCCTTTATTGGTTATCGTAAAGCATTTGATACCGTACGACAAGCTGCATTCTGGCGGAAATTAAAGGAGACAGGTGTCAATGGAAAAAATATACACAGTACAGTAAAATAAATTTAAGTCTTGTATATATGCACAACGGAACACATCCAGTTATTTCAGTAGCTATTCTGAGGTAAGACAAGGAGAAATCCTGTTGCCTTTACTCATTTCGATTTTTATAAACGATTTGGAAGATGTCCTACTTTAAAAAGGATGCGACCCTGTGTATATCACTGATGAAACAAATGAGGTGTAGTTGAGATTAATTGTGATACTGTATATGCTAATTATACAATAGTACTAGCACAATCCCCCCGGTAAATTATAGCGCCATATCGAGCCATCGGCATTACAACCAGATTCCTGGCGCCAGAGTGTCTTTACATCTAAGTCTGTGGAACGCATTATAAGGCCTTATGAAGATGCAAATATTTTTCGCCATTTCTGACAACGCTTCATGGCCTATGTTGGGAACTATGTCGTACCGCGAATAACTGCGTTGTACCGCGTATGAGGCGGAGTGATATTCGGTCACATAGTTCTGTAATGTATCTAAAAACATGGCTGTTCTACTCCATGTCTTGAGTTCATTTATTCTCATGAATTGCTCGTATCTGAGTGCAACCTCTTATCACAACATGGTGGCAGCTGTTTGAGAATGAACTCTTTACACGCCCGGACCGTTTCTAGGAAGTGACATTACATCAAGTCAGCGAAACTTGGACTTTTCCCGGTCGTCAAAACTTCCATATTCCAAATCACGCGCGCAACAATGGTGACCCGCTCAGTTTTGTGTACACGATATCACGGACAATATACCTGTTATATCTTGTTATCCAGAAAGTGACTGCCTTCTCCAAGGTAAAGTGCTGACATTCTATGTCCATTATAAGTCAGACACGGTCTGATATATATCTATCATCAATAAATTACGAACTTTATCACTGTTTGTTTCACGTGACACCAGGAGGTGGCGCTCTGGTCACCAAACTCACGAACTTTGAAACCCCAATATCGCCCGGGTACCGTTACTTCTTGCATTATCGCTACGTCAGTGAGGACGTTCCTTATTAAAATATCGCTGACCACAGTGTATTACGTAGTAGCTAGTAAGTCTGTGAACTTGTCAGTATGTCTAGATATCCCGTGATGGACTGGTCACATGGTGACCACGCAGAGATGTTCAAGCTCTTCAAACAATGTATGAACTTATATTTTGATGATGAGGGTGTCACCGCTGGCTGTGTGTAAAACTCGGAAGTCGGAAGCCAAGGATTTTTCATAAATAAAGTGCTAAAACATGCACAAATTACCTCTAGATCAACACCATTTTAATTTCTATTGATAGAGTAAAGTCTGTACTATCATTCCATGAAGAATCATATAGTTATCCATTCCGTAATCTGAAAGTTATAGACGATTTTGTGCTCGGAAGCCACTCGGAAGTGCCGGGATGCGGTCCAAATGTGTAAAACTCGGAAGTCACGGAGACGCACTGGTCAACATATGGTCAGTTTAGAGCCACATGGCAAATGCAATTTCATTGTACGCATATATTTAAAGTGCTTATGATTGTGAGTATAAAATACAATACATTGTACATACTAAAATATGATAAAAGAAATCCGAATACGACTTTGAAAATACATTTATAAATTACAATATCATTAAATATTAAAACAGTTTTAATATATTTTCCTTACGTTGAGCAAATATCCAATATATTCAATATTATCATAAATATTGGAAATTCAATATATCCTAATAGGACATGTCTGGAACGGCAACAAACATATATGTACCAAATAAGACGTAAATTTAATGTGTTTTATAACGTGAGAATTTTACGATTTTTTTTTTTAAAATTAAGATATATCGTATTAAGGGATACAACAGAACATGTAATATATTACATACTTATACACGTGTAATTGTAAAATCTAATATGTTTTTATGTTTAAGCATAAAGTTGGTTTTAAACAAAAAATATATATAAAATATTCCAACTCTTTTTTTTTCATACTTATTCAACCATGATATTTATTTTCTATTTATAACACTCTTGATATTGTTACAACATTATTAGAATAATTTAAATTCAAATAAATTGATATTTCAGAAAATTTGAAAATATTTTTATAATTCATTTCACTCTCAGACGTTATGTGCGTAATTAGGGCATCTAAAAACAGAATGTGTTCCTAGCTTCAGTTAAGGAACTGCACGGAGTGACGATTACAACGACCTCGATAAAGAAATTCCTATTTTGTGTTAGGAGGAGATTATTGAATGTCAAATCTTAGATAAATAATCTCATAAATAGGATCTTATTGACACATAAGACATTGGAGGCTTCAAGTAAAAATCTGTATGTCTGGAGGTTAAATGCATGGTGTCTTAAAGCAAATACGGATATAGGCATTTTTATCCAACCGGTTGCTTAGCTAAAATTCATACCTTGAAATTCCATGCATAAAAATGTTAACGTCATGCAACAATGTAACGAATTCTTTCCGACGATTTTTCGACAAATACCCATCAAATCAATTACTGTGGAAAATCTGGTTGGATATTTACCGCCGAGATAAAAATTTAAATGATAAATATCAATTATTCCCATTCTTCTTTGATAAAATAGCAAGTAAGCCTCTTTGTAAAAAAAATCCTTTTCATGCACATGAATATTATCTATATACTCACAATCTTTATTTGATACTTTTATATTTTCCCTTTTCATAATTAAATTTATAAAAAAAAACAAGTTAACAGGAAGCTTATTCTTAGGCTTGCATGGTAATCACTGAACTATAGTCGGAATTCTATAAAGTAGTGCCGTGCGTTTTCGGACCTAACTCCCTTCGGACCTCATAGTTGCTTGTATCAGATTCTGTTATAAAACTAATTATTTAATATCTATAAGAGACTGCTTAACAAAGAAAGTCGTTTTACTCTGTTACAATTTATTTTCAATCATTTACTGAATAATCTTTGCCAAGCTAAATGTTTTGTTGATGTTTTATTGATTTGTTGTTGATTTTTTTTTCTGTTGGCGCGATTTACAATATGTGTATAAAAAGTATTAATGTTTGTGCCGTCTGTTTTTTTTTTTTTTATAAATTTCAGAACATTAATTTTCCGAACATTGTACATAACAGCATAAAAATACCGAGGAAATATCAAATCGTTCTGCAAAAACAGAAACAATTTTATTTTATATAAACGTTAAATGTTACAATCGGCATCATATCTATTTACACATGTATTGTGTATTTATTTCTGTCAAGGTTTTGTTTATGTTTGTTTTTCTTTTTAAAGTTGTCCAATACATCTGATGAATCATTATCAAACAATTCAATGTGAAATATTATGCATATTATGCTTTCTTTTTTGGCAACATTTTAAAACTTGAATTGAAAAGGGTTTCATTTACGGCATGAACATATCGGGAAAAAATCACATTTTGAATTTGTAAAATGTGCCTTCTGATCCTGAAATATAAAATATATTTTGGAATCAATTAAATATTACATAATGGATTTTTGAGTCTAAGAGATACATAATCCTGATGAAATTTTTGATTAATGGAACATGAAAAGGTTGGTCAATTTATACATGAAACATAAAAAATTTTATCGAAACAACCTTTAGAAACATTTCCAGGACGTCGTGTTTCTGTCAAATTTTAATTCTATTTATCATTTTAATTAATCAATTATTACTATGTTGTTTTACAAAATGAAAAAAAAAATATATGACCACAAAATATTATTTTAAGAAAACAGCATCATGAATGTTTCACAACAGATAGAATTATAAAAAATATGTCATCTGGAAGATATTGAAAATGCTTGACACGCATGCTGACGATTTGATGACCAGTGCATGGCCGTGGCTTCCGAGTTTTACACATTTGGACTACTACCCGGCACTGCCGAGTGACCTCCGAGATGGCTTCCGAGAACAGAATCTTCCATAACTTTCAGATTATTGAATGAATAACTATGATTCTTCAAAGAATGATAGAACAGACCCTAGTGTATCGATAAAAATTGAAATAGTATTGATGTAATGGCATTTTGTATATGCTTTGTGGTTTTGTTTATAAAAAATCCTTGGCTTCCGACTTCCGACTTCAGAGTTTTACACACAGCCGTCACTGACCAAGCTAAGCAAGCCACTAAGATTCAGATCGCTGCTTGCATTGAAGGACTGAAACGAATTAACGCTTCAGCATTGACTGAGGCAGACAAGAAAAAACCAGAAAAGTTGTTCAAACTTGTTTAAGATCAGCTTAATATCAAGAAAAACTGTCGTATACACAGGATGGAATTGATTCAGTATAAACAGCAACCAGGGGAAACTATTGATGATTTTGTGAACCGCTGAACTGAAAAGGGCCAACTTTGTTATTTTCAGCCTACTGAGCTCACTGAAAGGATAATAGAGCTTGTTATAGTCAGCACCCCTTATGAAGCCTTTCAGAAAAACCTTTTGGAGAGAGACTAAGGTATGAAGCTAGATGAATTACTCGCAGAAGGACGCAAATACGAAGCTATTATGAAAGGAAAAGAATCTCTAAAAAAAAATAGAAAGCAGCTCTGCTGACATTCACACTGTTAGACGGTCATGTCAAAACTGTGGTCTTACACACAAACCAAGAAGCTGTCCAGCGTACAGAGACAAGTACAAGAATTGCGGCAAACTTGTTCACTGGGCGAAATGTTGTCGCAAATCTAGGTTTCGTGGAAACCCCCGAGGTCGCAGCAAATTAAGACAGAGGTTCTATCAGAGAGCCAGAAGCCCAGCAAGAGAACGACAATTTAACAGACAGCACAACAGAGACAGAAATGTTAGCACAGTCTCAGATCTCACCAGTGATGAAACTGACAGTTATGAAACAAATTGTACAATACACACAGACTTTCAGTATCATACAGGTATCCGACCTGTGCATGGATGCAGTATGTGTTAGAGATGAAGCTTACACCACCTTGAATATAGTCTGCACTGATAAAAGTGGTGAACATATGTTACGATTGAAAATAGACACTGGCGCCTCAGGCAACACCATACCTTCAGAATCCTGAAGGATATGTATGGCAGCAACTGGGCAAACAAAATAGTGCCAGCCAAGAACATTAAACTGACAGCCTATAATGGAAGCACCATCAAGTGCCCAGGAACAATCAGACTTGCGTGCAAGTACCAAGACTCCCCATGGCACGAATATAAGTTTTATGTGGTTGAAGTACCTGGACCTGTTGTTCTAGGTTTAGCTGCATGTGAGCAACTGAGCATAGTCACTATCAACGATATAAGCAGCAGTAGTACAACCGGAAATTTGCCACAAGAAGCCAGTAGCCCTATAATAACAGACACTAGCAGACAGAACACAGCACCTGTAATCAACACAGTGGCAGACCTGCAGAGTTTATTTCCTGATAGATTTGATCATATTGGTAACTTCAAGGGATCAGTTAAGCTGCACCTGAAACCAGACTCGCAGCCATTTATTGATGCACCAAGAAAGTGCAGTATACATATAAAAGATAAACTAAAGCATGAACTACATAGGATAGAGGAGCAAGGTGTGATAAGAAAAGTGGATCACCACACGGACTGGTGCTCTTCAATCGCTAAAAGTGTGAAAAAGGATGACAGATTGAGGATCTGCCTTGATCCGAAACGTTTGAACCAGTGTCTCAAACGTTGTCCAGGTACATTGACAATCAAAATAAACCAGACCAATCGTTAGCATTTTTTGGTGTACTTTCTAATAATACCAAACATGACCAAAAAAAAATTCCGTTTTAACCTAGCACATTGGTAAACCCCTTGGCATGTTTGTTGAATTTATGACCGCATGAACACAAGCATGGCTCGCACGGGTTACTGGACGCAGGGAGCTTGCAAGGGGATACAGGAAATTACCCGTGTCTACGGAAACTAGCATGACCGCTGTGTTTACACGTTGGCCGCAGCAGGCCAGTTAGAACAAGGAACGCTGTAGCATACCAACGCCCAGGGCTTGAGCCAAACACGAATCAGAATGTCAACAGCGCACAATAAAAGAGACATGTCAACAGCTCACAATAAAATAGACATCTGTAACAATATACATGTATATATATATATATATATATATATATATATATATTGTTACGGCACCTAATAATAACAGATCACGATATCGTGACGAGCACAACCCTTGTAACGGAGACAAAAAAATTAGATTCCGCAACACTAGGCAGCCTGAAACATCTAGGGGTATAAAGAAGTCAGTGTTTTTTTTTTGTTAACAAATAATTAATAATAATTTATTCTTAGAACAATCCTAACATTACAATAAACTAAATCATTACAATATTACACGGTAATTAAAACATTACAATAAAAAAAATGTACATGACCACAACTGTCATAGTCCAACAAGAGTCTTTAAGCACAAATATTCCATGTGAACAGTTCAAGTGAATCTTCCCGATGAATAGTCAAATTTAATCTCGAAGACTATCTGTTGTAATTCAGAAGCAAAGTTCAGGTAAAATTCCAGAGGCAAACTGAAGACAATCTATAGAAAATCTGTAACTATGCAATTATCGGAGTAGTTCCTAAGACTGACGAGAAAGTCGCTATACCTTTAGTGCCCGCTGGTATTTTCCTTCCTCCAGGCTCCAAACACAGCCCCTATTTATAGCTTTTTCCCCGAAATCCAGATGCTTCTAGTCCGGAATATTCGAAAGAACAAACTCAAACATTTGAGACTACACTCTGCGGATAAGCCAGAGTTCAACAAGTGCGGTTTCCATAGCAACGCACAGGGCTTGCGCCTAACACGAATTATAACGCCAGGCACATGTCAAGCCATGCAAATTCCTGCGCATAATAAACAGATACATGTTACAAAATATATATATATATGTATTTGTTTGTGGTGCCATGGGTGGTACGTGTGTATAAACACCTCAATAATTCAACACAACATACTTTCTTAATTCCAGTTAGAAATGCCAGTTGCACAACAGGAATAAATATCATATTGGAAGGATCATACCTAATGCAATGAAGAAATAAGTCCCAAATCTTCGGATATCAGTGATTGTGTTTTAGAACATTTAATCATGATTAGACAAAGTAAATATATATTTAGCCATTAAATGGCCAACATAATAAAATGCTACCACGCACTATTGCGCAGCCGGATTGCCCGACCATGTGAGTGCTCAGTTTTTGTGTGTGATATAGGGAATGCAAGATCGAGAACATGTCTCAGCGTTACCTTACTTCCATGCAAGATAACAGGTTCCGTTACCGGCGGATTGACGGGCTCGGAGGGCAACTTTAAATGGCGATGTTCAGCATAATATATTTTCATATAAAAATGATTTCATTTATAATATCAACTTCTTCGAAAAATTCTCCTGCCAATATCTTGGCTTCAATTAGATTCGTATCTCCTCTGACGAACACCACCGTACGAATAACCGTGATTTTCGACATACATATGCTCCGGGTTTTTCTCAAGTTTTTTTCCACTAATCATACAGGAACGTATTCGTCCAAGTCTTTCAGACTCCGACACAAGGTCAACTCAAAGACAGCTAGACCACTTACACAAAATGTCAGAATCAAAGAGATCCCATGATGGTAACATTGTACAACCAAGACATTCAACTATGATAGACTATTTGACATCAGAACTGACTGCTCGCCCCAAACCGTGCGTAGCACGGGTAATTGCTAGTATAATATAATAGTAGATAAGGGTATATGGTATGGTATACTATGGTCTATATATATATATATATATATATATATATATATATATATATATTTATATAAACCTATAATATATATATATATATTTATTTGTGGTATGATTATTGTGTAATTAGGTAATTTTCCATACTGAGTTCTTAGATACAAATGACAAGTACGCTTTCTGTATTCCGGGGGTGTCTCTTTGTAACTCGTACAATGTTATTTAGGTGGTGGGTGCACAACACAGTTTGATTTCCCGATGTCTGACAGGCAACCTCTCAGTTTTATTCCTTTGAAAAAGGCGATATGATCCCGTCAAATATGCACCAGTTGCCTGGCATATAGGCGCAGCCTGCCCTATAGGACCACGATGATGGAAAGTGGACAGTTCTCCTTGTTTACATGTATGTTTTTCAGTTATATGTATTACTCCCGAATCTTGAGTAATACATTCATTGATACTTACTGAGTGAGCATACTCAGTACAAAACATTGGTATAACCATGGTCACACATTATCGTTCAAAGTCAAACCGGTCGCAGGAGGCAGTTTGTTACTCTGAATCAGGGCCTTGGGCCCAAACCGGGACTACTTTGTCGCACATGAAATTGTTAACTAGATTGGTTCCCTGCCATGCATATCTCCAAACCAGGTCTAATATGTGAATGGACGCCGTAACCAGACTAGTTATTTAGCGGGCATTTATTTGCCATTGGAAGAACACGCGAGGTTACCGCGAAAACGAGTTGAGTCAAAGTGACAGGTAAGTCGGTCGTAAACTTCATTAGTTTGTTGTACCTTGATTTCTACAGTAGCCTACATATCCCTAGGTAAGAACTTAACATTATCTTGATCAATTGATCAACAGATATGTTCCAGTACTAGATTCGAAAGTTATTGCTTCTTAGAGGAATATTTAGGCTGTATAAAATTAAAAAAAAAGCTTAGTTGCCGGACACTAACATTAATTTATTGACCATCCTGTATATTATATATGTGTGTATGTGTGTGTTTATAAAAAAAGTTTCCCCTGCTTTTGATTTACCTCCCTCAAATATGCTGAAATACCAGACACCATGACATGTCATTTTCTGGAGCTGTCACCAGCTAAGATCAACACTGGCAGAATACCCCTGCTGTCATAAGTGTACACTTATTTTCATGTGCCCCTGTGCACCCCCAAATGATTAAGCCTAAGACTGACGAGAAAGTCGCTATACCTTTAGTGCCCGCTGGTATTTTCCTTCCTCAAAGCTCCAAACACAGCCCCTATTTATAGCTTTTTCCACGAAATCCAGATGCTTCTAGTCCGGAATATTCGAAAGAACAAACTCAAACATTTGAGACTACACTCTGCGGATAAGCCAGAGTTCAACAAGTGCGGTTTCCATAGCAACGCACAGGGCTTGCGCCTAACACGAATTATAACGCCAGGCACATGTCAAGCCATGCAAATTCCTGCGCATAATAAACAGATACATGTAACAAAATATATATATATATGTATTTGTGTGTGGTGCCATGGGTGGTACGTGTGTATAAACACCTCAATAATTCAACACAACATACTTTCTTAATTCCAGTTAGAAATGCCAGTTGCACAACAGGAATAAATATCATATTGGAAGGATCATACCTAATGCAATGAAGAAATAAGTCCCAAATCTTCGGATATCAGTGATTGTGTTTTAGAACATTTAATCATGATTAGACAAAGTAAATATATATTTAGCCATTAAATGGCCAACATAATAAAATGCTACCACGCACTATTGCGCAGCCAGATTGCCCGACCATGTGAGTGCTCAGTTTTTGTGTGTGATATAGGGAATGCAAGATCGAGAACATGTCTCAGCGTTACCTTACTTCCATGCAAGATAACAGGTTCCTTTACCGGCGGATTGACGGGCTCGGAGGGCAACTTTAAATGGCGATGTTCAGCATAATATATTTTCATATAAAAATGATTTCATTTATAATATCAACTTCTTCGAAAAATTCTCCTGCCAATGGCTTGGCTTCAATTAGATTCGTATCTCCTCTGATGTACACCACCGTACGAATAACCGTGATTTTCGACATACATATGCTCCGGGTTTTTCTCAAGTTTTTTTCCACTAATCATACAGGAACGTATTCGTCCAAGTCTTTCAGACTCCGACACAAGGTCAACTCAAAGACAGCTAGACCACTTACACAAAATGTGTGAGCATACTCAGTACAAAACATTTGTATTACCATGGTCACACATTATCGTTCAAAGTCAAACCGGTCGCAGGAGGCAGTTTGTTACTCTGAATCAGGGCCTTGGGCCCAAACCGGGACTACTTTGTCGCACATGAAATTGTTAACTAGATTGGTTCCCTGCCATGCATATCTCCAAACCAGGTCTAATATGTGAATGGACGCCGTAACCAGACTAGTTATTTAGCGGGCATTTATTTGCCATTGGAAGAACACGCGAGGTTACCGCGAAAACGAGTTGAGTCAAAGTGACAGGTAAGTCGGTCGTAAACTTCATTAGTTTGTTGTACCTTGATTTCTACAGTAGCCTACATATCCCTAGGTAAGAACTTAACATTATCTTGATCAATTGATCAACAGATATGTTCCAGTACTAGATTCGAAAGTTATTGCTTCTTAGAGGAATATTTAGGCTGTATAAAATTAAAAAAAAAGCTTAGTTGCCGGACACTAACATTAATTTATTGACCATCCTGTATATTATATATGTGTGTATGTGTGTGTTTATAAAAAAAGTTTCCCCTGCTTTTGATTTACCTCCCTCAAATATGCTGAAATACCAGACACCATGACATGTCATTTTCTGGAGCTGTCACCAGCTAAGATCAACACTGGCAGAATACCCCTGCTGTCATAAGTGTACACTTATTTTCATGTGCCCCTGTGCACCCCCAAATGATTAAGCCCCCCGAGCCTTGCTAGTAAAATGTTATATCTCTTATTAAAAACCAAATAATGTTTAATGTAAGTGTCAATTCTTAGTTTATACAGCACTTTGTTAATTAAGTGCTCAATCAATGAAAATATTAGAATAGTAGAACTATTAAATTGTAATTGTAGGTCCTCAGGCCCCCTGGAGATATTTCCTTAATACAACCCAAGCCCCCTTCTGTTCTAATTTATATTATTTATATTATTATAATTATAGGGCCTCCAGTAGAACTGATTATTGTCATTTAAGGCCCTAAGGCCCCCAGGGGATATTTGCATACCAGTGTTAAATGCAACCCAAGGCCCCTTTTGCCTTGTTCTTATTAAGGGCCTGAGGCCCCCATTAGAATTATTTTTATTGTCATTGTAGGTCCTCAGGCCAACAGATGATATATGCATACCAGTGTTTAATTTCACCCCAGGCCCCTACTGACTTGTTATTATGGTTGCCATATGACCTGAGGCCCCCTGTAGAATTATTAGTAATGTCATTTTGGGTCCTCATGCCCCAATGAGATATTCCTTGAAGGAACCCAGGCCCTTCTGCCTTTTTATTATTATAGGCCCTGATGCCCACCTGTAAAATTATTATTATTGTCATTACAGGCCCCTGGGCCCCCAGAAGATCTATGCATACAAGTGTTCAGTGTAACCCCAGGTCCCTATTGTTTTTTATTATTATAGGCCCTGAGGCCCTTGTAGAACTATTATTATTGTATTTGTAGGTCTTTAGGCCCCCAGTAGATCTATGCATACCTATTTTCAGTGTCACCCAAGGCCCCTACTACCTTTTTATTATAATAGGATCTGAGACCCCTGTGGAACTATTATTTATGTTGATTTAGGTCCTCAGGCCCCCATGAGATATTGTTTAAAGGAACCCCTTGCCCCTACTGCCTTTTATTATCATAGGCCCTGAGGCCCCTGTAGAACTATTATTATTGTTTTGTAGGGCCTTAGGCCCCCAGAAGATATATTACCTGTTTTCAATGTAACCCCAGGCCCCTACTGCCTTTTTATTATCGTAGGACCTGAGGCCCCTGTAGAACTATTATTAATGTTGTTTTTGGTCATCAGGCCCCCATGAGATATTGTTTAAAGAACCCCAGGCCCCTACTGTTTTTTTTATTATCATAGGCCCTGAGGCCCCTGTAGAACTATTATTATTGTTTATGTAGGTCTTCAGGCCCCCAGAAGATATATTACCTGTTTTCAATGTAACCCCAGGCCCCTACTACCTATATAATATCATAGGCCCTGAGGCCCCCATGAGATATTTTGATTGTCATTATAGGTCCTCAGGCCCCCGCAGTTATATACATACCAGTGTTTAATGTAACATCAGGCCCTACTCCCTTGTTATTATTATTATCATAGGACCTGACACAAAACCTCCAATATCTAAATAACTGATGTATGGATTGTTTGAATCTTGCCTTGAATATTGAACATGACTATTTTTTTTTCAGTTCCCCAAAACTAGGGGCGCCACCTGTATTTTTTTATTTATGATTTTTAGCTCAGCTGACTGAAAGTCATCTGAGCTATAGCGATCACTCTTTGTCGGTCGTCCGTCTGTCTGTCTGTCTGTTCGTCCCTTAACCTGGCACAAATCGTAACTGCTGGACCTAGAATCTTGTAACTTAGCATTCTGAGAGGTCCATGAAAAATTTCCTTGCACACCAGAAATCAGGTCTCTGTTACCCATATCCTTCGAGCTATGGGGCCCCAAAGTACCCCCCAGAATAGTCAAAAATTTCATACAAAAACTACAATATCTCATTAACTACATCACTGATGGTCATGATTTTTGGCTTACATATTGATCATGAGATGTTCCATCAGTTCCTGCAGAATGGTGGCACCACCTGTATTTTTCGATTTTTTACGAATTGTTTTCTCTATTTTCGAGACCTTTAAAAATGTTAACATCTGTTAACAGGGCAAAAATCGTACAGACTGGACCTAGAATCTTCATTCTTGACACACAGGGAGACCCATGAAAAGACTCCATGGAAACTTGAAATTAGGTCTCTGTATCCCATATCCTTTGAGCTATGGCACTCCAAAGTACAGCTCAGAATAATGGAAAATTTGATACAAAAGCTGAAGTATCTGAACAACTAATGCAGACATCACCATAATTGTTTGCATGGATATTGATCATGGAGTGTTTCATCAGTTTCTGTAGACTGGTGGGACCTCTTGTATTTGTTCAGGTTTTTTACAAATTTATTTTCTCTTTTTTTGAGACCTTTAAAGATATGAACATCTGTTAACAGGGCACAAATCATAACAACTGGACCTAGAATCTTAATTCTTGACACACAGGGAGACCCATGAAAAGTCTCCATGGAAACCTGAAATTAGGTCTCTGTTACCCATTTCCTTTAAGCTGTATGGCTCCAAAATACCCCACAGAATAATGAAAAATTGGATACAAAAGCTGAAGTATCTGAACAACTAATGCAGACATCACCATAATTGTTTGCATGGATATTGATTATGGAGTGTTACATCTGTTTCTGCAGACTGGTGGTGCCACCTATATTTTATTCAATTTATTGAATAATTTTCTCTATTTTTTAGACCTTTAAGGATGCTGTCATCTGTTAACATGGCACAAATTGTAAAAACTTGACCCAGAATCATTTATTCTTGTCATGCAAGGAGGCCTCTGAAAAGTGCCTGTGGCAACCTGAAACTAGGTCTCTGTTACCCATATCCTTTAAGCTGTATGGCTCTAAAATACCCCCCCAGAAGAATGAAAAATTTGATACAAAATCTGCATATCTCAATAGCTACAACACTGATGGTTATGATTTTTGGCATACAAATGCACGCTGCAGACATCCCAGCTCATACCTTGGGAACCGTTTGACCTTGTTTCATTTATTATCTTTGACGCATTATTTTCAAATTTTATTATTCTATAATAAGAAGAAATGGATATCTATATTAGAATAATTACCATATTTGATATGTAATGACTAAATGTGCTCAAATTAGTCAAATATAGCTTGTACAATGCAATGCAACGTTTTTTAGCGACTTTATCAATATCAACGTCATGCATAACGTAGATCAAAGTTTGAGCCGATAAATTCGACTTAGGATACACAATGACTCTCAAAGAACACCACCTTTCATAAAATGCTTATTTTTTTGTAAAATTATACATCTCCTGTATATTACAGAATATTACTTTGTTTATAATTTGCGTTAAAGATGGAAAATAGGCCATTGAAAAAATTTTAAATACACAATTACCCTGGAAAACCCCTGTTACAATAAGGCAAAAGAAACGTCTTCGCAAATTATAATAAAAAAAATTCACGACGCCCAATTTCCCTGGTAGTCTTTGAAGTTACCTGGCTGTTTGATCTAGGACACCAGTGATCAAAGTGATTAATTGGGGCAACAGTTCGCCAGCTTAATCGCAGTATGCCTGACTGACCAGTGGTGACACATGGTAACCAAGACTTCCAATTCTCAGTACCCAAGACTGCAATACACGGTAACCGAGACTTCCAAATCGAGGTAACAGAGACTTTCGGACCGTGTGTAAATAAGCACTCCTTTTGAAACAGTAAAACACAGGCACATTTGTAAGTGCACACGGCCCGTTTAATTAACATGGATAATTTGCTTTGCTAAAATAATTACAGATAGTTTGCTTTCAGATTCACATTGGTGAACGCAATATATAGCAGGTCAAGTCTGCTGAAGTGGGACTGTTTTTTTTGTGTGTAAAAACACAGCGGGCATGCAGACAGTAGCACCAGTGGGGGTCGGAGGTCAGATGACGTGTATTCAAATAAAGTTGAGGTCAACCAATGGACGCAGGGGTCAATAACATCGAAGCAATGTCAACCAATGGGTGTGTGGATCAGATGTCACAGGTGTCAGCAGGATTAGCTTTCCGGGAAATTATGCAGCAAGCACGTGTTACGTTATACATTGTTCAGTGAAGCTCGCTCACATAAGAATTAACCGAACCCAGCGGTCTTTGTCACGCACTTGCATTTCTGATATACATGTTTACTGTTCTGTTTACGCTGCATTTCGTCATGCAGGGGATCCCAGGAATCGTTCACACTAAAAGGCCAGACATGCATTTTAATTGATTCGCAGACAGAGCGATACGAAAGGGAAATTGGTTCGCACTAGGTCTATTTTGCCTCGCAAATTACGATGCGATACCGGTCATTTCGAGTGCTGTGTATATAGATCTCACATAGGTCTTTATCATACACAAAACTGGAGGGGCCACCTGCAACCATTTTTGCACGGCGTCTGTCAGTTTGTCTGCCATGGGCTAAAATCACTCATATCTCTGTAGTGGTTTGACTTTTCTGCCTAAAATTTTGCAGGTTTATACATCCTGGACAGCTTTCTTGATTTTATGACAGGTGGCGCCACCTACATTCTAGTTTACGCTGCAGACATCCAAGCTCATATCTCGGGAACCGTTTGACTGATTGGGCCAAAATTTTGCATGTGTATAGATCTCACATAGGTCTTTATCATACACAAAACTGGAGGGGCCACCTGCAACCATTTTTGCACAGCATCTGTCTGTTTGTCTGCCGTGGGCTAACATCACTCGTATCTATGTAACAGTTTGACATAACTGCCTAAAATTTTGCAGGTTTATACATCCTGGACAGCTTTCTTGATTTTATGACAGGTGGTGCCACCTACATTCTAGTTTACGCTGGAGACATCCAAGCTCATATCTCGGGAACCAGACGACCGATTGGGCCAAAATTGTGCATGTGTTTAGATCTCACATAGGTCTTTATCATACACAAAACTGGAGGGGCCACCTGCAACCATTTTTGCACGGCATCTGTCAGTTTGTCTGCCATGGGCTAAAATCACTCATATCTCTGTAGTGGTTTGACTTTTCTGCCTAAAATTTTGCAGGTTTATACATCTTGGACAGCTTTCTTGATTTTATGACAGGTGGCGCCACCTACATTCTAGTTTACGCTGCAGACATCCAAGCTCATATCTCGGGAACCGTTTGACTGATTGGGCCAAAATTGTGCATGTGTATAGATCTCACATAGGTCTTTATCATACACAAAACTGGAGGGGCCACCTGCAACCATTTTTGCACAGCATCTGTCTGTTTGTCTGCCGTGGGCTAAAATCACTCGTATCTATGTAACAGTTTGACATAACTGCCTAAAATTTTGCAGGTTTATACATCCTGGACAGCTTTCTTGATTTTATGACAGGTGGTGCCACCTACATTCTAGTTTAGACTGCAGACATCCAAGCTCATATCTCGGGAACCAGACGACCGATTGGGCCAAAATTGTGCATGTGTTTAGATCTCACATAGGTCTTTATCATACACAAAACTGGAGGGTCCACCTGCAACCATTTTTGCACGGCATCTGTCAGTTTGTCTGCCATGGGCTAAAATCACTCGTATCTATGTAACAGTTTGACATAACTGCCTAAAATTTTGCAGGTTTATACATCCTGGACAGCTTTCTTGATTTTATGACAGGTGGCGCCACCTACATTCTAGTTTACGCTGCAGACATCCAAGCTCATATCTCGGGAACCGTTTGACTGATTGGGCCAAAATTTTGCATGTGTATAGATCTCACATAGGTCTTTATCATACACAAAACTGGAGGGGCCACCTGAAACCATTTTTGCACAGCATCTGTCTGTTTGTCTGCCGTGGGCTAAAATCACTCGTATCTATGTAACAGTTTGACATAACTGCCTAAAATTTTGCAGGTTTATACATCCTGGACAGCTTTCTTGATTTTATGACAGGTGGTGCCACCTACATTCTAGTTTACGCTGCAGACATCCAAGCTCATATCTCGGGAACCAGACAACCGATTGGGCCAAAATTGTGCATGTGTTTAGATCTCACATAGGTCTTTATCATACACAAAACTGGAGGGGCCACCTGCAACCATTTTTGCACAGCGTCTGTTTGTTTGTCTGCCGTGGGCTAAAATCACTCATATCTCTGTAGTGGTTTGACTTTTCTGCCTTAAATTTTGCAGGTTTATACATCCTGGACAGCTTTCTTGATTTTATGACAGGTGGCGCCACCTACATTCTAGCTTATGCTGCAGACATCCAAGCTCATATCTCGGTAACCAGACGACCGATTGGGCCATAATTTTGCATATGTATAGATCTCACATAGGTCTTTATCATACACAAAACTGGAGAGGCCACCTGCAACTATTTTTGCACAGCGTCTGTCTGTACGTCTGCCATGGGCTACTAGTGGTTTGACTTTTCTGCCTAAAATTTCGATATGTATACAACTTGGACAGCTTTCTGGATCTTTGGTAGGTGGCACAACCTACATACACATTGAGGCTGCAGACATTCATGCTAATATGCAACACATCTCACTCTATTTCCACTTGCCACTCAATCCAAGCCTCACTTCACCCGTTCCACTCTGATTTTGGTGGATTCACATAGTCGCTTGTCGACTACCCATATTCTAGTTTTTAAAGTTTACCCATTTTTCTCTGTTTTTTTTATATATATAAATACAGACACAATTTTGGCCTGTTGGTTAATCTGTTTGATACTTCAGTTGAATGGTTATATACTACCATTCTGATGATAAAATTTCCTTTTGCGAATCTCTTCCCAGTCAGCTGAGCGTCATGACCCATGGGTCACTTGTTTTTTATTCTTTTCTACTAAAAGACAGTTATCATGTCAGTTTCCCAGCTGTGGTTTTCATCCATTGTCCAGAAACCTGGTGTGTTTATTAAACATGAGTGGAAGCCCCAAAGTAACCACCCCTTCTTGCTGTTGGTTTGTCTGTCTGTCCTTCACAGGACCTAATTTAAATAGATAATGGCTGCATTTTAAGCCAAGCTTTTCATCCAAAACCTTCCAACTAATAATTATACAGTTAAAACAATGAGGCTTACAAGTAACATGTACAAGTGTAGATAGGTAACAGTTTTTTTCAGAATGATTAAAATTTACAAAATCAGACAGCAGACAAGAAGGGAGGAGAAAAAGAAACAGAAGGATGTGGTTAAACAAAATGAGGATGAAAAGCTGAAGGAAGGGCAGGTAAAGCTCAATGAGGAGGTTCAACGGGAAGAGGTGCATGATGAAGCAAAAGGAGGAATTCAAATGCAAGGAGGTCAAACAGAAGGAGGACAAGAAGAGGGAGGAGGAGGAGGTTGAGCACAAGGAGGAGGTCAAACAGAAGGAGCAGGAGAAGAAGCGGAAGGATGAGGAGATTAAGGGCAAGGTCAAACAGAAGGAGGAGAAGAAACAGAAGGATGGAGAGGGTAAGGGAAAGAAGGAGGTCAAACAAAAAGAGAAGGAGAAACAGAAGAATGAGGAGGGTAAGGGAAAGGAGGAGGTCAAACAAAAGGAGGAGAAGAAACAGAAGGATGAGGAGGGTAAGGGAAAGGAGGAGGTCAAACAAAAGGAGGAGAAGAAACAGAAGGATGAGGAGGGTAAGGGAAAGGAGGAGGTCAAACAAAAGGAGGAGACGAAACAGAAGGATGAGGAGGGTAAGGGAAAGGAGGAGGTCCAACAGAAGGAGGATAAGAAACAAAAGGATGAGGAGGGTAAGGGAAAGGAGGAGGTCATACAGAAGGAGGATAAAAAACAAAAGGATGAGGAGGGTAAGGGAAAGAAGGAGGTCAAACAAAAGGAGGAGAAGAAACAGAAGGATGAGGAGGGTAAGGGAAAGGAGGAGGTCATACAGAAGGAGGATAAGAAACAAAAGGATGAGGAGGGTAAGGGAAAGGAGGAGGTCAAACAAAATGAGGATAAGAAACAAAAGGATGAGGAGGGTAAGGGAAAGGAGGAGGTCAAACTAAAGGAGGAGAAGAAACAGAAGGATGATGAGGGTAAGGGAAAGGAGGAGGTCATACAGAAGGAGAAGGAGAAACAGAAGGTTCAGGAGGGTAAGGGAAAGGAGGAGGTCAAACAAAAGGAGAAGGAGAAACAGAAGGATGAGGAGGGTAAGGGAAAGGAGGAGGTCAAACAAAAGGAGAAGGAGAAACAGAAGGTTAAGGAGGGTAAGGGAAAGGAGGAGGTCAAACAAAAGGAGAAGGAGAAACAGAAGAATGAGGAGGGTAAGGGAAAGGAGGAGGTCAAACAAAAGGAGAAGGAGAAACAGAAGGATGAGGAGGGTAAGGGAAAGGAGGAGGTCCAACAAAAGGAGAAGGAGAAACAGAAGAATGAGGAGGGTAAGGAAAAGGAGGAGGTCAAACAAAAGGAGAAGGAGAAACAGAAGGTTAAGGAGGGTAAGGGAAAGGAGGAGGTCAAACAAAAGGAGAAGGAGAAACAGAAGGATGAGGAGGGTAAGGGAAAGGAGGAGGTCCAACAGAAGGAGGAGAAGAAACAGAAGGATGAGGAGGGTAAGGGAAAGGAGGAGGTCAAATAAAAGGAGGAGAAGAAACAGAAGGATGAGGAGGGTAAGGGAAAGGAGGAGGTCAAACAAAAGGAGGAGAAGAAACAGAAGGATGAGGAGGGTAAGGGAAAGGAGGAGGTCAAACAAAAGGAGGAGAAGAAACAGAAGGATGAGGAGGGTAAAGGAAGGGAGGAGGTCCAACAGAAGGAGGATAAGAAACAAAAGGATGAGGAGGGTTAGGGAAAGGAGGAGGTCAAACAACAGGAGGAGAAGAAACAGAAGGATGAGGAGGGTAAGGGAAAGGAGGAGGTCAAACAAAAGGAGGAGAAGAAACAGAAGGATGAGGAGGGCAAGGGAAAGGAGGAGGTCAAACAAAAGGAGGAGAAGAAACAGAAGGATGAGGAGGGTAAGGGAAAGGAGGAGGTCATACAGAAGGAGAAGGAGAAGAAACAGAAGGATGACGAGGGTAAGGGAAAGGAGAAGGTCATACAGAAGGAGAATGAGAAGAAGCAGAAGGAGGAGGAGGTTGAACAAAATGAGGAGGTAAAGCATTATGATGTGTTGGAAAAGGGGAAGAACGAAGAGAGTAAACTAAAACTGGAGAAGAGGAAAGAGAAGGATTAATGTACAAAGGAGAAGAAGCAGTAAGATGAGAGGATGGCACCGGGAGCAGGAGAAACAGAAACAAGAGGAGAGGCATCAGCCAGAGAAGGAAATACAAACAAAGAGAAGGGGAAGAAGCATGATAAAGTAAAGAAGACAAAAAGCCAAAAGAGAAAAGGTGCAGATATAAGTAGATCCATATGCTGGAATTAAGGTATAAAAAAAGTTACCAGACTATTTACCTCATCTTTGAGCTCTAACCATGTTGTGTCTGTCCCTAGTTTGTATTAGAAAGCGGACAGTATTTGCTACCATCAATTGTTCGTACACTTTAAAAACATTTGTTCACATAGTTTATCAAAATATCCATAGATAATTTTTCAATAACATTATGACACACATTTGGCGCATGTTATTGAGTGAAACAATGGCACAGCCCATATTTTCACTGACCCGGAGGCCTGTGTTTAACAGCTCAGTATCTACTGTAACAAACAATTCAAATTTAAACAATAATGTTTTCAAATTTCAGAATTTATAAGCTGAGTTATATGTGTTTGTATGATATGAAGATTGATATAAAATAAGAGACAGGAAAATAATGTGTTCAACCTGACAAAATATTATATGTAAATTTATTTATTTATTAATATGAACATTATACAAAATTATTAGATGATTTTAACTGCACAATGAGTTGTAAATAGAAGTTACATTCTGAAAAAATCTTTATTTCAATAATTTAACTTCAACTGTTCCTACTGCCTGAATATATACATTACATTCCAGTCGATCACATTAAAAAAATCACACAACTAATCCTGTTACTAGCATGAGGACCTATTAGATGCTACACTGAAGAATCTATTTGGCGAATTTGAGTTTCATAATCATAGTGTTATAAAAAAAAGTCTTCATTAATTTTTTAAAAATGAAATAGGGTAATTTTTTATTAATTTTTCTCAGGAACAAGGTCCCAGTGATCTGAACTGTGGTACATAGCAAAAGATTATGGTCTGACCTCCCCCCCCCCCCCCCAAAAAAAAAAAAATACACACACACACTATAACTAGCAGAATCATTATGCAGATACACTCACCTCAGCACTTTGTATTCTCTCTGTACTTCAGGATTCCCTTTTCTATGATTCTTCTCAACAAGTGAGATGATTGCTGCATCTTCAGCTACATTTTTCATCTTGACTAAATTGAATAATGCATATACAATTAGTATATTATAATCAATTGTTCACCAAACTGTGTAAAGCATTACACAGTTCTTTCCGTAAAACTGGAAAACCAATTATGTCATAGGTAGGGTATAGTGGACTTTAGTATAATGATATTCATAGATGTAAATGTGTGAATAAAACAAAAAGAATAAATATAACAAGAAAAGTGGTAATTAAACTTATAATATTAAAACTCAGATAATTTGAATTTGCGGTCAGTGAGATGTTGTGCATTTTACTATTCTCATAAGTAATTTCTCCTGGCTTAGATGCTTCCTTCAGGCTGTAATAGCCTCGAACTGAAGGTATTGAATCAGGGGAGCTAATAAAGATTTGAGCTTTTCTCATAACTTTTCTTTGTAGTTCAAATAAATATAATACTGTTAATAGATCTGTTGGGGCCATGAGGCTCCACGATAATAATATAAGTAATACTGAAGGTGGCCTTAGGCCCCATGATAATAATAATAATAAGTCTGCTGGAGGCATGAGGTCATGTAATGTTAAGCAGGAGTATGCACATGTCTTGGAGGGGGGGGGGGGGGATAATAAAACTGGGGAGGCCTGTGGCCCTATGATAATAAATAATATAAAACTGGGTTAACAGCACTGTTTGGCCCCCTACCCCCAAATCAACAATTTTTATTATGCCCCCGCCACAAAGTGGCCGGGGCATATAGTTTTACCCATGTCCGTCATTCCGTCATTCCGTCATTCCGAAATGAAACAGTTGTACGGACTTTTTTTCACAATGCCTGCAGATATTGGCCTGATTTTTGGTGTGTGGGCAGATATAGACCAGTTACAGATCGAGTTTGCGTTTCATCCCGGTTGACCTACTTTTGACCGTTTTACGGCTCCTAAACTTAGAAAATTTCATGAAAAATAGAAATATTCATGACAGATACACATGTACGGATTTTTTTTCGCAATGCCTGCAGATATTGGCCTGATTTTTGGTGTGTGAGCAGATATAGACCAATTACAGATCGAGTTCGCGTTTCGTCCTGGTTGACCTACTTTTGACCGTTTTACGGCTCCTAAACTTAGAAAATTTCATGAAAAATAGAAATATTCATGACAGATACACATGTACGGACTTTTTTCGCAATGCCTGCAGATATTGGCCTGATTTTTAGTGTACGAGCAGATATAGACCAGTTACAGATCGAGTTCGCGTTTCGTCCTGGTTGACCTACTTTTGACTGTTTTACGGCTCCTAAACTTAGAAAATTTCATGAAAAATAGAAATATTCATGACAGATACACATGTACGGACTTTTTTTCACAATGCCTGCAGATATTGGCCTGATTTTTTATGTGTGAGCAGATATAAACCAGTTACAGATCGAGTTCGCGTTTCTTCCCGGTTGACCTACTTTTGACCGTTTTACGGCTCCTAAACTTAGAAAATTCTATGAAAAATAGAAATATTCATGACAGATACACATGTACGGACTTTTTTTCACAATGCCTGCAGATATTGGCCTGATTTTTGGTGTGTGAGCAGATATAAACTAGTTACAGATCGAGTTCGCGTTTCGTCCCGGTTGACCTACTTTTGACCGTTTTACGGCTCCTGAACATAGAAAATTTCATGAAAAATATGAAATTTCATGACAAATACACATGTACGGTTTTTTTTTTCTCAGTGCCTGCAGATATTGGCCTGATTTTTGGTGTGTTGGCAGATAATGACCAGTTACAGATGGAGTTCGCGTTTTGCCCCAGTTGACCTATTTTTGACCGTTTGGCGGTGCTCTCACATAGAAATTTTCATAAAAAAGTGCACATGTATGGACTTTTTTTCGCAGTGCCTGCAGATATGGGCCTGGTTTTTGGTGTGTAGGCAGATAATGACCAGTTACAGATCGAGTTCCTGTTTTGTCTCAGTTGACCTACTTTTGACCATTTGACTGCTCCTGAACATAGAAAGTTTCATGAAAAATATAAATTTTCATAACAAATGCATATGTACTGACTTTTTTACCTCAATGCCTGCAGATACCACCCTGATTTTTTTTGTGTGGGCAGATAATGACAGTTACAGATCGAGTTTGTGTTTCATCCTGGTTGACCTACTTTTGATTGTTTTACGGATCCTAAACATAGAAAATTTCATGAAAGACAGAAATTATTATCGAAAATGCACATGTATGGACTTTTTTTTCACAATGCCTGCATATACTGGCATGATTTTTGGTGTGTTGCTTGATAATGACCCGTTACAGATCGAGTTTGCAGTTTGCCCTTGTTGACCTACTTTTGACCATATGACACGTCCTGAACTTAAAAAATTTTCCAAATTTTACAAATGTTTCTAATTTGCCCAAGGCGGGGGCATTCGTGTCGTTCCGACACATCTAGTTTGGAGTTTAAATAGAATTTTACCAATTCTGAGCTCCAGCCACTCAGACATTTCTTTTAAGAAGACAGAATAGGACAATTTTAATAAGATTTCCATTGTTATGTAGTGCTTTCCCCTGTTTAGCAAAACAGTTCTGTTATTTATCATGCTTTACTTTGATCATATGCTATTTTTTATCAAAACATACAAAAAAGATGAACACTATAAAAATAAAAAATCGCCCACACACACAGATTTCTCAAAAGACTTGCCTGTAACCAACCTTTATTTTTGGGGGGCCCCAAGGGATAATTGCTTAAAACAATGGTTTCAATAGGAAAAAAATATGTTAATATGTCACATTTCATGTGTTCTAGCTAGTTCATGTGTTTGACATTTTTTTATCAGTAGTTATATACATGAAGTGAGGCAATTGTTATGAGCATGGACAGGTGAAGCAATTCATAACTTATATATAATTAGGTGGAAGGGGAAAACTGTCGTATTAATCTCCCCCCCCCCCTCCTCCAACACCCTACATAAAAAGTGGGGGGAGGGGGGGATGGGGGTAATAAAATCACACCTTTTGCCCCCCGCCACAAATCCCAGTTCCAACACATACTTTTTTACCATTTACATAATCTCAGTACAGAACAAGACTATATACACCTAATGAAACTCAGTAATGGGGAGGGGGCACCCTAAAGAGGATATGGCCCTGACATGTAATTAATAAAAAAGCCAGGCATAGACTCTCAATGAAATCTGAGCATCCATACCCCATTGTACAAACCCCATGATAATTAAGGTCAGAGTATAGTCAAACTACTTTACTTCAATTTAGCTTTATAATTTATACTCATATAACTTTACTTTCCAATTATATATACAAAAGTCTGTGGCTTCATAGAAGAATTTAATTTCAAAGCAAATGTTTAATTTTTACAAAACATATGATATATCTCACACCTGGCACCAGGTGTGGATTTAACAATAAGATAATCCTGAAATACATACAAGGAATAGGATCTCCAATTTTTTTATTGTCCATTTTCCTACCCCCTGATCCCAAAATTTTTATTATAAAAATATTGGGTGATTTAATAGATGATTGTTAAAGAGGTCATGTAAGTATAACTTTTTTATGAAATGGGATACAATGTTACCTAATGTGGTTTACTTGGACAAAAGCACATCTGGACAATAGTTCCTCAGACAAAACCTCTCAGATAAAAGCCTACTCCTGATAATACATTTGTTCTTACTTATATGTTTAATGTTATATATGTTAAATGTATATTATATATATATATAAATATATATATATATATATATATATATATATAATTACATATATTTAATTCATATGTAATATATTATTATGGATATATTTATTAAAATGATGTATACTTAATCTTTATAAACACACAAACACACACATATACAAATGTATATTATTAATTGTAAAACGTATATTATATAACATTACACATTCTATATATAACAATTAACATACATGTGTTTATACATGCATATATATGTGATATTGTGTACTTTAGGCCTACTTGCCAAGTATGGCCTTTCGACGGTCCCAGTCTGCAAAATCGGTGGGTTTTGGTCAGAGGGGCTTTTATCAGGATGGGCTTTTGTCTGTCACTTAGATTTTCTTATGATCATCAACGATTGTATCAGAAGATCTGTACACTTGACAAAATAATGCTTGACATAGATCTTACGTTATACCTAACTATAACTGGCTGTCGAAAGGCTTACACTGGGTACACGGAGTAACTATGGGCGATATAGGTTCAATTTCATTAATTGTGATCACACATTTAAAGTCCGAAAACAGGTCCAAGAAGGTTACTGCGCAACAATAACTATGTATATTTGTTGATCGGTCTAAAGGTTTGCCTAATTTTCACTTCACTTTCAACAATTTGTGAAACGTAATGTGAAACTTTTTGTCCACTCCTGACACGGACTGCAGATGAACATAATAGCCGCATTACACATCGATCGTTGCACTTGGGGCCCAAGGCCCTGATTCAGAGTAACAAACTGCCTTTGCCAAACCGGTCAGTCACTAAAATGCGAGCACGCATGCGTGATCAAGCACATGCAGCAACAGATTTCCACTGTTAAAAACGTGCCAAAACGCATGAGACCCAGGTATTACCAATTTGTTTTGTATCTATTTACTGGTCCAAATTTCCAAGAGCGTATTGCATTAAAAATGTGTACCACTTTATCTTGGTACGTGTAAGCCACAATGAACTTCATTTCTGAGAGAATGGCCAGCTTATGTTCATTGACAAACGATTACATGAAATGTCCTTTAATTTGTAAAAAAGCGCCTTGAGAAATTTGTTATCCTCAATAATAAACCACAGACGTGACAATGAATAACAGATAGATATGCATATTAACATGGATATTTGAATCTTATAATAGAAAAAATCTGCAAATTATTGAAACGCAGTGAAATTAAGTAGAAGAAAATCATATGGAACCGTTATGTTCACCTCAAAGGTTATTATATAAAAGCTCTATATAAAAAAGGCACGAAAACAGTTACAAACGTCCACCACAGTACAGACCCCCACCTACTTATTTAACTAATATGGCTGTCTATATATTCATACTGCATTAGGAATACCACGGTCCTATTGCTTATGGCTAATTATTTGTGTATTTTGTGTATTATTCTTCACTTGTATGCACTGAAGAACCTCCTGTCAGAAAACATCTGTGGTGTGTTAAAGCAGTCAATCTTTAACCAATCAACCAAAGTCCCGCAAATAAGTGTCACCTATAAATAATTTTGCTCATTAGTTTTACTCAAAACCCACACAAAAAATTTGAGCCATCTGCAAACATTTATCTAGTTGGAGCTCTAGTGATACGAATGTTATATAAACGTCCTTTAACAGACAAATATATACCCAAATTTTCACGGATGACCAGAAGAAAAATAGCAGTGACCACTAGTATCATATAAATCCTTGAAATGTATTCTTTCTAATATATGAAAACCAAAAGAGTCTGAAAAGAAAGTAAATTGACATCCGGAAACTTGAATTGTCGACGTTTCATGAGAATTGGTCATATATATATATATATATATATATATATATATATATATATATATATATATATATAAACCAGATATATTTTTTATATAATGCATTACAAACTAAATATGTATAAAATGCAATGAAAACATAGATGAGGATAGTCTTGGTCAGAGAAACGAATAATTATATATATGTGCAAGATGGATAGCAAGGAAGGCAAACATCCTACATATGTATAAAATCAATCCAAAAATTGTTTCAAAATATACATAATTATACAATTGTTATACATTACAAAAGTATACATTCTTTTAAACCTTGTACCTGTTATTTCTGATGGTATCATGCATATTTTCTTTCATTTTTAGCTCAGCTGACTGAAAGTTATCTGAGCTAAAGCAATCACTCTTTGTCCTTCGTCCTTAAGTCTGTCTGCTTATTGACCCGACACAAATCGTAACCGCTTGTCCAGGAAGAATCTCCTTGGAAGTCTAAAATTAGGTCTCTGTTACCCATATCCCCCGAGCTATGGGGCTCCTATTTACCCCCCCCCCCCCCCTGCTACAAAAAATAAATAAATAAAAATAAAAATGTGATACAATTTTATACTGAAGTTCCAGTATCTGATTAACTGATGCATTGATCACCATGATTTTTGCGTGCATATTCATCATGGAGTGTTTCATCAGTTCTTGCGGACTTGTGGCACCATCTAAATTTTTAAAAATTTTAACATTTTTTTTTCTCTATTTTATAAGACCTTCAAAGATGTGGTCGTCCCTTAACAGGGCTCAAGTTGTAACCATTGGTCCTAGAATCTTCAGACTTAACATCCAGGGAGAGCTGTGAAAAGTCTCCTTGGAAACGTGAATGAAGGTCATTGTTACCCATATTTTCTATGCTAATGGGCTTATAAGCACCCTTCAGAATAATTGAAAATTTGATACCGAAGTAGGGCACAAATCATAACCATGGGGCCCAGAATCTAACTTGACATCCTGAGAGTTTTGGGGTATGTTTGAGCACCCAAGAAATAATGCAAAATACACACAAATATCCAGATTCCTCATGAAAGGCTGGTTGGATTGTCATCAGATTTGTTGTGCTTATGGGTCTTGATGAACCTAAGCTAATATGCATTAACAAAGATGCCACCTGCATTATCTTAATTAGTTGTCTGTGCAAGGACATATTATCAATATGTCAGTCGGCTGAGCGTCATGACCCACGGGTCATTTTTTACACAATTTTTCTTCTATTTTTGACACCTTCAAAGAAGCAAGCATCTGTTAACCAAGCATAATTCGTAAGCACTGGACCTGGAATCTTCTAACTTCTAACATCCTGGGAGGTCCATGAAAAATCTCCTAGGAAACCTGAAATTAGGTCCATGTTACCCTTATCCTCTGAGCAATGGGGCTCATAATTTACCCCCCCCCCCCCGCCCCAGAATCATTAAAAATTAGATACAAAAGCTGCAGTTGTTGATAACGTGACAATTGAGTGCAATCAACAGTTTATTACTAAATTACAAACTGCATGTTTGTCTCCGTGCCGATATAACAAAAACACAAAAATGTCACGCCTGTAAACCACTGTCAGTCCCACTCCGAACTTCTCGGCCGAATTCGGATTCTAATATCGAGTTTCTCGAGATATGGCGAGATGTTCCAAATGTGTCAGTCCCACCGGTACTTGTCGCCATCTAACTTATATGCATTGATAACCATGATTTTTTGCATGCATATTGATCATGGAATGTTTCATCAGATCTGCTGACTGGTGGTGCCACCTGTATTTTTTCGATATTTATTTGCATTTTTTATGCCCCCGCATATAGTTTTACCCATGTCCGTCATTCCAAAATCAAACAGTTGTATGGACTTTTTTTTCGCAATGCCTGCAGATACGGGCCTGATTTTTTTAGTGTGGCAGAAAATGACCTCTTACAGATCGAGTTTGCGTTTTGTCCTGGTTGATCTATTTTTTACCTTATGACAGATCCTGAACATAGAAAATTTCATGAAAAATAGAACTTTTCATGACAAATGCACATTTACGGACTTTTTTTCGCTATGCCTGCAGATACTGGCCTGATTTTAAGTGTGTGGGCAGATAATGACCAGTTACAGATTGATTTCGCGTTTCGTCCCAGTTGACCTATATTTGACTGTTTGACAGCTCCTTAAAATTTTGAAAATTTATGAAAGAAAAAGAAATTTTCATGACAAATGTACATGTACAGCCTTTGTTAGCCTTCAGCCCATGGGATGATTAGCTATTGTCGTCACCCAAGCTGTCCTTCTCTCCATCCGTCCGGCGTCCGTTAACTTTTACCTTGTGAGCGGCATATCTCTTAAAGGATCCACCGTTGAAATTTTCTTGTGTGAAGATCTATATCGACAAAATCTCGGTCAGGTTTGAAGATGGTTGACCTTGACCCATTTTACTACATTTTAGAGCTGATTATAGAACAAGTGATCCATGGGTAATGATGCTCAGACGACTGGCATGTTGACAACGGCCTTGCACAGGCACCTAACTAAGATAATGTAGGTGGCATCATAAATCATGCATATTAGCTTAAGTTCATCAAGACCCATAAGCACACCAAATTTTATGACAATCCATCCAGCCGTTCCTGAGAAATCTGGCAGTTTTCGTGTATTTTGCATTTTTTATGGGATGCTCAAGCATGGCCTGTAAATCAGATAATATACGTCACAGTGACCTAATTTCAGGTTTTCAGGAGAAATTTTGAGGATCTCTCAATCAAGTAAGAAGATTCTAGGTCCAATGGTTATGATTTGTGCCCTGCTTTGGTATTTATAAGCCCATACCTTGGAGAATATGGGTAACAGAGACCTAATTTCAGGTTTGCAAGGAGACTTTTCATGGGCCTCCCTGCATGTCGAGAAACAAGATTCTAGGTCCAGTCATTACGATTTGTGTTCTGTTAACAGATAACCACATCATTGAAGGTCTCAAAAACAGAAAGAAAAAAGCATTAAAATCGAAAAAATACAGATGGCACCACCATTCTGCAGAAACTGATGAAACATTCCATGACAAATATCCATGCAAAGAATCATGGTGATCAATGCATAAGTTGTTCAAATACTTGAGCTTTTTTTTTTATCAAATTTGGATTATTCTTGGGGGAGGGGGGCGGGGGGTACTTCGGAGCCCCATTGCTCGAAGAATATAGGTAACAGAGACCTAATTCCAGGTTTCCAAGGAGATTTTTCATGGACCTCTCTGGATGTAAAAATAGAAAATTCCAGGTCAAGCGATTACGATTTGTGCCCTGTTAACGGACAGACGGCCGGACGACCGGACCGACGACGGACCAAGACTGATTGCTAAAGCTCAGATGACTTACAGTCATCTGAGCTAAAAACACTTTGAAACTTATATCTCAGGAACCCTTGGGTGGATTTTCATAAAAATTACTATGATCATTGGGACTGCTGGTCTGTACCTGCTGCACGAGTTTGGTGGTACCACCTACAATTTCTTTTATTTTTATAAATTTTTTTAAGGATTTTTTACCTTTGGCCTTGTGAGCAGGATATCTCTTAAAGGATTCGCCGTAGGAAATTTTATTTCTTCGGTGAAGATGTTTATCAACAAAATCTTGGCCAAGTTCGAAGATGGGTGACCTTGACCTATTTTTCTTTGTTTTAGAGCTATTATAGAAAAAAACACTCAATCCAGTTACAGATACTGGCCTAATTAAAATACCATCTAGATATATATATATATATAAATATAAATATATATATATATATATATAAATACGTATATATATATATATATATATATATATATAGAGAGAGAGAGAGAGAGAGAGGTCCATGAAAATCTTATTAGAAACCTGAAATGAGATCTGTGTTACCCATATCCTCCGAGCATAGGGCTACTTTAAGTACCCCTAGAATTATAATAAAAAAAATTATACTGAAGTTCCAGTATCTGAATAACTTTTGCATTGATCACCATGATTTTTTGCATGCAGATTGATCATGGAGTGTTTCATCAGTTCATGCAGTCTGGTAACCTGTGTTTTCCCGATTTTTTATTGCATTTTATTTTTGAGAGCTTCAAAGAAGCAGTGGTCCGTTAACCAGGTACAAATCGTAACCGCTAGACCTGGAAACTTCTTACTTGCAGTGGCGTAGACAGGGCTTCAGACCGGGGGGGGGGATGGTCATCTATATATATATATATATATATATATGTGTGTGTGTGTGTGTGTCTATATATATATATATATATATTAGTGTGTGTGAGTGCACGGAAAGTTCATTGTATAATATATAGTAATAAAAAAATAAAAGTTTACATTGAAGAATGAAGAAGATAACAAGCCTTCAAAGAGATAACTCGAAAAGACGAAAAGACCAAAGGGGATGAGAGAAAAAACAACACAATATGCTTTGTGGATTACTTCGTGCATTTTAATAACTCTCAATCTATCGCTCTACTTTCAGTAATTAAAAAAATGTCCTTCACATTATTTCATGACAGTAATATTTTGTATTTTGTTTTAAATTACAAACATGAGAATCGATGATCATATGATCAGATATCTGGATATCATCTTGATCATGACAGTATAGACTGCCGCATGATTTGGAATAGAACTAATATATTGTGTATTCCTTTATGTATTGAATTCTAGAAGAAGGGATATTGTTAATGAGCATTTAAATAAATCCAAAACTTAATGAAAAAAAAAATAAATAGGTAAATGATAATTCACTCTAAAAATCATAAAATCAAGAACGAAAATAAATAAGAAACGGGGTAAAATTAAATCTAGATGTAATCAGACGACGACCCTTAGAGGGCCCTTAGAGTGAATTGGTGTATAGTGAAACTTGTCTAAAACATACCTGTCTAATAAGATCAACTGCCTAAAAAGATGAGCGTTTAATAAACTCTAAGCATTGAAACAGCTTACAGCTGAAGGGCAGAGCTTTAAGCGACGACATGAACGTTTGGTGTTGTGTACTGACATGAAGTTCTATAAAATATTCACTTAGGAATATGACGCACGACAAAAAATTACCGATTGAGCTCTGGCAGCCGTAGTGATTTTTTTTTGCCGTTCTGAAATTCGATAGGGATGGAGCCCTCCTAGGCACCAATTATCCATGTGATTTTGAGAAAGATCTATCGTATTCTCTGGAATTTCGCGCGAAAGAGAATCACCAGTTGTGCTCTGCATGGTGGCCGTATTGAATTCTTGGCGGGTTTGAAATTCGATAGCCCTGACTGACCCCTCCTGGGCACCAATCATCCATGTGGATTTGAGAAAGATCCATCGTATATTCTCTTTTCGGATATTGTGTGCGAAAGAAAGCGTCGCTTACGGACGGACTTATGGGAGGACGTCTGGACGGAAGTACGGAAGGACGAAAGTACGGAAGGACGTACAGCCTGACACGGTGATCACTTTGGGGCACCGCATGTCAGGCGGGGCCCTAATTTTCAAAATTATATTACTTATCAACCTATAGATATGCTGGAAATTAAATGCTTAGCAAACTCAAGCACGGTAAATAATGAAATAAAACCCAATGAATTGTCGAAAGTTAACTGTATAGATATATTTTTATCATCATTTGAGTCATTTCTAATTTTGCCATGTGATGTGATCATACATTTACGCGCAACTTACCTGAAACTTACCCGGCCTTTTAGCACAAGTCTTCATGACAATTAATCGAAAGCTTGCCCGAGGATTGCCGGACGTAGAAACTTATTTTATGCAACTGAATTCCATATATTGACGTTGTAATGTAATTGTTAGATACAGTTTAACTGAATAACTCATAATCAGGTCTCGAGGGAAGAAACGTGTATAAATTTGACTACATTAGTTAACCGGTCTATTAGGAAAGCGCGAAGTAGGGTATGAGGACCTGGTCAGCGGTGGAAAGTGTCAGTAAAGATAATTTCTGATTGATTGTACATTGCTATGAACGCACTCTGTCTTAAACGTGGAGGCACCGGGTGAGTCGAATGACTAATATGGAGATATAGATATATCTCCCATACCCTGCTTTGGAAGAGGGCTGTTAGGCGACGCATGATATTTTTTAAATCTGTATAATTAAATATTATGAGCGTACCTCCATTGCAGACACAAAATATACGGAACCCTGTGGTGAACTTCGAAATAACGATCCTTGAATGATTGACGGCGCGAGACAGTTGTTACTTCTAATATCTCACAACGTTCGTTATAAATATTATTACTATTAACTGGCATGTACTGCATAATTATTATAGTTTTGCTTTTCCCCATAGAAACTTCGGGGGGGGGGGGGGGGGGGATATGATTGTACACACCATCCGCCCAAAAATTCTGGGGGGATACATCCCCCCACACCGCGCTAGTTACGCCCCTGCTTACTTGACATGCAGGGAAGCCAATGAAAAATCCCCTTGGAAACCTGACATTAGATTTATTTTATCCATATCCTCCAAGCTGTGGGGGTCCTTTGTAACCCCCCTCCCCCCCCCCCCCCCCCCCGAATTAAAATTTTGATTCAATAGCTCCAGTATCTGAATAACTAATTCATTTATCACCATGATTTTTTGCATTTATATTGATCACAGAGTCTTTCATCAGTTCATGCAGACTGTTGGTGATATTTAGGCCTATATTTTTTTTTCGAAATTTTATGCATTTTTTTCTCTCTATATTTGAGACCTTCAAAGAAACAGTGGTTAACCAGGTACAAAACGTTACCGTTGGACCTGGAATCTTCTAACTTGACATCCAAATCCATAAAAAATCTCCTTGAAAACATGGAATAAGGTTTCTTTTATCCTCCAAGCTTACCCCCCCCCCCTTTTCTGAATTATTAGAAATGTGATACAAAAGCTCCAGTATCTGAACATCTAATGCATTGATCACCATGATTTTTTGCATGCATATTGATCATGGAGTGTTTTATCAGCTTCTGCAGACTGGTGGCGCCATAATTTTTTTCCAATTTGTACGCATTTTCTGTGACGTCCTTCCTGTGAGAAATTAAGGAAAAACCTCAATTTTCCATTAAAAACCTTTTATCACACTTCAGGACTGCCTTATGTCAAACCATTCATCTGACTTTCTTCACATTTACCATAAAAATCAAGTCAGTATTATCTAATTTATAAAAGATGTGGGCCCAAATATAATGCACTTTGAAAAAAAAAATCAGGAAAGATATTTTCTCACATAACATGATAAATGTTGAAGCTATAGACTTTTTTCTGGTATATAAATTTATTAAATCAAGATTCAATTGTATAGCCAAAATTAGATCTGAATTTTGTAAATTGTATAAGTTATTTGCATTAATATGAAATCAGTACCATAAATTTTGCCCAACTTTGACCATGGCACGTTTTTTTTTCCTGGAAGTACATTTGACTTTATTTTTACAGCAGGTGCACACAAGTCATTAATCTTTACTGTTCAGATTAGCCTGCGGATTATCACACTACTACTGTTCAGTTTAATTTTCATTTTTTTCCACATTTTGACATGAATCTATATAAAAGACATTAACTCAGTAACAATTCAAGGAATCTTTGTGAAATTTTCAGAAATTACAGTCAGGTGAATGAACTTTAATGCTAATTATTTTTTTTTTCATACCTCATTTGCCGTGTATTTTACTCAGGCAAATACAGGTAAAAAACGGTAAAATGTAGTACCTGTATTTCCGCTCACTGGCAGATCACCAAAGTGACCCTTCAACCTGGTCAGGTAACTTATTCACAATTTGATCGAAAAAAAGGGAAATATAAGGAACTTATTAAACTTTAAGGTAATTATTAATTACAGGTAAGTAAAAGGTAAATGTTTTTCCCCCAAATTACGGAAAGGGAACCACCGACAAACAAGAATGTGCGAGTGAAAATGGATTTTACAGTGGAAATTAGATATTTTTCATCTGAAAAGCTGGTTGACTCAAGGAGCTTATTCTATGACTCTGTTAACTCATAATATACGTTTACCTGTACAGGTAAGAAAAGGCAAGTAAAGGTAAATATTTTTTAATTTGTGTGCAAACACCTTGTTAATCATTACTTGGACTATAAATTAAAACCTTATTTTTTAATTGACTGTATAAATTCACTTTTTTATATCAGAACAGGTGTTATTAAATGCAGTGATTAAGTAACCTGTGTGAATACCTTTGTTCTTCAACGGATCTAATTACCTGTGGCAGTGACAAAATCATGCTGAATATAGTGACAGAGAAGAATATTTGTGAACAAGTCAGCTATATAAAAACATTTTATATTTTGATTTTACAGACACATAAAATATGAATTGTTAATACTGATTATGGCTACCTGCACAGGTGAGTGTAGGTAACAGGTAATTTTCTTTAATTAAAGAATATATTTATATGTTATAAGGGAGACCGACAAAAATCTAAATTTTTTGTGGCATGTGTATTACAGATGCTAACTGCACAATTTATTTGGTTACCAGTAATTATACCTTTGATCGTAAACAGATTAAATACCCTTTGCCAGTACAGAAAATAAAATACTTCTCATATAAGACTGGGAAGGAAATTTTTGAATGAACCAAAACAGTATGCAAAAACTATATTTACATCAACTGCACAGCCACGTGAGTTGCGTATTTCAATTTTGGCAATTGCTACCTGTAAAATATGCTCACCTGCACAGGTGAGTTCAGGTAAATAAAGGTAAAATCTCAGCTGACTGAGGTAGGTCAAATGAGGTATAGGAATGGCGCTTTGTCCGTCGTCCGTCGGGCCGTCGGGCCATCCGGTCGTCCGTTAGCAGGGCACGAATTGTAACTGCTGGTCCTAGAAATTTCTAAGTGACCATCTAAGGAGGTTTATAAAAAAAAATCTCCTCGGAAACCTGAAATTAGGTCACTGCGTACTATGTCCTTCGAGCTATTGGGCTTGTAAATACCCCTCAGAATAATAAAAAAATAAATGATACAAAATCCCTAATATCGTGATAATGAATGCATGGATTGTCATGAAACTTGCCTTTAATATTGACCATGGCTAGTTTCGTCAGTTCCCGATAAGTGGTAGCGTCACCCTTATTTTTTTCTCACTTGTACGAATATTTTCTATTTTTTTACTATAAAATGACAACAATCCTATCAGTTTCTCAGCTATGATTCCATCTAGTGTCCCAAAACCAGGTGTGTTTATTGATCACAGGTGGATGCCCTAAAGTAATCATCATGTCCGTCTGTTTGTTCATCTATCTGTCTGTCCAACCGTCCATCCACACAAATTTGTTTCCAGAGGATAACTCCAGGTTCGATTGACATATGAATTTCAGACATGACTTACACTTTGCCCACCACTAAAGAAAGGATCTGTATGATTTTAAGGTCAACGGTCAAGGTCACAAGACTCACTTATTTAAAAAGATTATGGCTGCATTTTAAGCCAAGCTTTTCATCCTAAACTTTCCATCTTGCACTTTTAGCTGACTTGCCAGTACAGGGAGAGCATAAATGAATTAAGGGTCACAAGGTCAAAGGTCAAGTTCACAGGGGCCATCTGTTCACAAATTAGTTTCCAGATAATAACTCCAGTTAAGTCTACAAATTAGTTTCCAGATAATAATTCCAGTTAAGTCTACCTTTTGGTTTCAAACTTAGCTTATATATGGCTCACCACTAAAGTAGGAACTTTAAGGTCCAAAGGTCAAGGTTACAGAGCCCATTTCTTTAAAAGGAATGTGTATGCATTTCAAGCCAAAATCTTCATCACAAACCTTCCATCTTCAAGATATTACTCACCGGCCAATAGGGGAAGATTCTTTTCGATTTGGGGTCATAGGGTCAAGGTCAAGTTCACAGGGCCCTTCAATTCACAAACTAGTTTATGGATGATAAAAAGAGAACGCCGGCATAGATTGGCGTGGGGCATTTATCGGGCGGGCGGTCAAACACTGCTTTATGCATCAAGTCGGCTGATTTACCATTTACCTGTGTGGGCTTTGCTGACATATTTTTAAAATCACATTGAAGCCTTGTCAGGCGCATTACCGCGCACGGTATATGAATCCTTTTCTCCCCAGAGAATCCCATTTTACCGCATGTCCCATGCCGCATACTACGGGGCCGGTTAACGCTTTTTGATAAAATAACTAGAGCGAAAAAAATCTTTTTCGCATGCGAAAAAAATCTTTTTCGCATACCGCATCCCACGCGCCCGGTAAACGCAGCTTTATATACATATATTTGCAGATTGTTTTAAATGTTGTGCGAACTTCGCATTCTAATCATTTGTGGAGTAACTGTGCGAGAAAACGGCAAAATGAAGCCGTCTTTGGTCTATATATATACAAATACTATATAGGACCCTATGTCATATGATTTTATGAATATAGGCAACAAATGAAAGCGATTTGAAAAATTTACATGGATGAAATATGAAAAGGAGTTAAAGGTTCTGGTATTAGTAGTAAGATTTTATTTTTAAAAGGTACAAACATTTAACGCAGAACCATTCAAGGATCTGAGTGTATGCGTACAGTTTCACGTCGGATATATATATATATATATATATATATATATATATATATATATATATATATATATATATATTAATACTAACATCAATATTTAATGAAGTAAGAAGTTACATTGAAAATTAACCATATTCATAAATCATCTGGCTCTTTGGTTTAAACAATATTTTATTGCATAATAGCAAACGGATAAGAAAACAGGGCACAGCCCTAAATTAATTCTTCTCCTCACATAAAAATATAAGATTCACATGATATAATATAACAAGAATAGAAAAGTAGTAAATACAAATATATCGTCCATCTTGTCATCTTTTTTGAGCCAAATCAGTATGATATATATATTTATTGCTTGCCGGAAATCTTCGATTTCGGCAAGCATGTTGGTCAGTTCCGTATGTCTGTTTGTTTGTCTGTCTCCACCCGCAAATGCACAGTTTTGCAACAATCTCTTTCAAACTTACACAGTTGATAGAAAATCAAAAGTCCTCGAAGCCTATTGATTTTTTTTTTAATATCGGTCAAAGGTCAAGGTCAAGGTAATCGAAAAACGTCGAAAGTTTATTTTCGCCATAACTTCCTCAATATCAGTCCTATCTTTACAAACTTTAGCTTAATTTATTCCTCTGGGTCTTCTCCAGAACTAAGTTTTGCCGACTTGTCTCAAACTTGTATCACTTTGTCAGTTTGTATGTCTGTTTGTCAGTTGTCCTCAATTTCGCCTGCTTGCTGGTTCTTGCGTCTTACTATAGCATTCTACAGGCCACGGTTTTGCAGGAATCCTTTTGAAACTGGTACAATTCATGTCTTACAGTAATATCTCAAAACATATTTTTCATTTTCATGATATGGCCACAACCTCCCCTACATTTCATCTTTTGGCCGTATCTCCAAAACTATAAATCTCGGTTGCATAAATTAAAGCTTACTTTCTTCCTCTGAGTCTTCTCCATAACCAGGCCACAGTTGTGCAGGAATCCTTTTGAAACTGGTACATCTTATGTCTTACAGTAATATCTCGAGGCATATTTTTCAATTTCATGATATGGCCACTTGGGGGCGCTGCACTACAACCTCCCCGACATATCATTTTTTGGCCATATCTTTAATGCTAAAGATTTCAAATACATAAACTATAGCTCATTTTCTTTCTCTGAGCTTTCTCCATAACCTGGTTAAGTCATCTGGTCTCAGTGTTGTGTCACTTTGTAAGAATGTCTGTCTGTTTGTCAGCTCAATTTTGCCTGCTTGCTGGTTCATGCGTCCTACATATAACATTCTTCAGTCCTCAGTTTTGATGGAATCACTTTGTAACTTACATATATCGTACGTCTTACAGATTTCTGGAAGTTCTATGTGTATTGTCTAAATATGTCAAGGTCAAGGTCATCAAAATTGTTCAATATTTTATTTTCTTCATTACTTTTTTAATGTTGATCCTATCTTTATAAACTTTGGCTTATTTTCTTCCTCATCGATGTTGCTCATTCATTTGACTATCTTTATGTCATTTCCGGCGAGCGCTCGACCTATGGTCGTCTAGTTTTTTCTTTGCCCATATACGCACAAATGCAAAATCAGTCACATGTAAAATTACAGAATTTTATAGGATGAGTTTTTATAGTAATATGTGGGTGTATATATATTGTTTTATGTTTTAGCGCCTCTCGAAACATCTGTACCTCTAACAATTCAAAATCGATTTCTAGCAACTATAAACTCGTTTAGGCCTACATGCATAAATAGGTCATAGTTCTTCTAACAAGATATAGGTATTCGCTTCCATACAGAAAGATTTCTATACTTTTAAATTCCGGACAAATATTTCTGAAAAAGACCAGTCTTTCCTGGAAATAGAGTTCACAGAATAATCAGAAATGTTCTGGTGTCTCAATTCCATTTCCGCATGGACATATAAGATTTTATGTACAGTGGTTTTTGAACAGAAGCGGATATAGCGAACTACAACCTAATCTCATCCTAGTGTGGTATATCTGAGCAGACCTGCTACCTATGAAATGGCTGAAATGTAATGGTGGTCTCTGTATATTAGATTCTCACCTTTTTCTTAAAACTCAAGATTAAAGGACTGTTTCTTGCTGGTTCATTAAAAGAATTCCAGAGTGACATTGTAGATAATAAAAAGGAATTTTGTCATAGGGTTGTGCGACCTGCAGGAGGTCTCAAATTATTTCTATTTCGCAGATCACAACCAGTACTACCATCTTATCCGGAATCAAGTCACACATATATTTTGGTGCGGGTTCATTTATCATTTGAATCGGATTTTCGGATCTTACGACTCTCAGATAATGTTTGTCATCCTGTTTTTCTATAGATTAATTCATGGCTGGTCCCCCTTGTGGCACCTGTAACTATTCCAGCAGCAGTCAGCTGGATTACTTCTTGTTGACCTGCCTGGGTTTCGCTAAACTCACGCCAGAGCTCACAGGCATACTCTAATACTGGACTTATCAATGACATATATGCAATGTTTCTAAAGCTTTCCTACTTAGCCTATACATAAGCGATCTTAATTCGTCAAATCTCTTACTTGCTTTGTCACAGATGCAGTAAATATGATCCTTCCATTTACCACGTCCATTAAGTATCACCCCAAGTGTTTGTGCTGGCTAACTGACAACAGTGGTTGGCCAAACATAGCAAGAGGTGGAGCTGTTACATTTCTCCTACTAAATATCATAGTTTATTTTATCTGGATTACATCTGACTTGCCAATCTACAGCCCATCTTTCAATAGATTTTAAATCATTATTCAATATACTGATATACAGATAAAGTCGCTCCCCACTACAAAGAGTGACGCATCATCAGCAAACAATCTTATATATGTGTTTACACAACCTACAAAGACATTCATATATACTAGAAAAAACAATGGCCCTAGTATTGATCCCTGTGGCAATCTTGCCTTTGCAGACAAGAATGATAAAGATTTTTCGTTTATTATTACTCGTTGTTAACGGTTTGACAAGTAAACAGAACACCAGTTGAGTAATGCACCTTTAACACCCATGGTATTCAATTTGTACAGTAGACTTTTTTGCCGTACCCTGTCAAATGCTATTGGAGCATCCAGTGAAACAAAAAGTTTCCTTTCCCATGTCAATTGCCTATAAAACTATTTCATACATTTCACAGAGTTTATAAGTACATAAATGATCTGGTATTAAAGCTGCTTGAAGAGGGGTAAACCTCTGATTTTTATGCATGTGATTGAATACATATTTGAACACACTTTTCAAACACTTTACTTCAGCAATTTAGCAGCGGGACCGGTCGATAGTTACCAGGTTCTTGCTTACTCCCCTTCTTATATATCGGTGTTACAATTGCTTGTTTTCAAACTTCGGGGACGCTCATGCATTTGAGCATTCCATCTTGACCACAAGCTTCATTAACACTAAGAGAAATTACACTGTCCAATACGTCCTGTTCCGATATTACAATATCTTCCAGTTCATTTGCATGGGCGGAGTCATATGGTTCTAAAGAAGCTTTTTCAACGAAATATGTGTAAAATTGTTCAGCTTTTTTTTCGCGGTCATCAGCAACAATATCAGCCCCAACAATAATCGGTGGAATAGTATTGCCAGAGGCCACTTGTTGTCCCCTGCTCCGCGGATGCGGGGGACATGGATTTGGGTTTGTCTGTCTGTCTCTCTGTCCGTCCGTCAGGTTTTATCGTTTCCGTCCGATACCTGTCCTAAATATTATCCGATTTCATTCAAATTTGGGTCAGTGATTGCTCTCATGGATACCTTGGTTAGAATTGGTTTTGGAGTGTCTGGCTTCTGTCTGTCTGTCTATCTGTCACTTTATCTGTCCGCCTGTCAGGTTTTCATTTCCATGCGATAACTTTCCTAATTATTATTTGATTTCAGTCAAATTTTGGTCAGTGATTGCTCTCATGCTTACCTTGGTTGGGATTGGTTTTGGAGTGTCTGGCTTCTGTCTGTCTGTCTATCTGTCACTTGACTGTCTGCCTGTCAGGTTTTCATTTCCATGCGATAACTTTCCTAAATATTATTTGATTTCAGTCAAATTTTGGTCAGTGATTGCTCTCATACTTACCTTGGTTGGGATCGGTTTTGGAGTGTCCGGCATCTGTTTGTCTGTGTGTCTGTTTGTCCATCAGGTTTTCGTTTCCTTGCGATAACTTTTCCAAATATTATCTGATTTCATTCAAATTTTGGTCAGTGATTGCTCTCATGCTTACCTTGGTATGGATTGGTTATGGAGTGTCTGGCTCCTGTCTGTCTGTGCCTGTTTGTCCGTCAGGTTTTCGTTTCCGTGCGATTACTTTCCTAAATATTATCAAATTTCATTCAAATTTTGGTCAGTAATTGCGCTCATGCTTACCTTGGTTAGAATTGGTTTTGAAGTGTCTGGCCCTCTGTCTGTCTGTCTGTCACTTTGTCTGTCCGTCTGTCATGTTTTAGTTTCCCTGCGATAATTTTCCTAAATATTATCCGGTTTCAATCAAAGTTAGGTCAGTATTTGCTCTCATGCTCACCTTGGTTAGGATTGGTCTTGGAGTGTCTGGCTTCTGTCTGGCTGTTACCCTGCCTGTCCGTCCATTATCAAGCATGAAAAACACCAAGATCCCAAAGCGGGGGACATTAATTCCACGAATTTGCTTGTTTAAAGTTACTATAAGTATTTACCACCACAATTTGGGGGGTACTGAGCATGGAGAGTTCATTTTTGTTCCCCACTGTTTGTCCGTTTCGCTTTTGAATGGCATCGGTTTCGATTCCTAATGTGACATCTTAGGTCATAGGTGAGCCCTTGTTTGTCCGATGGTCGAATAGTAACATCTTTGTATTGAATATTTTTACTTATTGCATTGAGGAAGTCATTGGTCCAGTTGCCTACTGCACAGTTCAGCTCGACTGTTTCGTCTACGATTAGACTGGCCAGATTTTTTTATGCCCCCGCCACAAAGTGGCCGGGGCATATAGTTTTACCCATGTCCGTCCTTCCGTCATTCCGAAATCAAACAGTTGTACGGACTTTTTTTCGCAATGCCTGCAGATATTGGCCTGATTTTTGGTGTGTGGGCAGATATAGACCAGTTACAGATCGAGTTCGCGTTTCGTCCCGGTTGACTTACTTTTGACCGTTTTACGGCTCCTAAACTTAGAAAATTTCATGAAAAATAGAAATTTCATGACAAATACACATGTACGGACTTTTTTTCGCAATGCCTGCAGATATTGGCCTGATTTTTGGTGTGTAGGCAGATAATGACCAGTTACAGATTGAGTTCGCGTTTCGTCCCGGTTGACCTACTTTTGAACGTTTTACGCCTCCAGAACATAGAAAATTTCATGTAAAATATAAATTTTCATGACAAATACACTTGTACAGACTTTTCTTCGCAATACCTGCAGATATTGGCCTGATTTTTGGTGTGTGGGCAGATAATGACCAGTTACAGATCAAGTTCACGTTTTGTCCCAGTTGACCTACTTTTGACCATTTGACGGTGCTTTAACATAGAAAATTTCATAAAAAAAGTGCACATGTATAGACTTTTTTTCGCAGTGCCTGCAGACACGGGCCTGATTTTTGGTGTGTAGGCAGATAATGACCAGTTACAGATCGAGTTCCTGTTTGTCCCAGTTGACCTACTTTTGACCATTTGACTGCTCCTGAACATAGAAAGTTTCATGAAAAATAGAAATTTTCATAAAAAATGCATATGTACTGACTTTTTTTCCTCAATGCCTGCACATACCACCCTGATTTTTTATATGTGGGCAGATAATGACAGTTACAGATCGAGTTCGCGTTTCGTCCCGGTTGACCTTCTTTTGATTGTTTTACGGCTCCTAAACATAGAAAATTTCATGAAAGACAGAAATTTTTATGGAAAATGCACATGTATGGACTTTTTTTCACAATGCCTGCATATACTGGCATGATTTTTGGTGTGTTGCTTGATAATGACCCATTACAGATCGAGTTTGCATTTTGCCCTTGTTGACCTACTTTTGACCATACGACACCTCCTGAACTTAAAATTTTTTTCAAAATTTTACAATTGTTTCTAATTTGCCCCAGGCGGGGACATTCGTGTCGTTCCGACACATCTAGTTTAGACCTTCTGTATCCACGCATTCGTGATTGTAGATTTTCCTTACAAACGCTTTATCTTTACTTAATTATGTTTTCAATTTGACCCACAGAGGACTGTGGTCACCGCAGAAAGGTGGACACACCCCCGCTTCTTGTAGGAGATCAGGAGAGGTTGAAGCTATAAGATCAATACACGTAGAATGTTACGGAACCTATCAACAGATCACGTATGCGTGATGAATATAAATTTTGTATTGGAGAAAAAATCAGATTCTGTAACACTAGTGTAATGTCTAGGGGAATTAATAAAGAAGTCAGTGTTTTTTGTTAACAAATAACTTTAATTAATTCTTAAAACAACCCTAACATTACAGTACACTAAATCAATACAATTACACAGTACAACAACAGTATAACAGCAAATCAATATAATCACACAGCCTAATACATAAAGTGCACAGTACCTGGATACCACCACTGCCACAGCGATAAGTCCTTTAAAATGTATAAGCCGGACGAACAGTTCACACAAATTCTCTCGGAGAATAACAGTCCAATGTAAAGCTCTTGTAACAATCCCGAAAGTAAACTGAAGACCAAATAAGATTCGTCACATATCCAGAAGAAAATCTGAAGAAAATCTAAAATTGCCGCACTTATCGGAATAGGCCCCACAAACTGACATACACGCTTCTGTGTCCGCTAGAATATTCTCTCACCTCCCTCTCGGCTCAGCCCCTATTTATATCTTCTCAGCTCAAGCCGAGAACTTTCTATTTCTCGAACAATCTAAAGAATCTAACATAATACACAGTACACACGCGTTACAGGAACCATCTAGAAAAACGATTGCCGTGTCTCTACATATCAGGGTTCACTATTATCTGTGATTGGTATCTAGGAAGTAGCATATAATTCAACTCCCTCTCCCCTTCCTGTTTCACGATCGCATCTAAGAGTTTCCCAGAAACCATTATTTTTTTTTTACTTGCAATTCTACTGTTTGACCAGGTTTCTTTTAGAGCAGTTATATCATATTTACTCAACTCCATTGATACTGAATCAATTTTAGGTACAAGACTTCTCACATTTACATGAACAATGGATAATGCACCCAATGCACTGATAATACCACGGGGACCTGGATTTGGATGGACGTCCCCTGAGTTACATTATCTAAGTGTCGGTAAGTTGTACAGGCAGCACAAACGAGGTCCATTGAAACTACTTTCAATTGGAACAGTAATAATAACTTTTCTGTGGCACTCAAAATAACTGTGGGTCCTTTTGCCCCTAAAACCTGATTGGCTAGTCTCCTTTCAAAGAGTATTTGTATCCCGTTCTGCTAGCAAAACGAACCCTTATGATACTACAACTGCTTCAACATTTCGTGCTCAACGATAGGAATACATCTTGAACATAATAAACAGATCCCCAATGTACACTGAAGTGATTGTAAACAACATTCGTCATAGAACAAACAGATAATAATAACTGATGACAGCACGAAGCTCTCAAGAAAGTAAAGGTGTCTCGAACAAGTTATAACGTGCATTGAATTTCTAACAATGTCAACATAAGAATAAAAAATCTATGTATCGTAGTAATCCACATGTTAAAGTATTTGTAGAAAATAATAGATGTACGCCACTGGTATATGAATCAAAATTTGTATGGTTGCCTGTATGTAATATTTTGAAGATAAATTATTAGCTCAGGTGACTATAAGTTAACTGAGATATAGGTATGGCGCTTTGTCCGTCGTCCGTCCGGCCGTCCGTTAGCAGGGCACAAATCGTAACCGCTGACCCTAGAAGCCTATAACTATACATCTAAGGAGGTCCATAAAAAATCTCCTTGAAAACCTGAAAATAGGTCACTGCGACCTATGTCTTCAGAGCTACAGGGCGTGTAAGTACCCCCCAGAATAATAAAAAAGTTGATACAAAACCTCCAAGATCTTGATAATTAATGCATGGATTGTCATGAATCTTGCCTTCAATATTGACCATGACTACTTTTGTCAGTTCCCGAAAAGTGGTGGTGCCACCCGTATTTTTTTTAATTTTTATGAATATTTTTCTATTTTTTTAAACTATAAAATGACAACAATCATGTCAGTTTCTCAGCTATGAGTCCATCTAGTGTCCCAAAACCTGTTGTGATTATTGATCACAAGTGTTGTGTTTATTGATCACAAGTGGATGCCCTATAGTAATCACCCTGTCTGTTTGTTTGTTCATCTGTCTGTCTCTCTGTCCATCCGTCCATCCACACAAATTTGTTTCCAGATGATAACTCCAGGTTGGAATTAACATATGGATTTCAGACATGACTTACACATGGCCCACCACCAAAGAAAGGACCTGTATGATTTTAGGGTCATGAGGTCAAAGGTCAAGGTCACAAGACTCGCTTATTTAAAAAGATTATGGCTGCATTTTAAGCCAAGCTTTACACCCCAAACTTTCCATTTTGCACATTTAGCTGACTTGCCAGCATAGGGAGAGCATAAATGAATTTGGGGTCACAAGGTCAAGGTCACAGGGGCCGTCTGTTCACAAATTAGTTTCCAGATGATAACTCCAGTATAGTCTGACATATTGGTTTCAAACTTAACTTATATAGGGCTTACCACTAAAGTAAGAACCCTGTCGATTTTAGGGTCCAAAGGTCAAAGGTCAAGATCACAGGCCCATGTATTTGAAAGGAATGTGTATGGATTTCAAGCCAAAATTTTCATCACAAACCTTCCATCTTTAAGATATTACTCACATGCCAATAGTAGAAGATTCTTTTCGATTTGGGGTCATAGGGTCAAAGGTCATGTTCACAGTGCCCTTTCATTCAAAAACTAGTTTATGGAAGAGAATTCTGCTTTGGCTAGACAGAGTGGCTTCAAACTTGATTTATTTAATGACCCACCACTTAAGTAAAAAAAATTATTTTCATGGTCCAGAGGTCAAAGGTGAAGGTCACAGGAGCCATATCTTTAAAATGATTGTGGATGCAATGGCTTACTTGCCCAAAGTGAAGAAATCTGTAGATTTTGAGGTTACCTGGTAAGAGGTCAAGGTCACTGGACCCGCATTTTTTAGAAGAATGTTACAATAATCTAAATGCTGCAAGTTCAGAGATAATAAGTTCTCAGATTTTGTGGTCACAAGGTCATTGGTTAAGGTGTGTCTGTTAAGTGCAGGGTTACGTTTCAATGAGTCACCATTCAGATAAAATATGTTTGTGATAAGATTTTTTGTGTATATCAAACTCCTATAAAGACGTTATCATATAATGAAGAATTGATGCATATATATTTTGTGTTGGTAACATGACACACTCATGTGATGTAAGATTTTATATCTATCAACGTATCCAATATTGGTATCCATTAGTGCTGGGTATCCATGCATGAATGTCACCAGTCGCGTGGTGCTAATACCATGAAACCAACATTAAATAAAATAAAAAATGAAGATCAAAGAGATTTTCTGAAAAATAGGTATATAGGACAAAATTTAATAAAAATTCTGTCATTAATGGATATTTGTAGATGTGGACATAAAAATGCTTACATTTTAGCAGCAGACTATGAAAAGGCGTTTGAAAGTTTAGAATGGTCTTTCGTTAAAAAAATCACTCAAATATTTTAATTTTAGAGATAATATAATTAAATGAATTAGAATTTTATATACAAACATGTCTAGTAGCATTCTGAATAATGGATGAATGTCTCCATGCACTCTTTACTGTCACTCGAGGTTTCAGACAGGGTGTCAGTTATCTCCTTATTTATTTATTGTTAGTGTGGAAGCTTTGGCAAATTACAATCGACACCATCAGTATATTAAAGGCATTTAAATCAATTGAAATAATTTTATCATATCACATTACGCAGATGATACTACCTTTACATAAGAAAATATTGAGTGTCAAATCAACTTTAAAAGTATTATCACCGTTAGAAAAATTTTCAGGCTTAAAAGTAAATGTTGATAAAAGTAGTATTATGCCAATGGGGAATGGCTCTACAGATTCACCAGAACTGAAAAAAAACTTGGATTAATTATCACCAATGGTCCACTTAAAATTCCTTGTTAAAATAACAAGAAATGTTAGTGAAATGATTAAATTATAATGAAACATTAGACAAAATTAAAGAATATCTGAATCTCTGGTCTAAAAGACTATTGACTCCGTTTGGTAAGATCACTATTTTGAAATCCCAAATATTATCACAACTCATATATTTATTTTCTGGTCTTCCATCCATTGTTCATCAAGTCCACTAATTTGTGTAAACAAATTAATCAAAGACTTTATTTGGTCAAAGGGACGGACAAAAATAAAAAAAAACACATTAATTGGGTTAAATGAAGATAGTGGCTTAGAAATGACAGATACCGCATTACAAAACAAGCGTTAAAGATAGCCTGGATAGAACGAATAAAAAATGAAACACATTTGGATAAATAAAAAGTGTTATTATCTGAAATCTTAAAATTAGACTCTTTCCTTTTTCATTGTAACTTAAAATCTAATGATGCTCATAAAGTTTTCAAACTTATGTCACCCTTTTGGTTAAATGTAATCCAGGCATGGTGCAATTTTTATTTTGAAGAGGTAAATGAAACAAATGTTTTAAATAAATCACCCTGGTTCAACTCATAAATAAAAGTTAATTATATCATGGTCATAAGACCATAGTTTATAAGAATCATAATAAAAAAGGCAAAGAGTTGGATTTAGATTCTTAACACACCAAGAACTAGAGGAAAAAGTTCGCAACAAATGCAATTATTTACAGTATATGAGTTCATTAGATGAAATACCTAAAGAATGGAAGTTATTATTGAATAAAATTACACATGCAGATGAAGAAACAAATGCAGAATTTAAAATAAACACAGAGCAAGGTATCAAAATATATATACATTTGTTTGATTAAGAAAAAACAAATAAAACCTATTAATGCAATGAAGAAATGGAAAGATGAACTGAATATAGAAAATGATGATTTGATTTCAAGAGGGTTCACAAATATATACAAGAATACAATATATGTATTTTCTTGTGTTAATAATAAAAAAAATAATTTTTAATAATACATGCTGGTGTATCCGTTATAATTCACCTATTTTTCTTTCAAGTGCTTGAGTGGTGAGCAAGAGTTCATGCGTTCAATTCAGGACACATAAGCTAAATTGTACTGATAATGGCGACATCTAGGGTTAAATATTTGTATTAACTCGTAAACCCTGTGTGCACTGCTGGTAGCGACATCTACAGTCAGGATAATAACTTAATATGTATTCATAAGACTGGTAGAACAGGAACCACATCGGATTATTTGCTGCATGTTAGATTGTTATAATGTGGTAGCCAGGGCGCATACGTGCAGTTCTTGTCTCAAGTATTCTTGGGAATTCTAGTCAGTTGGTACCCAAAGCCGGGGCGGAATAAATAAACAACTATTAAATCGTTGCTGGAGTCCGCTTTCGGAATGTTTGTGTTAGAAAGAACATCACAACATAAATGACGCCAAACATGGAGATATCCTGACGTCCCTTCCAGGCCCATTCACGGGGCAGTAATTAAGAACCAGGGGCTTTGCTCCTTATTATTAGTGGGATTACTGGCGTTGTGATTTCTTGGGAGACCCATTCGGGGCCTTGGCGGCATCTAGCTGCTAAGCTCATGTGGGCCTGGTGAACTGTCTTCTGGGCGGCATTCCGCTGTTTCAGTTATCGAAAAGACTTGTGTCGTTATTTAAATCTTACCATTGTTAAGAAGAAGAATCAGGTTTTGAGGTGGTTTGAAGGATCAGCTATTCGATATGTTTTATTTTCCTTTGAGTATGTTGGATTTTCTCACAAAATTGAATGTATAGTGAATCCACATCTCGAAACTAAAATGATGTTAGGGAATGATTTTTGTGTAAGTGCTTGTTTGGTCATTGATTTTGCTAATCGAAGTATATGGTCAGAAAAAAATTCAACCTCTTGTCAAATGGCCATTAATAAGAACTCAAAATACATTATCTGGAACTCAAAGTAAAGTTGAGAAAGACTTAGACTTAAAATAATTATAAAAAAATTAGAACCTGAAAAAATTGATGAAAATTTGGAAAAAAATTCAAATAGAATGGAAGGGGTTTCAGAATATATGCAAAATATGTTTGAAGAAGTTTTGGATATTAAAACAGGAAACAGAAAAACCTGGTTGGACTAATTCAGTTGAACACGAAATAATAATAAAAGAAGGAACTGAACCAATCAAACAACCTAAATAAAGATTATCCCCTGCAAAACAAAAATCTGCTGATGAACTAATTCCTCAGATGAAAAAGATGGAATTATTGAAGAATCTAAATCACCTTGGAGAAGTTCCATTGTGATGGTTCCTTAACCAGGAGGTAATGCTTATCCATTGTCTACTATTGATAAAATACTTATAATATTTTCCACTCTTGACATAAAATCTGGATATTGGCAGGTGAAATGGAAACCTGAACATAGAGAAATTACTGCATCCTCTACGGGACAACATTTATATCAATTTAAAGTACTCGCCTTCGGATTAGTCAATGGACCTGCAATATTTCAGAGATTAATAGAAAAAGTTCTGAAAGTTTGTCTTGACCGAAATTGATATGTTTTTTACATCTGGATGATAATGTCACGTATTCATCAGATGTACAAAAACATATAAGTGACTTAAAAGAACTTCTTGAGATAATTAGACAAGCAGGATTAACAGTAAATCCAAAGAAAAGTAATTTTTTTCAAACAGAATTAATATATTTAGGACATTGCATTTCTAGTAAAGTTATTTCTACAAACCAAGTAAAGGTTTAAGCTATCAAAGAATTCATTGCTCCCCAAAACAGAAAAATCTTGAGAGATTTTTAGGCATGTGTGGTTGGTATTCCAAATATATTCCTTAATATTCTTCTAAAGCAGAACCTCATAATAACCTTCGGAGGAAATATGTAAATTGAAGTTGAACAAAGGATTGTGTACAGGCCTTTAATCAGTTGAAAGATATATTATGGTCACCCCTGTGTTAATCATTTCCTGATCCCAATGGTAATAAATTTGAAATACACACTTATGCTAGTGGTGTCGGAATTGGATCTTCCTTAAATCAATATCAAAATGGACAATTAAGAACTATTGACCTTGCTAGCAGAACTTTTACTCCTATGGAAAGACGATATAGTAAAACTGAAAGAGAAATGTTAGCAGTAGTTTGGCGTATGGGAAAATGAGGACCATTTATTGAAGGTAAATTTACAACAGTAATTTCTGATCATCATTCACTTGCATGGCTATTCAAGAATCAGAAGAATTAAATAATAGACTGTATCGTTGGGTTCTTCGAATTCAAGTATTCAATTTTGAGGTTCGATATCGACCAGGAAAATTCCATATTGTTCCTGATACTTTGTTGCGTGACACCAGATTTAATTCTAGTATGGCAGTTGGAGTTGTCTTAGATCAATATCAGAATCACGGTGAATGTGAATCCCCTGATTGCATGAAACCCACAGGAGATGCAATAGATTGAGTCCAGTGTGAACAATGTGACCGTTGTTTTCATGATTTATGTGTAAATATTGATCCTACCTTAGCTAGTGAATTGGATTTTGTCTGTTCCATATGTAAAAATTCACAGGCGCTTGATTCTAATCTAGAAGCTAGATCCACTATGGAGTTTATGAATATTCGCAGTTCCTTACCTATTAATCAAGAACTCCTACAAATGCAGGAACAAGATCCTGTGTTAGGTTTAGTTATAAGATATATACAGGGAGAGAGAAACCTTGATAAGAAAACTGAGAAATTAGCGAGTCAGTGTCAGTTATCTCATACCCGAGTCAGTGTCAGTTATCTCAGACCCGGATTTAAGATATGGATTCCTTCTGCTTTGAAACTGAGGGTTATCAGTGGCTTTCATGATTTACCCACAGCAGGTCATATGGATAGTTTTAAAAGTAAAAAGAGAATTCAGTCTTATTTTACTTGGGACGGATTTTATAAGGATGTGAAAAAGTATGCGACTCTTGTTCAGTATGTAAGAAGGTAAAACCCTCTTATCGCAAACCTCGGGGATTTATGCAAAGTACTGAGTCCACTAACTCTTTCCCGTGAAAAGAGCAACAGGCAAAACAGTTGCTATGATTTTGGTCAGAAAGATATTCACTCGATATGGTTCACCACAGAAATTACTTTCTGATCAAGGTAGTCAGTTTACTTCTAAGTATTTGAAGGCTGTTTGTCAGTGGTGGGGTGTACGTCTTGTTCATTCTACAACGTATCATCCTCAGACATATTGGGTGGAGAGGGCTAACAGAGATTTGAAGTCAATGTTGTCTAGTTATTTTCAGGATGATCAGAAACTTCGAACGTTCATCTGTCAGAATTCCGTTTTGCTCTGAATTAAGTAGAAAATTGTTCATAGGAGGTATCTCCTGCTTTGGTTCCGTTTGGTCGTCATTTGAAAAATCCTCAGACAGGTGGGTTTTCTTCGGATGTTTCTGTAGCGCCCATCATTCCTTCCGGTGACACCCATATGGAATGGATTCTGAAACTCATCAAGGAACATGAGAAGAGAGAAAATAATGTGTTTGAACGACAGAGATCGCGTGTATATAAAGACACATCATCAGTCGAATGCTTCTGTGGGATTTACTGCGAGATTGGTTTTCACGCTGCCAGCTTTGAGCGTTTATGATATATTTAGACACCAGATGGCGGTTCGTTGTCCACTGAAATAAACGTGCGTATGATGTGACAAGCAGCCAATCAGATGCCAATAAACAAACAATCGACAGGCATCATGGCTCCGCCCATTGCTGCGCTTCAAGCGCCGCTTGATGAGTTTCCGGTCAAATTTAAATTGCTCCCTCTGCATTCTCGCATCATCGACCGATTCGGTTATGACATTATGACTGTGTTAGCGTAGCCATGTATCTGTTGTCTGCAGAACTGAAACAAGCCAGCGAGGTGTGCACGCAGCGTTTGTTATGTTTCGTTTGAATTACAGCTCACCGGTCGAGCATCCTATGTGCCAAAGGCCCTAAGCAAACCACGTCAGGGGCAATTCTCTCTGAGCCTGTGGCCTGTTCAGACAGTTACGCTGGGGGATGAGCTGTCACTCAAAAAGAAATGAATATGATTGGCTCCGTGTATTCCTCGCTTGGCTTTGTCTTCCAGCACAAGGTCTCATCTGATTGGACAAAAATACAGTGCTCCCCTCTGGTGTTGCAATTCAGGATACGAGGTCATAACAAACAGCGCCTTACGATATAGGTAGTAGCCCTATAGGTAAAGCGCTGTGTAAAGAGCGTAACCGCCATCTGATGTCTAAATATATCATAAACGGTCAAAGCTGGCAGCGTGAAAATCAGTTGCTTCTTTAGAAGCGCAAGATTTCCGCTGCCTCGGGAGCGTAAATGAAGTCGTGTTAACTGAAAATAATTATCGGTTTACATGAAGTTTATTTAATCTTCTTTTATCCTTCTTTAAAGGGGGGGGGGGATTGTAATGATCATGGCGACATCTAGGGTTAAATATTTATATTAACGCGTAAACCCTGTGTGCACTGCTGGTAGCGACATCTCCAGGCAGGATAATAACTTAATATGTATTCAGAAGACTGTTAGAACAGGAAAAACATCGGATTATTTGCTGCATGTTCTATTGTAACGTGGTAACCAGGGTGCATGCGCGTAGTTCTTGTCTCAGGTATTCTTGGGAATTCTAGTCAGTTGGTACCCAAAGTCGGGGCGGAATAAATAAACATCTATTAAATCGCTGCTGGAGTCCGCTTTCGGAATGTCTGTGTGAGAAAGAAAACCACTACATAGGATGCATGGGCAACCCCTTTGTGACGATTGCGAAATTCTCCCCTGGGGTGACCTACTTACCAAACCGTGTCCCCTCATCAGTACACGTATCGTCTAACTTCTGAAAATAAATGTAAAGCAAATGACAATACCTCAGGCCATCCCTGTGCCACCAAGACCAGATGGACCCCACAGATATCCAGCCAGTTTATAGGCAATTCATGATTTAGCAAACAAAATTGAAAACCTGGACTTAGAAAAGTCCAGGTTCATTTAACTAGGTTATGATGAATGGGTAGAGAGTATTTGTAATGTTTTATCAAATGCAAATTAACACATAAACAAATATTAAACCACAAATACATGGAATAAACAAAAATCAAAGACAATTAATTCTAAACACTGGTTTAGCCAAATATGTAAAAATGAGAGGAAAAGTTATCTAAAAGCGATAAAAGAATACAGGTACCACAAGACCACAGAAATCATTATGAAACTTGTTGAAGCCAGCAAAATTTACAAAAAGACAACGAAGAGCGAATCTGCCACATATCATGATGATTATAACAGAAAGCTGAGAGTCTAATAATCCAAAAGAATTTTGGAAATTATTAAACAAAAATGAAATGCAAAGTCTAAATGACAAAGTTGACATAGACCTATCAGTATTTGCCGCGCATTTTGAAAAACTGAATAAAGATGACACAGATAATGACTGCCATTTTCCCTTGAACAATGTACCCAGCTTAAACTCCCCCCAGATCAACAGTCCTTTCACTGTAGGAGAATAAAGTCTGATATAAAAAAAAAATAAAAAAAAACAATAAAGCCAGTGGCTATAGACAGAATTATAAACGAATATTTCAAAACGAATATTTCAAAACTTGCATAAAGGAATTTTCACACCTGCTGACCAAGCTGTTCAATCTTGTTCTGGAATCTAGTGTCGTCCCTGGCAGCTCGACTATCGGGATCATAAAACAATTGTATTAAAATAAAGGGTATATACAAGACCCTGACAGCCATGTATACAGAGGAATAACTCTCCTTAGCTGTTTCGGTAAACTGTTCACTAGTTTACGTATCAAACGAATCACTGATTACCTTGAGGAAACTAGAAATTTTGGGATGAACAAGCAGGTTTCGGAAACAATTACTCTACCCTCGATCACGTATTTACTTGAAATAGTATCATTGACCTGTATCTTAAGAAAAAGACTTTTATGTGCTTTCATTGACTACAAAAAAAGCTTTCCAAACTGTATGTTGAAAAGACCTTTGGTACAAAGTTGTTACTTATGGCATAGATGGGAAGATATTTAATGTAATCTATAATTTATACCAAAATGCTAAATCTTGTACCTCTGACTTTTTTTGCATGTGACTTGGTCGTACGCCAAGGAGAAAATCTATCCCCTATATTATTTTCTATGTATTTAAGTGATTAAGAAATGCACCTCAGTAAAATTTGTAAAGGTCAAAGGAACCTAAGTGACCTCATACGTGAACACTTATCATATGAAGATATCGAAGTTTACCTTAAAATGCCCGTTATGCTTAATGCAGATGACACAGTAATTGTGTCAGAGAGTAAAGAAGGGTTACAAACAGCACTCACTGCCTTGTCTGATTACTGTAAACAATGGAAATTAAATGTCAACATTGAAAAAAAATTAAAATAGTAATATTTTCTGCAGGATTAAACAAAATCAAGCCTTCATTCACTTACAACCACAAACCTATCGAAGTCCTTGACTTATACTGTTAATTAGGAGGAAATTTCACTATAATGGGAGATTAAAACTAGCAGTAAATAGTCTTGTAGAAAAGGCAAACAGGGCTATGTTTAGCTTGTTGTGTAAAGGTCGGAAAAAACTTAGCGGTAGATGAAATGATGACGCTCTTTGAATCACTTTTCGTTCCAATCCTTTTGTATGGATGTGAAATATGGGGCCACAACAGAAACTTGGTACAGGCAGTTGAAAAAATACAACTTAGATTTTGTAAGATTCTGTTGAAGGTAAGGCAGTCTACACCCACATGCAAAGTTTATGGTGAACTAGGCATATCCCGTTGAGACTGAAGTCAACAACAGGATATTAGGCTTCTGGTTAAACACTATATTCGGTAATGAAAAGAAATGCAGCTTCACCGTAATGAACGTAATTGAACGACTTACAAAGTCTAACAACGGCTACAGATCAACATGGATAATACATGTGAAACAATATCTGGATGGTACAATGTAAAAAAAAATACATTGAAACAGAGAAAGCTAGATGTTTATAAACATGAATGGACTTCAGTTGTTAACAATTCTTCTTCATGTGTCAACTATAGGCTTTACAAATGCAATTTTGGACTTGAAAGCTATTTTGTTAATTTACCAAGAAATCTTGAACTACAATTATGTATACTCAGGACAAGAAACTGCAAATTACCTGTTGTTATGAGTGCTAGACAAATGAGCAGTTACAGCATAAAAAAGCAGTGCAAGTTGTGTCGTTCGGATGAAACAGGGGAGGAGTATCATTATTTCTTTTCATGTAAATACTTCTCTGATACAAGAAAAAACTGTTGCCCAGAGATTTTCATCTCCATCCAAATGTTCTTAAGCTTAAGCAGCTAATGAATAGTGACACACAAGTGCTAGTCAAGTTAAGCAAATTTGGGAAAAATCATATGCAATTCACTGTTTAAACTGCGATGTTTTATTATTTGTACATGTACTAACGTTAAACATTGTACAGACATACACTGTAGGCTATTAGTACTAGTTTCAGGATGTTTGAGGCAGCAATAGATAGGATCGTAGCTGCAACCATTCAGTATTATAACTCCATATATATGCCAGAGATGTCGTTTAATAAAAAATCACCTTCGCCTCCCGGCCCTTTAAGCATATTTATATCAATCATCACATCACTGAACCAGTAGAACATTCCATCGAGAGATAACTAGGTTCATAGACTGTAGACTTAATTGATTCCATGTATGTAACACACACCTATGTGCATATATGTAGATACATTGTATGCCATTACATACCGTGATCTTAATGTCATTTTAATACTTGTTTAAGGAAGTATATGCTTATGTTATATGTGATCTTCATCATTTTAAGCTCATTAGTTAAGCTATTATTTCAGTAGAATGTTATTATTACACATTTTTATCTTTTATTTTACTGAACCTCACTCTATTTCAAAACCACTGATCTGTTTTCCTTAATATTTACCGGAAGTATTTTCCGATACATTTCCTATATACATGCCAGAAAGTTAAGTGTAATTTCTTGAAGTTATGAGCCTGGACATAAGGCACTTTGTAAGAGATTAGGAAAAATATTTACTCACTAAACATGAAATTTTTTTAAGCTAGAGATTTTTTTCAAAGTATATAACTTTAAAACAATTAAGATTCAATTGTACACTAAAAATTAAATCCAAATTTTGAAAATATTTTTAGTTATAAGCATAAAAATAAAATCAGTACCTTAAAATTTGCCAAATTTTGACCATTGCACGTTTTTTTTTCTGTGAGTACTGTTGAATTAATTTTCACAGCATTTAAACATAAGTATTTAATTCGTTAAAATCTGAAATTTGAAAATAAAAGCTTGAAAATTAGGCTAGTTATTGAATTTTTTCGTTTAGGCTCTTTTGTAGTTACTTTGTTAATCCATATGCAGGCCGCCCGCTCCTGGTCACTGGAAGTCAAATATGCCAGGGTTCTTGATGTGATACAGTCACTGGAGGAGATCCCCTGCTGTGACAGGTGTACAGTAATTCTCATACCCCCCCCCCGGCCAACCCTACACACCAGCATTTGTTATGCAGTAATTGTTATTAATTGCACTGAATTAGTTACTTGTAATATACAAAATTTTCCTTAAAACAGTAATTCAAGGAGTAATCTTGAAGATGCCATGTTGGGTTAATGTAACATTTTTAAAGAAATCAATCTTCTATTTATGATTTTAACCAATTAAAATAGAATAAAACCCATCAGTATGCATAAATTTATTAAATATAAAGCAAATTATGAATAAATAAAGGCACAATTTAAAATTGTGAAATCTGAATAAAGTATTATTTTTAAATATTTATTGTTTTGCAAATTTAAAAGATATAGTTTTGTGGTAAAAAATAAATATATACATTTGTGTGCATGATGTTACAAGATTGAGATTAATGATGATACAATTCAGAATTATAAATCAACTTTTAGATTCAGACATATATGTTATATTAGAAATATATAGAAATATAACTAAACATAAAAAAATTGATGTGATAAAAAATGAGGATCTAATACAAACATTTGTTCATTATTTTCCTACCTCAGCAGAATAGGAAATCAGGCTTTGTTTACCCTGTATGTATGCAGAAGTGTTGTAAATGCTATACCTCCCCCTCCCCCTCCCCCCCCCCCCCCCCACACACACACTCTGCTGCCATTGATACCTTTGCACCTGCGCACTGGGACTTAAGTTTTTATTGCAAATGTGTAAAATATATTAAACTTAAAAACTACTTGGATAAGAAAAAAATAAAATTTTATTGAAACATATTCTTGCCTCAGGAGAATCGAACATGAAGTGATCAGCTCTCTCTGTCCATCATCTCTCCATTATCATTAAATATCTATTAATTATGAAATTATTCCTATAAGTACTGTTGAAATAACTTTCATATGCTGTATGTGGATTGATTAAAGATAACAGGTCTGAAACTTGAAAGCTACTTATATATTCAATTGTGTAATATTGCAGATGTTAAACTTTAAAACAATTTGATGTAATAAAAAAAATAAGAAATAATTGAAACGTCATATTTTATCAGCTTTGTTTGTCTACCAGTCTGTTTGTCTTTTTTAAATATTAAGTAATTGTAAATGAACTTCTAATAATATCTAATAATATATATTTTATATTTTAAAAAATAGATCCAATTTAACAAATGTGTAAACCACTGGACTGTCAACAATTTATCTAAAAGTCAACCAGTGATCATGGTTATAATATACATCTTATGTTCACAAACTGATCACCTGCTTCGATTTTAACATAAGGAAATGCATGTTTTGGTCACAAAATATTATTTGCAACAATTTCTTACACATCAATACAAACCAATCATGTCAACCAGCCATGGCCTATATTACCTTTCCCTGTTAGACCTTATCTCCATTTGATATTATTTTAGATTTTTTACTTTCAAGGTCAACTCCGGCTGAGCACAGTGACCCATTGGTCCCTTGTATGTCAGAGAAGATTTTCTTAACATTATTTCAGTTGCTGTCATACAAATATCACGCTTTCAACACAAAAAAGCCCAAGGAATCGTTTGGAGAAAAGCATGTCTACACCAGGATCAGGCATCTTTTTATTCACCCGCCGTTAGGTGAGAGGACCACTAAAAATGTCCGCGCCTGTCAGTCCCTCCGTCCTTTCGTCCGTCTGTCCTTCAATCCGTCCGTCCGGCACCATCACTAATGCCACACTTTCCTAGTTAACATATGGCCGGGGACCCTTGTGGCCCTAGGTCCTTTTGTATTTTTTGTATTTTTAAATAATTAGTTGGGCATTTTCCAACATTAGTTACAAACGTTAAAATTTTCGAATTACAGAATCTATCAACCGTGGCTCCCTCAAGCATTTCTCATGCAATGCTCCAGCTGTCCTTGGGCTTGGACATCTTGCTTTTGAACAAGATTAAGCGTTTAAATAAAAAGCAAGCCCTTTTCACCTCACTTTATCATAGAAATAAAAATCATTTACTCTTTTTAAAAAAAAGTCCATATATTATCATTCAAATAAAAAAAAATAATAAACAGTGTCTGAATATACATGCATCATGCCATTTGATTTTTATGATAGGCAATGGAAATTTCTACCTCTTCATTCATAAATAGCATGTATGGGGGACTTGGATTTTGACTGTATATATCAGTTGATATCCTCAATTGGGAATCTGTTTTGAAATTATTTGTCCTTGTCGCTCTTTAAAAGAAACGTATAAAAGCAAGTTATAGACTAAAGAAGCAGCTGCACACACGGAAAAGTAATTTAAGCTATTCCAGTTATTCAGAATAAATGAGTTATTCGTTTGCCTTTTTCAATGATGTTTAATGCACTTAGATGTTTATATGTAGTTGTGTCTTTATTTTATGACTGATCAATTATTTGAGATTAAATAATGAATGAATGAAATGTTTACATCGTTGGGCACTTGTGCTCACATCTCATGTATTCATCTCTATACGATAACTTAAAGAGATTATAAATATATCCAAATCTTATTTTTATTTATAAATCGGTTGATAGAAAAAAAATGATGTCCAGATCATTTATTCTTATGTTATGAACTCTCCATTCTTACTGCTTGCTCCAGAGGAGTCATTATTTGCTGAGTAATTTAATCCTCTGCGGAGCAAGGTTTATCACGTAATTATCGACGTTGGTTGATTCGTCTGTTAGCAGCTGTACTCAGCAGTTATAGACTTATCAGGAGACCCAGAAAAAACAAAACAAAATAATTTAGAGTTTACCTGGATCACAATAATATTTTTGTTTTAAAGATACTTAATGGTTGTGATAAAAGAGCGATCAACAGACCGTATTAATTTTTTGGTTTTAATGGAAATCTTTAGTTGAATATAAATTTCCGAAAGGGGCGAGCAATTATGCAAAATGGAGTTGGGGAACTTGTCACACATTCCTCATGAATCGCGCCACAAACATAAAATTAAAAAAAAAAATACAAATATAAAATATAAAAATATAAAATATGAACTGTCTGACTTCAAAGTCTGCATTCACGTTTTGTCTCAACTTTGAATTGTTCATGAGTTTTCAGTTGTAATTAATGTCTCGGGAAAAAATTAAATGCACATCTGTACCCATTTACACAATTTCACAATTTATATGAAGTGGAAAAATGCAAAAGAGATATTTTGATTTCTATAGCTGTGGATTCATGTTTTGTTAGTTTCTAGTCTGCAAATTATTTAATGTTAGATCTGGCGTTCTATAATTTTGATAATAATAATACAAAGAACCGGAGAAGGATACTTGCATCGTGGGAGGACATTTCATTTCGAGAAATACGAAGCAAAAGAATCTCTGCTCTGTATAAAAAAATGTCTGCGTTTAGTTATCGTTGAAGATGAACAGCATATTCAGCACGGGTTGAATGAACTAGATTTATCTCTGATATTGCATTTTTTTCGGGGAGGGAGGGATTGGGCGGGGGTACCCCCCTCTCAGGTGTAGATTGTTTTTTAAATTTGGGTTGTAATCGTGCAATCTGGGGTAGCTTAAATGCATTATAAAGCAAGACATAAATTGTAACTGGAAGCGTGACGGTGTACTAAGAGTTTTTTCACCAAATTGATTGGTCCCCCCCCCCCCCCCCAGCCCCCATCCGCCCCTGCAACTAGTGATTATTCTTTCGCACGCAATATCTGAAAGGGAATATGCTTGGTCTTTCTCAAATTTACAGAGGTGACTTGTGCCTAACTGCCTTTGAAAGCTCCTGCTATATCGAATTACAGACCAATTAAGAAACCAGTATTGTTCTCAGATATACTAATTACTTATGCATATATCATTCTAGATTAAAATTATTCATGACACATTGTAGGCTACAAAGTAAAGGTCACACAACAGAAAATAAGACAGGCCCACAGATTTACAAGTCTTTATTCATTATACCTTTTAATATTCATTACTGAAATGATGAACACTTTTTTTGGTGGGGGGGGGGGGGGGCAATTATTGAAAAAGACTTGCAGGTTTTCAAGTGACAGAGGGCTGTGTGACGGTTTCTGGTGGGACAAGGCAGTGACAGAGCTAGGATGTGTATACCAGATTGTTGAGTGACAGGAGTATCACAGTGGTTAAGGAATATAGCCATGATAATACCTTTACTTTCTGTTGTTGTAGCCACTATGGCCGCTATAGCCGTGGTAGGAGCAGGTGTGATTGGTCTGTCTACGGCAATTCAGCTTCAAGAAGCGCTGCCTCAGGCCTCCGTCACCATCATAGCTGACAAATTTGCCAAACAGACCACGAGTGATGGAGCTGCAGGTATCTTCCGGCCGACCTTCAGGCTAATCCAAGGCGTGCCGCCCGAAACTCTCAGGTAAGTTCATAGTAACAGTGTTCAGCAGGGGCGGATCCAGGATTTAGGAAAAGGGGGGGGGGGGGGGTCCAACCCAGGAGGACTAATGAAAATCCTAAAAAAAAGGTCATCAGGTCTGAAAAAGGGAGGTCCAGGCCGCAAAATTACGTCTAAAACCCGTTAAAAAAGGTTGCTTCGGGTGAAAAAAAAAAAGGGGGGGGGGGGGGCCGGACCCCCTGGACCCCCCCCCCCCCCCTCTTAAATATGCTTCTGTTCAGTAACATGTCTTTAGCACTGATTTTTTTTTCTGGATGGTGTACTGGTGTCCAATGTGCACCATCCCCCTATAAGCAACTGGAGGAGTTGAAGGCTGAAGCTTCGTTTTGAACTTTTTTTTTTATTAAAGTTTTGATTCTGTAAGAAAGTCTGGTTTTAATGGTTAAAAACGCGGCCTACATAGGTCATAACAGTCAGTATCTTGTAATGGGCTGTTTTCTCTCATTCATGGAGTCGTTCAGATCAAAGGCAAATGTCTTCTTTTCAATGCAGGTTTACAGATTTGTAATGTGCTCTTATTCTCTGGAAAAATGAAAAATATATAATGAGATACAAGTTAATTATTTATTCAGAAGAGTATCCCTTTATCTGTGAGGTTTATCATCACCAGTTAGCTGTTAGACCTGGGTTGTATCCTTAGTCAGTCTGACCAGATACTGGCCCCGAACAGTTCACATCCACCATTCTCAAAGGAAACGCCTTCAGGTTGACTGTAGGTAGGTATGCAATATTTCTCATAATTTTATTTCGGAGTTATAGGTAGAAAATTAATCGCTATTAAAACACGTCTGTGCGACAATTTAGGACAGTCAATACACAATATCACTCAGTAATACACTTTTTATATTACAATACCCAAACTTGTTTGTTTTAATTCTGTCGTGCTGTACATTAGCCTGCCAAATCGCTCTTTTTTAATACAGGTTCACTCTTTTTATAGGATTTCCTGAAAATGACGCTAAATACTCTTTTTTAACTTTTTTTCAGCAGTTCCCCTTTTTCCTCTTTTTCTCGTGAAAGAATTCAAATATATACTATTTCTCACCTGCTTTAACAGTCAAGTAAGAACAAGTATGGTACATTTCACAATTTTTACGTGAATTTAAATTTCAAGTATGTGTCAAATCATATGGAAAATGCCCTTATCGTAATGCAGGGGGATGTGCGCCATGTAGGTTATGACATTTGGAACGATATGCGTCGATATATAAAAATACAAAATTGTGATATGCAGGAGCAAATTTTTATTCAATCTAAGATGAAAAAAGGGAAAATGGACTCCATTTTTACACTTTTTCACTCTTTATTTCAAAGAAGTCTTCTCTTTTTTTACCGGAGCACTTACACTTTTTTCAGTTCTTTACATTTGGCCTGAATCCATGTATGTAGCCCAGGACAAACGTGACACTTTAAACACAACATTTTGTCCAGCAACGAAACGGAGGTGCCCTTCAGTGGTTTACCATAAAGTAATCACAAAACCAATATTGCACAGATAGACCCCCTGGTGGTCAATAACAGTACTATCAGCCCAATATATAGCATGACTTTTGTTTATAGAGTTATTAAAATTGGTTTATTAGTTCATCATATATGGTATCCACAACAATTGTCACCATATGAAACTGGTGACATATAATTTTAGTTTAAAGTAATGTGTAATTGTAATTATTATTTTTTGTCTGTTCATGTATTATACTGGAAGCCAATAAAGTCTAAGTGCATAAAGGAGACTTCGTATAATTTTGTCAATCAGGTGCCAACAAGTTATCAACTGATGTTGATTTGTCTAGCAGATACAACGTTGTTTCTTAACACCTCCAGATCTCATGAAAAGCTTCTAAAATTTGCTGTGATAAAATTGTGTTAATCTGGCTTGTTATGTATGTTATCTCTGATCAACTCCAATAATTAACTAACACTTGGCTGGTAGAAGTGGTTTCTAGAACAGGCTTGAGCTGTCGGGCACATCAGTGTGAATTACTATGGGCAGTCCAGATTCACTCTTTGTGTGATTTTATACTTGATTTGCCATCGGTCATCTTAATTTTGTAAGCTGTGATTTTATTAGCCATTCTCATATTGATAAGTTTTAAAATGTGTGAGGTTGATGTAGAACGGAGGACAGGGGTAGTGAGAAACGAGAATCGAGAAACCAGACAGATTAGAGACATAGTAGAAAGTGAGACAGAGAGTAAAAAAGATCGGTACCCATTCGGAACCAGCAGACGATTGTACATAGGTAAACAATAAAGAACGTCTTATCACCAAGAAGAAGTTGTCAACTATCCTAGAGCTAACCAAAACCCTAAGCGCTGACCAAGCAACAATCCACAAACATGGTTAGACTATTTAATCCATAAAGCCTTTATTAATTTTATAAATTTTCAATTTTTCAGCATACTATTATAACTCATAATATGTAACTATACCATGTGTACAACTGCACAGAATTTCACTTTGTAAGACAACGGTCAACAAAGTCTAGCTGATCTCTCTCACTTTAGGAACCACTCAAACAGGTGAAATAATCATGTTTAATCGAAGGGGGCAAATGTAATCCCCAAATATACCCTTGTCGTCATACATTTCACTTGTTTAGCTACATTTCTTGCACATTCAAACTTATTTAAGTCAACCAAAATTCCACCGGGCCACGTCATTAATTGTAAAGGTTGGTAGATCATTTCTTTAGTTTCATGACCAGTTCGCGGGGCTATTGCCAATGTATTAGTCTCTCTATATTGTTTTGTATAAATGTGTTATATGTGATTTGCTTTATTCTCAGTTGGTATTGACTTTTACATGTTTCTTTAAATTACTTATGTTTGTGTCAGAAACAGTGTGGACCACAATATACAGATTAGTTACTATACAGATTAATATTAGTTACTCACTCTCTGTGGTCCTGATATTGCAGACGGTGGTGCAAGGATTCTTGGGATCATTATACCAAGATTGCTGATTCCCCAGACTCTGGCTTAGCGGGGGTCTACTACATCACAGGGTACCAGTTCAGCAATGAAATCTTAGAGGATGTAAGTAAACCTGCACATATAATTATAAGGCTCATTGAAAACCAGTCAAACGGCTTTGGCAGAAACCTCCAGAGAAACCAAGCATTCTGTTGTTCATCTACTGGCTCTCTTGTTTCACACGTTCATAAACCCCATTCTGGATGGCATTGGTTAAATAAAAACTCAAATACTAACCAAGATATTGCTAGCTGTTATGAAAAATTGCATGTCTGGTACATACATTTTAGAGGCTAGAAGCTGAGGCTGTTCTCTCACGTTTAGGAGTGAAGTGCTGATTTAAATGTGCAGTGGAGCTGACAAGCTGATGCAGTATCTAAACAGCCGGCGTGAGTCCATATATATATGCCGACCTGTGTTACGATTTTTCCCAAAGATAATAGAAAACAACACAGAATTTAAGGTTTAAATACCAGAAAGTCTAAGAGATCTGTCCTAAAAATATACTGCCAGTCTAATAGATAAAAATTATAAACAGGGAGCTAGAACGGTGGCTGATCATTTGGTACCTTAGAAGAGTAAATTATTAAAAATAATAAAAGATTTATGAGAAACCGAAAAAAAGAAGAATAGAATTAAGCGAATCAGAAATAAATGTAACGCCAGGTATTAATGATATAAATGGACATTTTTCTTTATATTTTTCATGGATATACGCACACACAATTATATTTTTTTTCACTCGAAGTGTAAGATTTGTTAATGCGTGTTTGGAAAACAAATGCTTGTGTAAGTGTGTGGGGTGTGTGAAGAAGAGAGATAATAAATATCATAATCTGATAACATGTAAGGATTAATTTCAAATGCAAATGTCGCATTTTTATTCGAATTCAAAAAAAGTTATACCTGTTGCTATGCTTTTCCACAGTTTGTTAAATATTTTATTTTTTTAGTTGCTTTCTCATTCTTATTTATTTAATGTACATATATTGTGTATTCGGCAGCATTAATAATGCTCTATACTTCCAGCGGATTTCTATTATTTATAACAGTACAATTTCTCCGGAGCATATTCCATACTTGTTGGTCAGCGCAACCCTGTATATAAATTCATATGAAAAGCGGGTCAGCATTAAATGTTTTTTTTTATTTTTTTTTATTTTTCATTTATCATACCTTTTACAATACTTTGCATATTATTCTCTCAAGTACCAACCTATGCTAATCAGCGTAATCTTGTAGGCCTATAGCTTGATTGTTGTCAGTATTAATATTAGCGCTGAACATTAGATAGTGATAAAACATTAAATTTTTAATAATTTATAAACGTGTATTAATTTAATCTTATTCTTTACAACTTTAATATTGTCTATCACTCATGGGTGCCGATAACCGCATTCTGATGCATAAAAATTCACAAGTATGAGTCTGATCAGAGCGCTGATCAGCGAATTAGTCCTCGCCCGCCGCACCTGACTTTTGACCTTTAACAAATCATTCTCTATTTTATGCTTTGTAGATCTGAGCAAAGCTTTCGATTTGATTTGGAGGTATAAGCCTTGTTCTATAAACTCTCAAAATATAACGTTGATTGGAAAATATTTAATATCATCAGAGATATGTATAAGAAAAGTATATCTTATATTAAACCTCAGAGGGAATCACCGAAGAATTCCAGCCAAATATTGGTGTTAAACAGGACTGTGTTATCAGCCTTACTCTGTTCAACCTATATACAAATGATAAACCAGAACTGTTCTTAGCTCAGGAGGATGATCCTGCTGAATTAATGAACACGAAAATCAACTTCTTTATGCAGATGACATTGTGATAGTGTCCAAAGCAAAAAAAGTATCCAGAATTTTGTAAACAAACTGGACCCTTACTGCAAAAATTGGAAACTTCAGATAAACAGCAAAATATCAAAATCATTATATTTAACAAACCAAGAGATATATTTAAAATTAATACATTTAAATTCAACAATGAACCTTTTGAACAAGTACAAAACCAGCAGTATCTGGGAGTTTTACTTAATGCCTCTGGTTCATTCACCCCATCCATTAATTTTTTGTATTTCAAACAGAGCTATATTTAAATTGTTGAAGTCTGTTGGTCTTTAGAATTAATCCAAATGTCAAACACAGGTACGCTTATTCGATGCAATGATCAAACCAATACTCGCCTGTGGAACAGAAATATGGGACTCACATCTCTGTAAACTTGGCAGCATATTAAAACCATGCTTAATAAAACTATTATGTAATATAAACTGACATCGGTGAAGTGCCAGATAAGGTGGTGTAAATCGTTGCTACAAGTACATAGCAAAACACTTACTTAGCGGTTATTACTGAATTAGGCAAATTTCCTGTTCTATTAGATATTTTAAGTCATATGATATTACATAGGAACTGATTACATTTGAGATGAAATCAATCCTAATCAAAAAGACAGGTTACTCTGTAATATGGAGCAATTGAAAAATGGCTAGCCTTGTTTGCTGGCAGATATACAACAAAATATTATTTAAACTCAGTATGGAAAAGGTATGGCAGTGTGAAGTAAGATACACTGATAATAACGAAACAAACTATAACAAGGACACCAAATAGCGAGGGGGGGGGGGGGGTTAGCGGATATCAGGGGGCAAGTAGTTAAGTTGTTGTTGGCGGGAGCCTAGCCAGTAACACTATACTTTATATTTTAATTAAAAATATAAAAGTCACTATTTGAAGCACTATTTTTTTAAATACCAGTGCAAAATCAGGTTACAAACTCGTATCTTATACACATGACAGATTAGAGGTGTGCTTGAAATAAACAAGGCAATACAGTAAGATCTGCTTGCACATAGCGCAGAGCTTGAAGGATTTAAATCACATGATTTTAATTGTGAAAAGTCATAAAAATAATCTAAATTGATTTTTAAAATAATCTGCCAATTGTTATATATGTTATGAAGGACAAAGCATAAAAAATAACCAACCATTTATCCTCTGCAACAGAAAATTCAAAATAATCTTAAATAATTTCGCTCTTTGCTTTTTATTCCATTAACAATGGTACTTAAATATATACTTAAAAATTAACACTGCCATTCAAGTTAATTGTGCAGCTAGACATAATAAACTTTCCAACTTTTCAGCAATTTTAATTTTGAATGAATTGGTACCCCTGCCCATGCATAATTAGGAGGGGCCTTCTCTCATGACTAGTGACCTTGTGCCTGGTTTTGAAGGTCACACCTGAAGAAACCATGGTGGCTTGCCAAGTGTCAGTATATGGTTCTGAATATGGAGGCTTATTCTTGAAAGGGGGGGGGGATTAATTGTCTGTGGGCCAAGAAATGTCTAGTTTGCTATGCATATTAAACCTGGGTAGCTTTATACATTTATAAAATTGTTTCATTTTTGGTGCTAATATATGATAATTTATGATGATTTTCATATTCTTATAAGGAAGGGTATAAAATAATAGAATTGAGTCCTAAGATTTTACAAATTCGTCAAACCCAGTCAAGTGCTGTGACCAATGGGGCCCTTGACTTAAATATAGAGCCTGTGCAAAGTGACACCTAGCTGGAATGATTCACAAACCTTTTCTCAAATCTACATCATTAACATGGGATTATAAGCCGGCATTTAACCATTTCGTTCATCAATAAAATGAGCAATCAAAAATTACAGGAGGGAATTCTTGCTTTGACGAAAGGCAGAAATAACCAAGACCGATAAATAATAACAAAAATCATTTAATAAAACACTTTATAACAAGCTTAATGGCTTGTATGACACTGTTTCACAGCAGTCTGCTGCATTCTCTCCAGTTGTGGTTGGGCTGTCCGTCTATCTTCACAAAGCAGCCGCGCCTCCCAGACCTTCCGTCGACTGGCCCATCTCTCTCTAGTTCTTGTTTTGACGAAAGGCAGAAATAACCAAGACCGATAAATAGTAACAGAAATCATTTAATACAACACTTTATAACAAGCTTAATGGCTTGTATGAAACTGTTTCACAGCGGTCTGCTGCATTCTCTCCAGTTGTGGTTGGGCCGTCCGTCTATCTTCACAAAGCAGCCACGCCTCCCAGACCTTCCGTCGACTGGCCCATCTCTCTCTAGTGGGGTGGACTGGTCCCCCCAACTCTCTTCACAAGGCAGCCCGCGTCCCCCCGTCCATCTGTCGACTGGCCCATCTCTCTCTAGTGGGGCGGACTGGTCCCCCCAACTCTCTTCACAAGGCAGCCCGCGTCCCCCCGTCCATCTGTCGACTGGCCCATCTCTCTCTAGTGGGGCGGACTGGTCCCCCCAACTCTCTTCACAAGGCAGCCCGCGTCCCTCCGTCCATCTGTCGACTGGCCCATCTACACTCCCCCTTCTAATGAAAACGTTTGTCTCAGAAGAAAATCATTAAAACCACCCTGCAAGCATACATAAACCACCTGGGAACAAGCATTACTAATTATGCGTTACAGAGGCTTCCCAGAACGTTTACCTCTCCCTTATTCTTTAACTGCATCTCTAATGTCAACCTCTATAGGACTAATAGGAGTCTCCCTATCACTGAACACATCACCTGACTCAGAGCTCAGGTAAGATTTATCTCAACTCATCTCTGGTTTTAGTACCTCTTGGTAGTAGGTTAATTTGTTGCAGTACAGGGTTGTCTCCATCGTTCCCCTATACATACAATCTCAATTGATCCACATGGACCACTTTCGACTTGGAACGAGCTGACTACTGGATCTTTTGCAGCAAATCAGTCACTTGCTAGACTATCAAGTAGGGCCCACCCAGCGAGAACTGAACTTGTTATGTGCAGCGGGCAGGTAAAACCAGTAGACCCAGTCGCCTTCGCTTAAACCGCGTTCAGCAGCCTGATGAACGTAATACCGTTTTTGTCGGGTTGCTGCTTGTACTAGGTACCTCCTAGCATAAGCAAAGGTAGAAGCCTTGGCATCCCGTAACCACTGGTTGTATGCTATTGGACACTTGGATACATCTCCTTCACAGAGGGAGTGTCCAGCCATGATGTCAATATGGAGGGTATCCTCTCTCCAAAACATCAGGTTCGGCGTGACACCGATGCTCTCATGCATCATACTCTGGTAAGCCTATGTCTAGCATGGGAAATATTCGTCCCATTCATGCTTGTTCTCTCTCACGAAGGCTGCAAGCATCTGTGCCACTGTTTGGTTGAATCTCTCTATCATCTCATCAGACTGCAGGTGATAGGGCATTTTCTTTGTCTTCTTGATATCCAGCAGACGGCACATCTCTCTGAAGAGATTGCTCTCGAAGTCTTTCCCCTGATCAGTATGGATGACCTGAGGCACTCCTAGCCTACAGATCCACTCATCCATGACTACCCTGGCTACCATCTGTGCCGTATGAACGGGCAGAGCATAGGCCTCCGCCCTCTTTCCACTTGGTAAAATAGTCACCAGACTGGGATTTCGACGGGGGTTCCATGATGTCCAAAGCAATTCTTTCTAGTGGCAAGCCTGCCACCTCTTGTCTAAGTGGTGCCTTGTTGCTCTTTTGTCTTGGCTTCCGGGCCCCACAGTATCTGCACCATTTGCATCACCGTTCTATATCTCCTCGTAGTCCAAGCCAGCCATACCGCTATCTGATGTTGTGGAGGGTCTTGGTGAATCCAAGAAGCCCTACCGCTTTGGGTCATGCAGCTGCATCATTATCTCTTTCCGGATCTCAGTTGGAGCCACCAACTGATAGATAGTATCTGACTTGGCATCCTGATCAAATTTATGGTAGAGAGGTCCAATACGGATCTCCAGGATATTCCATTGGCTCCAAAGGGCCTTGCGATCCCACCCTTCATGAGATATTTTGCGCCATTTTGGTCGATCTTGCCCAGACACTATCAAGCGTTTGATCTTAGCGATACATGGATCTTCGGAATGGAGTTTGCACAGCTGCAACACTCCAGTTGGATTGATCAGCCTGCTCAGTGTATGTTTTGGTTATTGTCATTTCTGTTTTCTTGGAGTCAGTGGTGGTTGCTCATGTTGTTTGCACTGATGCCTAGTAAGTTCATCAGCATTTCCATGTTTGGATCCAGGATGGTGACGAATGGTAAAGTCATACTTATCTAGCACGGAAATCCACCTAGCTATCATGACCTCTTGTTCCTTAAAGTTCAGTAGGCGTTGTAGAGATGCATGGTCAGTCCTGGTCAGAAATTGTCATCCTCACAAGTACATGCGAAAGTGCTTGACAAATGTCACTACTGCCAGCAACTCCCATTTTGTGTTGCAGTATTTCCTCTGGGCTGAGCTAAGGCTTTTGCTTGCGTAAGCCAAAACTCACTCTTGCCCATCTTGAATCTGTAAGAGGCAACTCCCAGTGCTAACCCCACTGGCATCAGTGCCTAGTATCAGTAGAACTTCAAGGGCGAGGGTATGCCAACACAGGTGTGGTAGTCAGCTTCTTTTTCAACTGCTGGAAGGCTTCCTCGCAGTTATCATCCCACTTAAACTTAGTGTCTTTCTTTGTCAACGCCGTTAGTGGCGAGGCCATGTGTGCGTACTCTGGTATGAATCTCCGGTAATACGAAACGAAGCCAAGCAAGCTACTCACTTCGGACAGACACTCTGGAGTCTTCCATTCCTGCACACACTGGATCTTGTCTGGGTCACACTTGACCTCTTAAGAAAACACAACATGCCCCGAGAACTTTACACTCCGTTGGAATAACATACATTTCTTCAGCCTCAACTTGCTGATCTCAGTCGGTTGAATACCATCTTTAAGCTTGTCAGAGCCTGGTCAGTCTGCATTAACACTGCATTCTGAAAATATCCTTGATTTAACGAGTGGATACAGAAGCATTCTACCGTGAAATTATATGAAAGATGCTTATTCTTAGTTGAATCTCAAGCGACATCGTAAAACACGATGTTTATTCAGTGTAGTCAGTTGAGGGTATAGTCTAAGGCATGTTAACAGACACATGCGTCATTTGTATAAACATGCATATGTTGTTAAAGTCTCTTGTACGCGAAACGTATAGCTGTCAATGTGAAAAAGACCCAGAAAAATATTTTCCAACAGTATTAAATTTTTTATTTAAGTGCTGTAAATTATCATGGAATAAGCAGGTCTGATGCAAAATTGACAACTCTCCCAGATAAAAAGAAAGCATGTTGATATATTTCGAAGCAAAGAATTTCATTTAGCAAAGAAACCACTTTAGCCTTGGTTTTTTGCATTGTCTTTCAGCAAATTAACGCAAAATGTAACATACAGATTTTGCTGAAAATTTTGTAGAGGGATAGATTAAAACTGCCTTCGTAATCAATTATATTTTTGAAGGTAATCGGAATCACCATAATATATTTTTTTCTTATGTGCCTTAATCACAATTCCACAAAGGAATAATAATAAGGGGATTTTTTTTGTCCTCGAATAGAAGCCGCCCATTGGTATGCAGCTGTTCTGCCACTCGCCTGGTGAACCCATGTTTCTGAACCATGACAATGTTTTACATGAAACGTGCACTTATGAACGAACGACTAATTAGTAGATTATGGCGGGGGTTTCAAAGTCCCCAAGAGTTTGAGGACCCTTAGAAGTGTATGCAGTCCCCCCCCCCCCTCCCCCCAGGCTTCCTGTTGAAAAAAAAAAAGTTTTTTCAAACAACCGATAAATCGGCCGAATTATTAAAACCATGGCTATCATGGTAAGGTACTTCTGAATGTATAAAAATCAACATACCTTTAAACCTAGAAAATGGTTATCGTGTAAAGGGTCTCAGCTCTTTGTGTCCACTCAATGGAAAAATGCTTCCATCTTAAAAGATTCATGTGGACATGTGTTCCGCGCTTGAATTTCTCTTTATCTAAAAATCTTAACTTCCTTTTAACAGAGTAAAATTCCTTAACAGGCGATATATTGGAAAAGGGTTCAGTTGGGATTACAGGTCCGCTCCTGAAAAAGCGCGACAGGCGTAAAATGTTTTGCTGAACATTTGTAGAGGGTTAGGGTAAAGACATATCAAACGTCCCTTTCATTTTTGGGTAATAAGAATCACCACGATATATATATTTTCTTATAAACCATTATGACAAAGGACCATCCCCTTGTCCCCGTGTGGAAGCCATCCATTCGTGTTTATTTATTCTGCCACTCACAAGATGATCTCGTGTTACTGAAGCATGACAGTGTTCCACATGAAACGCATACACGTGAACACATGACTGATATTAAAGGAGATTCTGATGGGGCTCTGTACGCCCTGACTACAGATTCAAGTTTGTTATCAATTTAAAGATGTACTAGTAATGTTTTTTCATGTTTCACCGTCCCCACAGACAACGGATCTTAACCAATATATTTGAACCTCCACCCAAACCCGAATGATTATTAAGTATTGGGGCTTCTTTTTGAAAAATAAACTTCATAAAACACATTACTTGGCCAAACTTTTGAAACCATGGTTATCATGGAAAGATATTTTTGAATGTATAAAAATCAACATACCTTTAACCCATAAAAAATTGTCAAACGGTGGTCACATCACTGGACTCAAAGCCCAGTGTTGCCCAACTGAAGAGCCCTCACATTGAAAGCAGAGACATGTGGTCTTTGCATTAAAAACCTTTACTTCCTTTTGAGAGAAAAAATTCCTTTAGAGGTGTTACAATTCATATAGTGGATCAATGGGGATTAGAGTGGACCCGCGTGACCGCGTATTGCACGGAAATGCCTTTTGGGCAGGACATGCGCTCTGGCCACGGTCTTAACAGGCCAGTGAAAATCCCCGGGGGCCTCCGGGTCTTTCTAAACACCGATAGGTACCGAAAAGTACCGAAAAGTACCGAAAAGTTACCGAAAAGTACCGAAAAGTTACCGAAAAGTCACCGAAAAGTAACTGAAAAGACTTTAAAAGCATCTTTTAATTAATATTAACACTAAAAATTACCAAAAAGTTGTTTCAGACTGTCAATAAAGATAGCATATTGTGCTTTTTTTTACCTTTTTATAGGATAATGGAAAGTGACTGAAAAGCACCATAAAGTGACAAAATGTTATCAAATAAGTACTAAAAAATACCAAAAGTTACCAAAAAATACTGTAAAGTTACTGAATAGTACCAAAAAGTGACTGAAAAGTACTGAAAAGTTAACTAAAAGGACCAAAAAGTACCGAAAAGTTATAGAAAATTACCGAAAAGTAACTGAAAAGACTTTAAAAGCGTCTTTCAATTAATATTAACACTAAAAATTACCAAAAAGTTATTTCAGACTGTCAATAAAGTTAGCAAATTGTCCTTTTTTTTACCCTTTTATAGGGTTACTGAAAATTACCGAAAAGTCACCAAAAAGTATTGAAAAGTAACCAAAAAGTTCCTGAAAAGGTACTACAATGTACCGAAATACCAAAAAATTACTGAAAGACTATCTTGCCTTTGCAATTTTTATATATACTTATTTAAACACAAAAATTACTGAAAAGTTGTTTAAGACTGTCACTTGTCTTTAAAGTTAGCAAATTGTGTTTTTACCCTTTATAAAGGATGATGAAAATTGACTGAAGAGCACCATAAAGTGACAATATTAAATAAGTTCTAAAATACACAAATTTTTTTTTGAAAAGTTACCTTTCTTAAAAGTATGGATACATTTATAATTTTTAAATAAATGAAAATGGCAAGAATAGTGATAAAAATGAATGAAAAGCACCATAAAGTGACAAAATGTTGACTACTTATGGTTATCAAAAATAATTTACAACACTTATTATAGACTTGTCTTTCTGAAAACATTCTTCATCTGCTATTTTGTTGAATAGTTGATAATCCATTGAGAACAATGCTGTGCATGCATCAATATTTAAAATAATGAGATGATTTGTATTTTTTTATGCTTTTTGAATGTTTAAATATGAACAAATTGCATCCCAGCCGGTTTTACATGACATTGAACATACCAAAATGTGCTCCATGTTATTTATTCAAGGGATAAATATTAAGTCTTGATATATCTGTAAATATGTTACTTAGTGAAATATAAACATATTTTTTTGTGTGTTGCATGCTTTGCCATAATATATTTTCAGTGTGAGAGATAATTTGATCAAACTGCTTTTCATCCTAAATGTTTACTCATTGACTTGAAATAAAATGTTCTTGCTTTAGGTGCTTGGTCATTTAAAAATTATATTATTTACCAAGTGGATTTACATAAAATATTCCATATCATGTACTTAATTCAGAACCTCTCAATGGTCTAAAATGACACTTTATAAAAAAATATGGACATTTTTGTGAAATGCATTCTGATTTCACAATACAATAAACATTCAAAGGTTTGCTGCCCTTGGTTTTATTTATTTTAAAGTTTTGGCTACCTCTCTCACAAGGCTGTACCAGTATATTACTGCCGAAAGAATAAAAAACTGTTCAATATTTCAAATGATGTTCCCATTCAAATCAGCTTTAAAAATGAATCAGGCATATAAACTGTATAATGAGCAGATATTCCAAAATTAAAATAATTATTATGCCCCCGCCACAAAGTGGCCGGGGCATATAGTTTTACCCATGTCCGTCATTCCGTCCTTCCGTCCTTCCGTCATTCCGAAATCAAACAGTTGTACGGGTTTTTTTTTCGCAATGCCTGCAGATATTGGCCTGATTTTTGGTGTGTGGGCAGATATAGACCAGTTACAGATCGAGTTCGCGTTTCTTCCCGGTTGATCTAATTTTGACCGTTTTACGGCTCCTAAACTTAGAAAATTTCATGAAAAATAGAAATATTCATGACAGATACACATGTACGGACTTTTTTTCGCAATGCCTGCAGATATTGGCCTGATTTTTGGTGTGTGAGCAGATATAGACCAGTTACAGATCGAGTTCGCGTTTCGTCCCGGTTGACCTACTTTTGACCGTTTTACGGCTCCTAAACTTAGAAAATTTCATGAAAAATAGAAATTTTCATGACAAATACACATGTACGGATTTTTTTTCGCAATGCCTGCAGATATTGGCCTAATTTTTGGTGTGTGGGCAGATAATGACGAGTTTCAGATCGAGTTCGCGTTTCGTCCCGGTTGACCTACTTTTGACCGTTTTACGGCTCCTAAACTTAGAAAATTTCATGAAAAATAGAAATTTTCATGACAAATACACATGTACGGACTTTTTTTCACAATGCCTGCAGATATTGGCCTGATTTTTGGTGTGTGGGCAGATACTGACCAGTTACAGATCGAGTTCGTGTTTCGTCCCCGTTGACCTACTTTTGACCGTTTTACGGCTCCTAAACTTAGAAAAATTCATGAAAAATAGAAATTTTCATGACAAATACACATGTACAGCCGTTTTTAGCCCTCAGCTGATAGGCTGATGGGCTATTTTCGTCACCCAAGCTGTCCATCTGTCCATCTGTCTGTCCGGTGTCTGTCCGTCCATCCGTCCGTTCCGCGTCTGTTAACTTTTACCTTGTGAGCGGGATATCTCTAAAAGGATTCACCGTTGGAATTTTATTTCAGCAGTGAAGATGTATATCGATAAAATCTCGGTCAAGTTCGAAGATGGGTGATCTTGACCCATTTTTCTACATTTTAGAGCTGATTATAGAAAAAAACTCAGAAGTTTATATCTCAGGAACCATTGTGTGGATTTTCACAAAACTTACTATGATCACTGGGACTGATGGTCTGTATGTGCTGCACAATTTTGGTGGCGCCACCTGCAATTTCTGATTTTTTAATGAAATTTTATTGGATTTTTTCAATTTTGGCCTTTTGTGCAGGATATCTCCAAAGGTATTCAACACAGGAACTTTATTTCTTCAGTCCTATTGCATTATATTTACAAAATCTTGGTCAAGTTCAAAGATGGGTGATCTTGACCTACTTTTCAAGGTCACAGAGCTTAGTATAGAAAAAAACTTAGGAGCTTATTTCTCAGGAAGCATTTGGTGGATTGTTATGAAACATGGTATATACCTCTCCAATTTAAATTTATAAATGATTATCAACTTTTGCTAATATTCTAGTTTCGCAATGCAATGCTTACAGATACTGGCCTAATGTTTGGTCTGTGGGCGCATAATGACCACTTACAGATCGAGTTCGCGTTTCGTCCAAGTTAACCTATTTTTCACCATATGACAGATCCTGAACATAGAAAATTTCATGAAAGACAGAAATTTTCATGAAAAATGCACATATATGGACTTTTTTTCACGATGCTTGCAGATACTGGCCTGATTTTTGGTGTGTTGCTTGATAATGACCCTTTACAGATCGAGTTTGCATTTTGCCCTTGTTGACCTACTTTTGACCATACAACACTTCCTGAACTTAAAAAAATTTACAAAATTTAACAAATGTTTCTAATTTGCCCCAGGCGGGGGCATTCGTGTCGTTCCGACACATCTAGTTTTTAATATAGTATTCAGTAACTTTTAAGTGACTTATTGGTAACCTTAAGTACTTTTCAGTACTTTTTTACATATTTTTGTATATTTTTTTTAATTTTTAGTACTTATATGGTTACATTTTGTCATTTTCTAGTAATCATTTTTCATAATCCTTTGAAACAAGCATACAATTTGCTTACTTTACTGACAGTCTAAAACAACTTTTGGTATATTTTGGGGCTTACGTTATTTAAAAATTGCCTTTCAATACTTTTAAGTAATTTTTCGATACTTTTCAGTTATTTTTCAGTACTTCTTTGGTAACTTTTTGGTACTATTCAGTAATTTTTCAGTACTTTTTGGTAACTTTGTGATAACTTTTGGTACTTTTCGGTAACTTTTCGGTACTTTTTGGTAACTTTTCAGTACTTTTCGGTAACTTTTTGGTACTATTCAGTAACTTTACAGTATTTTTTGGTAACTTTTCGGTTGCTTTTGGTATTTTTTAGTACTTATTTGATAACATTTTGTCACTTTATGGTGCTTTTCGGTCACTTTCATTATCCTATAAAAAAAAGTAAAAAAAAAAAAAAAACACAATTTGCGATCTTTATTGCCAGTCTGAAACAACTTTTTGGTAATGTTTAGTGTTAATATCAATTAAAAGATGCTTTTAAAGTCTTTTCAGTTACTTTTCGGTAACTTTTCGGTGACTTTTCGGTAACTTTTCGGTACCTTTCGGTAACTTTTCGGTACTTCTCGGTGTTTAGAAAGACCCGGGGCCTCCTACAAAATCGTAATAGGCGTGGAGGCCCTTGCAGCACAAAAGAAATAGGGGCACCTAATGCGGAAATATTCAATTTATTAATTATTCAGCTTAATAGGGCATAATCCCAAAAAATAAAACAAACTTGTCCTAGAAGAGCACACAACCGATACGTCTGCCGAATTTGGAGAGTTAAATCAGAACGGAAGCAGGTAAACCGTGGTCTAGAAAAAACCCAACTCCGTATTAATTATATAGACTAGCTGCTCCCGTGGAAAATCCACGGCTCCATCTGATGCATATTTTTGTAATGAGCTGATAGGAACTTTTGCAGGAACTTTTTTCATGTGTTTAACTTATATGATATAAAGATGGTTCTTCTAAAATTTTCCAGGAACACCCTCCCCCAAAATATCAACATAGAAAGAAAAATCATCCTATTCCAGATATCACAAAAAAAAGGAAAATTTTGAAAAGAGACGTGAGGCATATACAAGGTGAATGAATTTTTAAGTGAGAAGTTTTTTTTCGAAAAACAACATAGGTCCGACAGCTTCAAAATGTTCTGCTGAACATTTGTAGAGGGTTAGGGTAAAGACATATCAATAATCCCATTTCTTTTTGGAAGTAATAAGAATCACCACAATATATATTTTCTTATATAAACCATTATGACAAAGGACCATTCCTTTGTCCCCGTGTGCAGGCCACCCACTGAAGTATGACAGTGTTCACACATGAAACGCATACACGTGAACACACGAGTGATATTTAAGGAGATTCTGGTGCAGGTCTGTACGCCCTGACTACAGATTAAGTTTGTTATCAATTTAAAGATGTACTTGTGATATTTTTCACGTTTCACTGTCCCTACAGACAACGGATCTTAACAGATATATTTTAACCACTGCCCAAACACCCCTAGACTCCACCCCCTCCCAACCAAAATTATAATTAAGTTGTGGGGCTTCTTTTGGAAAAAAAATCATAAAACATGATTTGGCCGAAGTTCTGAAACCATGGTTATCATGGAAATATATTTTTTAATGTATAAAAATCAACATACCTGTAATCCATAAAAAAATGGTCAAACGGTGGTCACATCACTGGAGTTAGTGCCCAATGTTGACCAAACTGAAAAGCCCTCGCATTGAAAGCGGAGTCATGTGGTCTTTGGATTAAAAACCTTAACTTTCTATTGAGAGAGAAATTCCTTTAGGCCGCCTTTCCATACATGCGGATTTTCATCCGCGCGGGACCCGTGCGGGTCCCGCGCGGGGGCCCGTATGCGGGCAGCCCTTTTCCATACGTGCGGGTCCCCGCATGCGGGATGTGGTAAACGCATGCACTTATATAGTAATAATCATAATTTCTTAAAGTTTAGTGTACATAATATTTTAATCCAATATTCAGTTTAAACATTATATATATAATACAAGCCAGGCGACGGGCATATCTCTCCTGCCACGTGTTTACGTTACCTAGGGTTGGCCTCTGGGCCGTAGGGCCTATTTAAATCACGATAAAAACATGTCGTATATTTGGCCTATCTTTTATTCAGTCTAACGCACTAACAGATCTTTTATCTTTTCCAAAGACAAGGATAAATGCCAGGAACTTATATACCGCAGGTGGCATCCGCATGCGGGCCCCCGCAGAAATCCAACACTGCTTGATCAGCATGCGGGACCCGCGCGGGGAAAGGGGACTGAGATAACACACGTGTTGGATTTTATCCGCGCGGATTCAGCGCGGGGGCCCGCATGAATGGAAAGGCACCCTTAGAGGCGTTACAATCAATATTGGGGATCAAAGGGGATAAGAGTGGACCCGCGTGACCTCGTATTGCACGGAAATGCCTTTTTGGGCAGGACATGCGCGCTGGCCACGCTCTTCACAGGTCAGTGAAAATCCCCGAGGCGCCTTGCAGCACAAAAGAAATAGGGACACTTAGTTGGGAAATATTAAAATTATTAATTATTCAGCTTAATATGGCATAATCCCGCAAAATAAAACAAACTTGTCCTAGAAGAGCCGATATGGCTGCCGAATTTGGAAAGTCAAATCAGAACGAAAGCAGGTAAACCGTGGTCTAGAAAAAAACCAACTACGTATTAATTATATAGATTAATTATATAGATATCAGCTATAATGGCTGTGCCGCCTTTTAAATATGAACACAGAACTTTTAATATTAAATGGAAACAATATTCTTTCCAACCGTTGATAATTTAAATCTTGTCACTCACGTGGTAATTAATCTACTGTCAATTGAATTAATTAATTAGGAGCCTCACCAATTAATATTGCCATAGGATGCAACAACCAGTCAACCAGGCGTGACGTCACTCTGGCTAATCAGCATTTTCCTCTCTCTAACCAACTGTCATATAGGCTCAGCCAGAAATTTCAACAACGCTGGGCGCCAAAGTACCCAGTTACCGGCTTTCCAAGCCGGTATTTAACGATTTATGGGTACAAGCTGAATATTAATCCTAAAACGAGCAATCACAGATTGCTTGGACGAAAGGCAGAAATAACCAAGTCCGATAAAAAGTAAAAGAAAACGTTTAATTAAAGAAATTACATCCAGCTTAATAGCTTGCATGATGTCGTACAGCAAACCGCTGTATTCTCTCTGGTCCTGCTCGGGTCGTTCGTCTCATTTCACAAGGCAGCCCACGTCCCCAGTCCTTCTGTCGACTGGCCCCTCCCTCTCTAGTCGGGTGGAATGGTCCCAGCTCCTGAACACATTACAAATTCTTTAAGAGGTAATTTTGTCAAATATTTGCCATTTTAAGCCAAAGCACATGTTTCTCACATCCCAGCTTAACAGGACATCATATCCTGTCATAGATTTGTTATTTCGTAATCTTCATAGTCTTTCTCCAAACTCAAAAATAAATATTTAATTGGTTTCACTCAATCCGAAAACCATTTGTCTTGATTACCTTTCAGCATTGGTGCTCCTGTCTTATCCTTGAATTATTTGTGTTTTTTCATCTTCCACAGTTCAGTGACAGCTTGTTGAGAGAATGTTCTGTCCAGATGAGGCCTGCTACTCCTAGTGAGCATGCTCTGTATGCTGGCCCAAAGTTCAAGTTAGTATTTTCATTACCTAGTATGCTGTGTGTAAATAAACAAACAGCCCTATTTGCTAATATAAAATAAAATAAGTATAATATAATTTTGCTTCCATTGCATTTTTTCCCTTAAAAATTAGATTTAAAAGTGTTGGGAACTGATTTGGATTAGGTAACTGTAAGCTAATTTTTTTGCTTGCTAGTAATTCGTTTGTCAAGATCTGCCCCCCTCGAACTTATTTATACAGGTCTAGTCCCACACCCCAATAGATATTTTTCTGCTATATTTTGCTTCTTTTCTTTAATATAGACCAATTACCATCAGGCATGTTCATGTTATGTAGATTTTTGATATCTTGCAGGCATGGTATCTGTTTGACCACAGTAATGGCAGAGTGCAGATTCTATTTGCCATACCTCATGCGCAGGTAAGTTCTACTTAGTAGACTAAATCAGTTGAGATACACCTCCAACAGAAGACTCGCACCTCCATCAGTAGACTCTCGCCTTGATCAGCAGGCTAATACCTCAATCAGTAGACTCTCATCTTGATCAGCAGGCTAATACCTCCTTCAGTAGACTCTCACCTTGGTCAGCAGGCTAATACCTCCATCAGTAGACTCTCACCTTGATCAGCAGGCTAATACCTCCATCAGTAGACTCTCACCTTGATCAGCAGGCTAATACCTCCATCAGTAGACTCTCACCTTGATCAGCAGGCTAATACCTCCATCAGTAGACTCTCACCTTGATCAGCAGGCTAATACCTCCATCAGTAGGCTCTCACCTTGATCAGCAGGCTAATACCTCCATCAGTAGGCTCTCACCTTGATCAGCAGGCTAATACCTCCATCAGTAGGCTCTCACCTTGATCAGCAGGCTAATACCTCCATCAGTAGGCTCTCACCTTGATCAGCAGGCTAATACCTCCATCAGTAGGCTCTCACCTTGATCAGCAGGCTAATACCTCAATCAGTAGACTCTCACCTTGATCAGCAGGCTAATACCTCAATCAGTAGACTCTCACCTTGATCAGCAGGCTAATAACTCAATCAGTGAACTAAATCAGTAGACTAACACCTCCATCAGTTGACTCGCACCTCAATAAATAAAATCTCACCTCAATTAGTCGGCTAATACCTAAATCAGCAGACTAAATGAGTAGACTAACAACTCCATCAGTAGACTCCCACCTCAATCAGTAGACTCTCACCTCAATTAGCAGGCTAATAACTCAATCAGCAGACTAAATCAGTAGACTAACACCTCAATACGTAGACTCTTATCTCAATCAGCAGGCTAATACCTCAATCAGTAGACTATATCAGTAGACTAACACCTCAATCAGTAGACTCTCACCTCAATCAGCAGGCTAATACCTAAATCAGCAGACTAAATCAGTAGGCTAACACCTCCATCAGTAGACTTCCACCTCAATCAGTAGACTCTCACCTCAATTAGCAGGCTAATAACTCAATCAGCAGACTCAATCAGTAGACTAACACCTCAATCAGTAGACTCTCATCTCAATCAGCAGGCTAATACCTCAATCAGTAGACTATATCAGAAAACTAACACCTCAATCAGTAGACTCTCACCTCAGTCAGCAGACAAATACCTCAATCAGCAGACTAAATCAGTAGACTAATACCTCCATCAGTAGACTCCACCTCAATCAGTAGACTCTCACCTCAATTAGCAGGCTAATACCTTATGGCCTCAATCAGTAGACTCTTACCTTGATCAGCAGGCTTATACCTCAAACAGTAGACTCTCACTTTGATTAACAGGCTTATACCTCCATCACTAGACTCTCACCTTGATCAGCAGGCTAATACCCAAATCAATGAACTAAATCAGTAGACTAACACCTCCATCAATAGACTCCCACCTCAATCAGTAGACTCTCACCTCAATTAGCAGGCTAATAACTCAATCAGCAGACTAAATCAGTAGACTAACACCTCAATCAGTAGACTCTCATCTCAATCAGCAGGCTAATACCTCAATCAGTAGACTCTCACCTTGATCAGCAGGCTAATACCTCAATCAGTAGACTCTCACCTTGATCAGCAGGCTAATACCTCAATCAGTTAACTAAATCAGTAGACTAACACCTCCATCAGTAGACTCGCACCTTAATAAATAAAATCTCACCTTAATTAGCCGACTAATACCTAAATCAGCAGACTAAATCAGTAGACTAACACCTCCATCAGTAGACTCTCACCTCAATAAGCAGGCTAATAACTCAATCAGCAGACTAAATCAGTAGACTAACACCTCAATCAGTAGACTCTCATCTCAATAAGCAGGCTAATACCTCAATCAGTAGACTATATCAGTAGACTAACACCTCAATCAGTAGACTCTCACCTCAATCAGCAGGCTAATACCTAAATCAGCAGACTAAATCAGTAGACTAACACCTCCATCAGTAGACTCCCACCTCAATCAGTAGACTCTCACCTCAATTAGCAGGCTAATACCTTATGGCCTAAATCAGTAGACTCTTACCTTGATCAGCAGGCTTATACCTCAAACAGTAGACTCTCACTTTGATTAGCAGGCTTATACCTCCATCAGTAGACTCTCACCTTGATCAGCAGGCTAATACCCAAATCAATGAACTAAATCAGTAGACTAACACCTCCATCAATAGACTCCCACCTCAATCAGTAGACTCTCACCTCAATTAGCAGGCTAATAACTCAATCAGCAGACTAAATCAGTAGACTAACACCTCAATCAGTAGACTCTCATCTCAATCAGCAGGCTAATACCTCAATCAGTAGACTCTCACCTTGATCAGCAGGCTAATACCTCAATCAGTGAACTAAATCAGTAGACTAACACCTCCATCAGTAGACTCGCACCTCAATAAATAAAATCTCACCTCAATTAGCCGACTAATACCTAAATCAGCAGACTAAATCAGTAGACTTACACCTCCATCAGTAGACTCTCACCTCAATTAGCAGGCTAATAACTCAATCAGCAGACTAAATCAGTAGACTAACACCTCAATCAGTAGACTCTCATCTCATTCAGCAGGCTAATTCCTCAATCAGTAGACTATATCAGTAGACTAACACCTCAATCAGTAGACTCTCACCTCAATCAGCAGGCTAATAACTAAATCAGCAGACTAAATCAGTAGACTAACACCTCCTTCAATAGACTCCCACCTCAATCAGTAGACTCTCACCTCAATTAGCAGGCTAATAACTCAATCAGCAGACTCAATCAGTAGACTACCACCTCAATCAGTAGACTCTCATCTCAATCAGCAGGCTAATACCTCAATCAGTAGACTATATCAGTAGACTAACACCTCAATCAGTAGACTCTCACCTCAATCAGCAGGCAAATACCTCAATCAGCAGACTAAATCAGTAGACTAATACCTCCATCAGTAGACTCCACCTCAATCAGTAGACTCTCACCTCAATCAGCAGGCTAATACCTCAATCAGTAGACTAAATCAGTAGACCTACACCTCCATCAGTAGACTCGCACCTCAATCAGTAGACTCTCGCCTCAATTAGCAGGCTAATACCTCAATCAGTAGACTCTTACCTTGATCAGCAGGCTAATACCTCAATCAATAGACTAACACCTCTATCAGTAGACTCGCACCTCAATCAGTAGACTCTCACCTCAATCAGCAGGCTAATACCTCAATCAGCAGACTCAATCAGTAGACTAACACCTCCATCAGTAGACTCGCACCTCCATCAGTAGACTCTCACCTCAATCAGCAGACTAATACCTCAATCAGTAGACTAAATCAGTAGAGTTACACCTCCATCAGTAGACTCGCACCTCCATCAGTAGACTCTCACCTCAATCAAGCAGGCTAATACCTCAATCAGTAGACTAAATCAGTAGAGTTACACCTCCATCAGTAGACTCACACCTCAATCAGTAGACTAACAGCTCAATCAGCAGGCTAATACCTCAATCAGTAGACTGAATCAGTAGACTAACACCTCCATCAGTAGACTCGCACCTCCATCAGTAGACTCTCACCTCAATCAGCAGGCTAATACCTCAATCAGTAGAATAAATCAGTAGAGTTACACCTCCATCAGTAGACTCGCACCTCAATCAGCAGACTAAAACCTCAATCAATAGACTTAGGCCCCTTTTTTTTATTTATATATATATATATTTATTTATATATATATATATATATATATAATCATTAAAGTGGACAAGCATAGCAGTAATCAAGTGTTATTTGTCGCCATGATATATGCTGGGAGGCTACAAGCAGACTACATTCACGTCCTTGACCTCTAACAGAAAAACTGGCCCGCATGTGTTTCTGTGTGCATGGAAAAGGGACACCTGATTTACAAACAGTGCAATATTCAGCGAGCGGAAATGTCGGCTGAAAAACATGTTAGTCTAATGATTGAGGAATTAGTCTAATGATTGAGGTATGAGTGTACTGACTGAGGTGTTAGTCGACTGATTGATTTGTTGGTGTACTGATTTGGTCTACCTCAACACCTCCAACACCTCAGTCAGTAAAATAAATCAGTAGTCAGCGACCTCAATCTGTAGACAAACACCTGTAATATGTAGACTAAATGAGTATGCTGGTGCATATACTGTAATCCAACAGCAATTTCAAACTTATTCTATTAGCTACTATAAATAAGTTTTACCAAAGGAGGTAATGCACCCATTTACAATTAAATAAGTATGAAATAGTATATTTACTACAATAAACCAGGACAGCGTTGACCTGTCTAGAAAGAGGTGTAAAATGTCATTTAAAGTGGCCATATCTGTTTATCCATGTAAACAAGGATGGATGTAGTGTAATGTAACAAAAGTGTTATGTACAAATATCATGGTTATCTCATCTCTATGAATTATCAAATGTGTGTAGTTCAAGATTGTCAGTTTTGGCTGTCACTGATATGTCACAATACTGTACATCTGTTCAGTCTTACTTCTTTCTGAATACATCAGATGGTACTCATACTTGAGAGAGGAAAGAGCATTATTATTTTGTTGTCAGATATTTGTCACCTTTGTCTGATTTGCTACTGAGGTAAATCAAGGTAAGCTTATTGAGGTGCATATGTGTGTATGATAACAAACAGGAACACAAACTTAACAGGGTCACTCATCATCTTGTTAGGAGGACTCAGATATATTATCTAACAATATATATATATATATATATATATATATATATATATATATATATACACATGTGTTAAAATCCTTGGATTCAGTCTAGCCAATTTCTTAATAAATGTGTCTTTTTATTTTGTATATTTAGGTTCAAAAATCGAGGAGGCCGTGTGGAACACAGGACAATATCCAGTTTTGAAGAGGTTGGTCATCAGCATTTCCTTTCTCTTTCAGCTTTCCCTTTTTTCCAGTCCATTCACAAAAGTTCAAAATTTTTTTTTCAAAAATTGTTATCAGTGCAGTGCTGCCACTTTATACTTTTTAAAGGCTGCATACTTTTTTTCAGGCAAGACTTCATTTAATACTATTTTTTACCCCTTTTTAGGGGTTAACTGTTTATACTTGTTTACTTAATGAGGGCAGTAAGTATTTCAGACGATTTTATTAATTTCTTTCTTATAAGATTTAATACTTGTTAATGAACCTGTGAGCTTACACAGTGGTGTGGCGTCAGCCATAGTCTGTCATCCAAACTATCTCAAAAGTAACAGGAGCTAGCATCACAAAATTTTATGCAAAAAAACAGTCATCTAAAAAACTCTATCGGATTTTTCTTACATTTTGCTATTTGCATTTACTTAGATTTAATAGGGGAAAAAAGAGGAAAAGTTTTCAAAACTTCTTCTCTGAAATTATCCAGCCAAATTGTCCAATGTTTCACAGGAATAATCTCTGAAACGATCTCTCTCAGGTTTATTCGAATAGTTCCAGTTTGGTGAATTTTGGCCGAGTTACAGAAGCTTAACTTAGTTATTTGGCCAAAAAGGATACTAAAATGACAATATCAGAAATGACCTGAGCTATCTTCACCAAATTTCATGCAAATGTTGGTCATACGACTCATATATGAATTTGAGGAATTGGTGGCACCACTAGCATTAACTCAAATTTTACGGGGAATAAGCTGAAAAACCTTTGAAAGTCATCTCTTCTGAATTCAACCAAATTGTTTAGTATTTCACAGAAATAATTCCAGTGATAAGCTCTCTCAAGTTTGTTCAAATAGTTAGGGTTTTGATGAATTTTGGCCAAATAACAGGAGTTTGAACTTTGTCATTTGGCCAAGTAAGCATACTGACAATCTCAGAAACAATAGGAGCTAGTATCACCAAGTTTTGTGCGAATGTTGATCGCGTGACACATGACTTGATATTGCAGTTTTTTGTAGGGTCAAAGAAAGCTTAAGTTGGTCTTGCAATAGTCTTCTTCTGAAAAACTGTTGTTTCCACTTCTGTAACATTGCACAAAAAAAATATTCATAGGAGGCCTTTGTTAAAGTTGACTACATCTTTTATAATAACACACATTTTGATAAAATTAATCTAATGGATTATCAGCTTGAAAAAAAAAACATTGGAGCCAAAGTCTTTCAGTATTAGTAAACAGATTTACCTTCAGGCCAAGATTGAGTCTGTATCTATAAATAGCTTGGCAGGCTGCTAACTATTTCAGATTTCGCATCAGGTCAGTCGTAAATCTGGATCTATTTATTGCTTTGGCAGACTGTCAACTGTGTCAAATTATGCTACAGGTAAGAGTTTACTCAGTGCAACAAGGCACAGGTTAAAACTTCACTCTGTGCAGCCAGGTGCATGTCAAGAGTTCACTCAGTGGAGGAGCTGAAGCTAGCAATTTATTCCGGTTTACTCGGAGCAACTGCCTTACTCATCTAAACCTGGTAAGCAAAGTGCGCCTGACTCAAGAGAAGTTTGATAAATTGGCCTGATATTTTGACTTGTCCATGCATCTTTGATGGCTTTCTCATTCACAAGAATGGTGTCGCCATCTACCATGACTTTTGAACAGTGTATGTGCCTGCTTATTCTTAGGAGGGATTTGTAATATCAGCCTGAAATTGTGCATATTTATACATATTGAATCATATACACTTTGTAGTATACCAGACTGGTAGCATCACCTTCAATAATTTTTGCACAGTGTATAACCCTGATGATTTCTCAGGAAGGGTTCATTTATCAGCCTAAATTTGGGCATTTGTATACATCTCAATTAGCTTTGTTATATACAAGACTGGAAGTGCCACCTACATTCATTTTTGTATTGTGTGCACCCATGCCAGTATTTCAGCAGTGATGTTTGTGTAATTGGTTCTTTCTCAAAAGGTTTAAGTACTTACATTGTTTATGTACATCTTACACATGTACTTGAAAAGTAATGGTTCAGCATTGAAGCATTATTCCTTGTGTATATCCTATTGCACTGGTTCGCATAAGGCGTGTATGCCTTGTTCTTTTTTATCCATAGTGGCAGCGCTGTGAGTGTCACATTTTGTTAAAAGTGCTTTTTCACAATTTGATACAAGTGCTTAGGTTCAGGAACATTTCCATTTGAAATAAGCAGATATTGTCCTGTGGAGAAGCTGGTTTGATAACATGGGCTCTTTTTCTTTAGCTGGCAGGTAAGTATGATGTGGTTATGAACTGCTGTGGTCTGAACAACCGAGAGTTGCTGGGAGACAAACAAATGTATGCTATAAGAGGACAGATGATCAGGGTAAGATAAACCGTTCATTTTTTTCTGTGACTTATTAGTCCAGCGGTTAAGCTCCCATATTTGGAGGAATTGTGCAAAAAATGAAAGAAGCATGAAAGTTGGCAAAAGTGTTCTTTGGAGCTTATTGATGAATTTCGGATATAGGGCCAAGCTGAAAATAAATTATCTTGGCCAAAATCCAAGATGGCGGCCAAGATGACCGCCAAATTAGAAAATGTCAATAACTTGAGTTAAAACGTCCCGAGAAAGCATTGCAAGTACTCTAATATTATGTTTTTTGGACTGAGAAATTCAATATTTGAGGTTCCAACCCTCCCCAGGAACTCATTAGCTTGTTTTTATCACAAATTTTGTAATATTCACATTAGTCCAACAGTTCAGCTGCATATTGAGAAGAATTGAAATGAAAACCTGGAAAGAATGAAACTTGGCATAATAATTTTCCAGACCATACTCTATATGTTCAGATATGGGGCCGAGCGGAATTCACAATATCTTGCTAAAACTCCAAGATGGCCACCGAAATATAAAATACCAAAATAGTCGGTTATATTTGTTCTGGAATAAATTGCAAGTGCACTGTTTCTATGTTTTTAGGATCGAAAAATTTATTTATAAAGATTCCAGGTCTGTATCATGCATGTGTGAATGAAGTCTGATTTTGTTGGTATTGAAATTGTGCTAAAATTACCCATTTTTACCAGCACATCTAACGGTAAAACGTATTTGTTGATTACCCTGCTGAAATTTAATATATTTGTTAATTTTAAGTATTTGAACACTATGTCTCTTTCAATGTAATGAAAAGGACAGTCGATTGGTGAAATCCTCGGCCCTCTTCACTGGCGACTGAAGTTTCTGTCCCCGTTGTTGCTATGAGAGTGGTTTGTTGTGGTCCATACAGAGTAGGTTGTTTTCTTCGTGTACTCTGATTCCATCCACCACTTCGCCATCCGAGCCATGCAAAGTGCCTCATAGTAGTTATTATAACCAGTAGTACAATCAATGTAAAAGAAATTTTATTTGTTTATAAGTTGTGGCTCGTTTGCCTTGAGGTGACGGTGCAGCTTCAAGACTCTTTGCTAGCATGAATACAGAATCAGTACATATTTAGCGGCTCACCACATTATGCTGTATGCTACGCATTCTTTTAAGGTGATAGATTAAGGCCTGTTGGTATCACTTTCTACTGAATGAGAATGAAGTTATCCGTATGATAAAGATGGTATGTTGTTAGAAAGAAGTCATAACCTATCGTTAAGACATTAAAGAAAATCTCATGGTTTGTGGCGAGATTTCACCATTATGCCATTGCGACATCGACGGGGTTTGAACCGGGGACCTACAAACACGTCCTTAACCACAAGGCAACGTACTTACCCCGTACATGCTATCTTTGTACTTGACAGAATCTGGACACTTGTAGACACTTGTGCAGTTTGCCGTTTACCTTCTACATTGATAATCTGGTTTATGATCCTAACCAATAAGCTAACTTTGGCTTTTCAAGTGATGTCTTAAAATACTTTGTTTGCTTACATAATGCACACTTTTAATAAATATAATGATAATTAGAAATAATAAATATTTGCTTCATTTAATGAAATAATTTATCTTCATGTGCACAGAATGCAAAATTCTATAGGTCGGACTGAACTTTACACATAAGATAAAAAGAACCGATAGTAAGTTGGAATTGTTGGCGTTTTACTAGAAGAAAAACGCTCTTGTCCTGCAAAATGTAAAAGAAAATATTCAGGCAAGGTTATAAAATTTGTTGGCAATATTACCAAAAAAAATGTAATAAACTGTTCTGTACAGTAATAATATTCAGAAGTAGTCTATCCTCATTATTATATGTTCACTTGATGAAGCGAATGGTATGGAATACAAGTTTCTGCATATGGGCATAAAACTGACATAAAGGGTAAGTACATAGGTTGCCAGAGCTCAGAAGGTGAGAGGACAGCAAAGTTACAATCACCAATCAAGTCGATAAAAACTCAAACCAAACTTTGTACTGAATGTTTAGGTAATCAAGTTAATGAAGAAAGAATGCATGTCTAGAACCTGAGGGTGCATTATATTTTTCAACCTTGTTTTGTGAATTAGACTTTCTATCTTCCGTCTTGCTGTACCATTTTCTTAGCATCCATCCATAAAAGATCAGCTAGCTTGATCCTGGCAGCACCGACTCGTACATGGGATGAATATTTCTAACAATATATGCATGTACTACATAAATCTACAAATGTGCATAATGTCAGCAAATGAAATTATTTTGTTGACACCAATTCATTATGCAAAGTGAATTTTAATGGCAACTCGTTGGGAAGGAACAAATTTTATATCACAAAAATTGCAACACAGAAAATGGCAGTGATACTTTACTGACACATGTGTCGGTTCCTACAATCATGCAGTCTAAAGTCTGCATCGTAACCATATCACAAAACTAGTAACCTGCATGAGTGTTATTTCATGCATTTGTCACCATAGTACAAAGGCAGCATACAGCAACGTGTTGCACACCTCTAATGTGTGTGGATTCTGTTTTCTTGCCAACACACAGTCTGAAAGCCATCACTACATGGCAAAAGAAACTTAGAATCCATACAGCAAACAGGTGTGAACTTCTACATAACCGCGTATCTTGTCATGCACGCATGTACTCTAAATTCATTATAAATAAAATTATTTCCTTTTAAACAGACATGGTGTTCAAATACTTTTAACTAGAACATGTAAATTAAATTTCAGCTATTGATTTTTATTGCACTAATCAAGATTTACATGAATATTGAGTTGATGGTAAAATTAAATATCATGTTTGTAGATTTTCGAAAACCCTGCCTATTCTTCACTGATATATGAAGCTCCCACTGATATCAGACAGGATACCTGTGTTTCTTTCATCCCATACCTGGGCAAAGCAGTTAATACATTCGTTACCGTGCAAATAAAGGGATTTTCAATCAGAGAAAGTCAGATATCAAATATTAATATAATAAAACCTACCCAAGCAAATGACACTTTCATTTAAAAGTGCAGTATTCTGCAAATTTTATCAAGTGTACCGTTTGGTGTACTGATGAAAAAGGGAATTTTAGTTCAATTTCAGTAGGTACACACAAGGCGGAATCTATACAGCTGACAGATGTGAGCTTTTTACATAGGTGTGTATTCTGCCACGCACGCATCCAGTCTGATATAAAAGTTATAAGCAGGATAAACTTTACATTATATGGATTGTCTAATTTATTTTATTATAATAGATAATTAATATGGATTGTACAGTTAGTTGTAATTACTATTACAAGCCGCTCTCCATGGCTCGGATGGTGGCGTTCGGTGGTATATATACAGGGGTGAAGAAAAGCGATTGACTAGGAGGAATTCACCCACCTTGGATGGGCCATTATAACCCAATAGGAATAGGAACGATGTTGTTTAAACCTGGGGCGCCAGTGGAGATAGCCGGCGGTTTACCACTCAATTGTCAATTTTATTACATTGAAACAGGCATTGGGCTCAAATACGTAAAATTATTATATATGTCAAATGTAAGCACAGTTGGATTTATGCATTTGATATTTTCCTATTGTCCTAACAAAGGTTTACATGAATGCTGATCGTAAAACCTAAGTACATGTATGTTGGTTTCAAATATTCTAATGATAAGTGTTAACGGACATATCCTAAGTTCAATCCTAATTTCATTGAAGATAAGTTTTTTGCACCCTTCACCTCTACAAAGGAATTATATTTGTTAGCATGCAAATAAAGGGGAAGTAAAAGGAAGAAAGGAAGAAACATTGCAATTAAAAATTTTTCTACTATTAAAGCATCCGAATTCATGACAAAGCAGACAAACCTAAGCCAGCAAATAACACTTTCATTTGACTACGATCACAGTGTATGCGACTACTGTGCAGAACTCAACAAATAATGTTTGCTATCCATTGTGCTAGTAAACAAGAGTGAATGAAGGAAAATTTCAATATAAACAAAACCAGGATTCATTCACAGAGTCATTTTACAGACTTTAAACCCTTATAAATAAATGTAGAAATAGTGCACTTTGAAAGCATTCTAGGACAAATATAACCGAATGTATTGATATTTGTTAATCCGGCGGCCATCTTGGCCGCCATCTTGGATTTTGACCAAGACAGGATGAATTCCGCTTGGCCCTATATCTGAAAATGTTAAGTATGGTCTGGCCAACTATTATGCCAAGTGATTCTTTCACTTTTTGCACAATTCTTCTCTTAACAGCTGGACTATATGTAAACTTACTGTCAACAACTTATAGGAATGACCCTCTGATATAATATGAGACTAACCAGATGACCATTAACAAGACATGTTTAGTTATTTGTCAAACACAGCATACTTTTTATTAATCCCATATGTCACAATCCTGCTCAATAACACATAACAACTCATGCTGAATTCTCATATTTCACATTAATATATGATTGAAGTATACAAAGATGTTAATGGTTCAGTTGTTTTATTTATGTAAGTTCACTGTTATGATTTATTGCTTGCCAGCAGGCATGTTGGTCAGTTGTGTATGTCTGTTTGCTGTCTGTCTGTAACAATGTTTGTTGGTGTCTGTGGCACTCTAATGGGCACAGTTATGCAGCAATCACTTTCAAACTAACACATTTGATGGACATCCAAAGGTACAGGAGCCTATTGTTTTAGGTCAATATAGTTAAAGGTCTAGGTAAAGGGCATTAAAAATCCTTAAAATTTTATTTTCCTCTTAACTTTGTTGATATTAGTTCTATTTCTTTACTAACCGAGGCTCAATTTTTCCTTCTAGGTCTTCTTCATAATCTGGTCTAGTTTTCTGGTCTCAATCTTGTGTCACTTTGTCAGTATGTCTGTTTGTTTCTCACTTGTCTTCGATTTCACCTGCTTGCTGATCCTTCATCTTACATATAGCATTCTTCAGGCCACACCTTTGCAGGCATCACTTTATTCCTTACACATATTGTATATCGGAACGGTTTGTGGAAGTCCTATGTGAAAATTCTTAAATAGGTGAAAAGTCAAGGTCATCAAAACATATAAAAATCTTATTTTCGTTATAACTTTGTAAATATTGGTCCTATTTTTACTAGCTATGACTAATTTCCTTCATCTTTACAATTACTCATTCATTTTACTGCTTTCACGTCATTTCCGGCAAATGCTCAATCTCAGGTCGTCTTGTTTATTAGTTCATTTGATTCAGCATGAAAGTTTCCCCAGATACAAAAATGAGCCATATCATCATAATTACCAAACAAACTAAACATGCACAGTCGTGCATCATCTCAGATTTCGGTTTCTGCTTTAACTTCAAGACTGCCCCAACTTACGATTGAAATTTCCATTCTCACTTCCACTGGTTTTCTGATAATTTCATGATCTAACTCAAACTCACAGTGATCTAATCTATTACAATTTAGAATAATAAATTATCATGGTTTTGATAAATCTACTAAGTACATTGTATTATGTTTCATTACACAAGCCATGCAATAACCTTACACCTTCAGTTTTCAGTTAATGACAGAACAGTCCTGAATTTTATTATGAGTGACCGCACTGATGACATTAAAAGTCTATTCATTCACTTTTGAGAATTTGTGAAAGTTTTGTGCTATTTCTGCAGTCATGAAAGTATGTCAGAATCTACTTTACAAAAGAGGCATACTTTTTTTTACCAGAAAAGTAAAACAAAAAATATTTCTTTTTTTCCATGCATATTTCCGTTTCAAGAACAGAAAGATCTGTGGCAGTTTTATATCGATTCATTTTCATTAGAAGTGGTTTGTGTATATTTTTTTCATAATTCTCTGTAACTTTTGAAAGGTAAAGGTACTTTAGGCTATTTATTATATGAAATGTATCATTGTCAAATGCAAATGTTTTAAGAGATGACTGAGCAGTGAGTTCTTTTTTCCTTGTGTTTTTTTGTTTAATGTTCTTGTTTTACATTGTATGTAAAAGAGAATCTTTCTCTTTGTCTCTGCATTATAAAACTGAAGGATATCTATCCTATGATGCATTAAGTGAGCACTGGTGAGAGAAAAGTTAAGTGTATGAGAGTTTATATGGCACTGACATTAAATGTCCTCATACATTACAGACCAAGATGCCTTGGTTAAAACACTTCATCTTCATTGGTCACAACACATGGATCGTTCCTGGGTAAGTCTGCCTTAAACTAAAGACAATCCTGATGGTCAAAAGGCCCCTTGATAATTCCAGGTTAATCCTAAAGAGGGCTGTCACCAGTGGACTGTGACATAGTTGTTGTATTGCATGTTCTAGTAGTGAGTAAAACCAGATGATTGTTTTGATAATTCATTGTACATTTATATGGAGTATCATGTTTATATATTAGCGTGTGTGTTTTGGTAAAAGAGCACGTGTCTCTTATGATGTTAATTTTAGGAGTCATCTCTGTTTGGTGGTCTCTATAGTATTGATTGTATGTTGTGGACTTCAAAGAATTAGCACCTGTCTAGTTTATTTTTCCTAGGGTTTTCTTTCTGGAAGTGTATTCATAAGATTCATGTAATAATTGGCAGTAGACATAATACCGTAGTGATCGGTCAGGACACAGTAAATTCCCTACAAGGGCCCGATCATTGCTCCAGTTCATGTAGCCTAACAAAATGCAGTCCAGGGGCCATCTGCGTGCATCACAATTTAGAAAGCTGGGAGATGATGTCTATAAGCATAGATTATCAGTGTCTTGGGAAGGAACCAGTGATTTCTCTGTTACGAACTTTATAGCGAGTATCGTATTTTCTGACGGACTGGTAATCTGGAGAATTCACATCTGGTGTGAGCCCTTCCAGGAACAGAGGACATTATTTCAACCCGACAACAACTGAGAAAGACATTGACTCTTAATATCACATTGTACTCACGTCCAAAGTATTTTATATATGTATAACATACTTGGGATCTCTAGACAACTCAACACATATATATGTGTAGTAAACTGATAACTCACTCGGCTAACACATATAGTAATGGATCAACTCATAATTTATTTTGCAGCCAGGTTAAACCAAGTAACGCCTTGTCGAAAAATTGTGCTTTATTATAGTCACTGGGACTTCACTAGCCACTGGGCCTTTGTTTTTCATTGAACCCTTATGATGCCAATTGATAAATATCTGACCAGAAAGTGGCAATAAGCTTTACTGTTAATTGTATCCGCCAACATGAAGTTTTGCGGATACTATGTTTTTGACGGGTTCCGCCGCCGCGTCGTTCGTTTCCGGAGAACTCCTCTGACACTACTGGGCAGATTTTCCGAAACGTACACCAATTATCGGGTCACATGTGAACTGGTGCCTAACCAAGTGGCCGTGACCTCTGACCTTTCCTCTCTGCCCAGCGTCCATTTGTGCGTCTGTTTCCACACATAAACCCACATATCTCAGGAACCGTTTGACCGATCAGGAAAAACATTCTGTACAAATGCAGCCCTTGGTTAGCTTTATAACATACACAAAAAATGGTGGCGCCACCTGCAACCATGTTTGCAGAGTGCCCATCTGTTCATCTGCCTTGGGTTTAAATCACTCATATCTCTGCAGTGGTTTGACTAATTCACTTTAAATTCGGCATGCATATAATTCCTTGATAGCTTTCTTGATTTTATAACAGGTGGCGCCACCTACATCACGTTCACGCTGCAGACATCCAAGCTCATATCTTGGGAACCGTTCGACCAATCAGGAAAAAAAAAGATACACAAATGTAGCCCTTGGATAGCTTTATAACATACACAAAAATGGTGGCGCCACCTGCAGCCACTTTTGCACAGCGTCCATCTGTTTTTCTGCCTTGGGTTAAAATCACTCATATCTCTGCAGTGGTTCGACCAAATTACCTGAAATTTGTCATGCTTATACATCCCGCATAGCTTTCTTGATTTTATGACAGGTGGCGCCACCTACATTCACGTTCACGCTGTAGACATCCATGCTTATATCTCCGGACTCGTTCGATCAATCAGGAAAAAAGTTTTTACACAAATGTAGCCTTGGATAGCTTTATAACATACACAAAAATGGTGGCACAACCTGCAGGCATTTTTGCACAGCGTCCATCTGTTTGTCTGTCTTGGGTTAAAATCACTCATATCTCTGCAGTGGTTTGACCAAATTACCTGTAACTCGGCATGCGTATACATCCTGGATAGCTATCTTGATTTTATGACAGGTGGTGCCACCTTCATTCACGCTCACGCTGCAGACATAAATGCTAATATCTCCGGACTCGTTTGACCAATCAGGAAAAACGTTTTACACAAATGTAGCCTATGAATAGCTTTTTTTTTTTTTTTTCTTTTTTTTTTCGCAATTCAATGATACAGGACTGATCACAGGACATTACAAACACACATTGTCTTCAATTAAATCATCGAACAAGCTTCTAAGTTTGCTCCACTTACCATTATGCTTTTTCAGTAATTCTCTGCCACTTGCTATACATCTTTCAATTCTCTCTGTATACTTCAGTTTTGATTTAAAGACTGAAAATAATGAAGATTCCTTCTCTCTTTGTTTGTAAAGTATACATTTGTACAACAATAAAATTTGATTAAAAAGGATATTATTTTCGTTAACAGGTAAAATACCATACATTACAATAGAAAGTGATATATTAGGCAGGTCCAATTCATACTCGTGTAGCCATGCCTGAATTTTATAATATAAGTTCTTACTCACCATACATTAAAAAAATAAATGAATTATACTTTCCTGATAATTGAAACAATATGAACATTTGTCTGTTTCACTTATCTTCCATTTATATAACTGTTCATTAAGAGGTATGTACTTATTTAGAATTTTGTATTGGAATTCCCTCAGAAAGGTATCTAGTGTTACCATATAGATTCCCTTATACACATATTCCCATTCAACTTCAATATTATTCTTTTCATTCATGTCATTCCAGCTCTTCTGCGTCGTAGGAACTTTCCATATATGTAGGTAGAGTAAACATGCCTCGACTTCATATTATCAAGTATTTCAATCTCATTCGCAGACACAATTATATATTTTTTCCATATTTTCGTTTGTTATCTCTTTGTTCAATATATTATTTTTCCATCTTTGTGGAATTGACTGTTTTAATTGTAGCCAGTACATATCGCTCAATAATGTACATCTATTATTGTTTTGTAGAAAAGTACTCCAGCTTTTCCATAATCCATCTATATTTAACAAATCTTTCACATAATTTATTCCCAGGTTTTCTAAACGTTTATTATATAATGACATGCCATTTACTTTTATATATTTGTTATTCCATACATATTGATAGATTATTTCATCTTCTGTCTGTGGTTCCACGGATACATAGTCAGCCCAGATTTTTAACATTTTCACATAAAATTTTGGCAATATTTTTGGTAGCACATTAATATCAAAATTGCATCGGATACATCTTAAACCTCCGATACTCCTAAGTCTAAAATTAAGCATCTCCTTCACAACAGATTCTTGTGGCTCAAGACATCTCTTGGCCTACATTATCACCTGGGTTCTTATTTTGCTCTCAATATCTGGCACATTTAACCCTCCCTGCTCATATTTTCCGATTATTGTGGTGTATTTAACTTTTGGTTTCCGGCATTCCAAATAAAATCACATAGAAGTCTCTTCAAGGTTTGCAAAGTCTTTGTTGGGGGTACTAACATCTTAGTCATATACAAAACCTTTGAAAGCCCAAGTGAACGGGCAACTTCTGTCCTGCCATAAATTGTAAGATTCCTGGTTTCCCAAATTGTTAACGTAGTTCTCAGATTATTCTCAACTCTCTGAAAGTTCTCCTTGAATATAATATCTTTATTATAAGAAAACCATATACCAAGAATTTTTATGGCTGCCCTTGTTAAATCGATCCACTTCAAATTGTATAAACTCATGACACTGTTACTTTTCATAGATCCAATACAAGTAGCTTCGGATTTGGTTACATTTAATTTCAATGAAGAATAATATTCAAATGTCTGCATGACAGAGAGTGCTTGGCCTAGTGATTCTGAGTTTTGAACAAATATGGTAGTGTCATCAGCAAACATACACATTTTAACTGCAGTATTTCCGATTACTATTCCACGTATATTTTCATCATTCCTAACCTTTATTGCTAATATTTCTATTGCCATGATAAATAAGTACGCTGTAAGTGGATCTCCTTGGCGAGTTCCCCTTTCTAACGTAAAATAACCTGTTGTATACCCATTATTCAAAACAGCGCTTTGAATGTTTTTATGCAATATCAACACCCATTTTATAAAAGAATCACCAAATCCAAAATATCTCAAAACTTCAAACATAAAGTCATGGTCTAAACTGTCAAATGCAGCTTCTAAATCCGCTGCAAACATTATACCTGGTATATTTTCAACATCAGTATAATGAAGCACATCTCATATAATTCTAATAGGATCCCCGATATATCTTCCCTGTATAAAGGCATATTGATCAGGCTTTATCAATTTAGAGAGATGTTTCCTTATACGATGAACAAGAATTTTACATATAATTTAAAAATTATATTAAAAAATAAGTAAAAGTCCTTGAATAGCTTTATAACATGCACATAAATGGTGGCGCCACCAGTGGCCATTTTTACACAGCGTCCATCTGTTTGTCTGCCTTGGGATAAAATCACTCGTATCTCTGCAGTGGTTTCACTTTTCCACCTGAAATTTTGCATGTGTATACATCTTGGATAGTTTCTCGTTCAAATAACAGGTGGCGCCACCTACAATCATGTTTACGTGGCAGACATCCATTCTAATATGTAACACATGTAACTCTATTTCCCTTTGCCACTGAAGCCATGCCTCACTTCACCCGCCCTACTCTGATGTTGGGGGATACACGTAGTCGCTTGTCGACTACCCTTATTCTAGTTCTTGTATGGTGGTCTACGTTTACAGAATTGAGACCACAACAATTGGTGGAACCAGACAGAAGGACAACTACAACATGGCGGTGGTGGAGCAAGACACGGAGGATGTATTGAATAAGGCAGCCGTCGTCCTGCCAAGTGTCAAGGTAACTAATTACACGTATCTGACGGCTTCTTCTACAGCTCTGTCTGTGAATGTATTAAACTTTGATGTAATCCTTCTTATATAACACTGTTTTTCTGTCAGTTCAATTAATAATATTTTTAAAAATGCTTTTCATAATTATTGTTTTGCAGCTTTATTTAAAAGATATATACAAATATGTTTTACACCAATAATAATTATAAAAAAAAAATCAGGAAATGGTAGAAAATGGTATCTGTTTATCACATATTTGCCTATATTAATTTATAAGTTGTTAGTTTAATTGAAAATGACCTTTAAATGACTATGTTTCATCACAGAAATCAGATATCCAGTGGATTTCTGTCGGACTCAGACCCAACAGGTTTCCTGTGAGGCTCGAGGCAGAGGACCTGCACTACAATGGCAAGACACTGCAGGTACTTCACCTCACAACATCAGCACCCAGTACATCCATAGTACCCTTAAATTAACAGACTGGTTTTATTTGTAAAGCTGGTGATTAATCTTTATGTATCAGTATATTGTTGTGTATTGGAATAATTATAGAATATTTATGCCCCTTTCACACAATTTATGCAAAGGTTTTTGAAAACACTGGTACTAAAAGTTTCAAAAAGCTACCGGCTTTTGTGGTTCAGGGATAGAGCGCAGGACTCAAAATCGGGAGATCGTGAGTTCGAATCTCAGACGAGGCTGAGGTTTCAAAATGATATTTGATGAAACATGCAATTTTATTAGGATAATCCTAACAGTTTTAAAATCTGGTCAGTAGATGGTTTCAAACCAAAATGACACATGTGGCTCATGTGCCAGGGTGACGGCTGTGTGCATGCTGCTCCTTCTTTTTGGGACTGCATGCTGCCTTAGTAACTCATGTATATCAGTTTAGTCATAAAACCCTTATATATCTGCTTAACTCATATTTAACTGATCTGTACGTTAAATGAGTAAATTGTTAGGTGCCTTAGCCAGGTATACTTTGGGATACCTACCTGCACTATCCGTTGCTTTGTAAGTAATTTGTTTTCAGGAATCAACCGAGACACAGTGCTCACCAGGCTTATCTGGCTGCACATTCATAAACAAGGTATTTTATATGGGGTATATAGGGTAGTGTAAGCATATGGGGAAAATGAGCATCCCGGGATAAAAATATTTTGAGAGCGTAAACCTGCTGCCCTCTGCTGTTTTTTTTTTTTTTTTTTTTTTTTTGTGGCAAACGCCTGGACGAGGTTGCTGACAGCGAAGCCCGAAATTCTTAAAGACTTGCGAATGAAATTTCCGTTAAAACCATTTCAAGCACATTTTGCTAAATTGTTAATTTATACTGAAACCTTCAATTTGCACATAAGATGCATTACAACTGAAATATACATTATCACCCCTCACATACAGTGTCTTATTGCTTATTTTAAAGGGTTATAGTGAAGGTATATGTCATAACATGATTTAGCCTTCACATAAATGTGAAACGTGTCGCTTTGGGGAACATGAGCATGCATGCCTTGGGGGTGCCCATATTTCTCTTGCCACTGGAAAAAGCAGTTTAATTGCAAATAAAGGGTGAGCATCTGCTGAATAAGGTTGAACATTTATGTTTAAGATAAATATTAAAGTTAAAGATATACATTAGGCCTCCTATATATTCACAGTTGCTTGAATTCTTAATTTATGGGAGTTTAAAAAAAAGATAGAGCACAGGAAAAATAGAATGTCTGTTTGAGAGACAATCTGTGGTGAACTGGCACTTCTTTTGTGGATTAGACCCCCTTTTCTCTCTCTCTCTCTCTCTCTCTCTCTCTCTCTCACTATATATATATATATATATATATATATATATATATATAAATAGTGCTATGTTATGTCCATTTCATTATAGTTGAATAATGGTTTAATAAAATGACCTCCACACATTGAGATTTAGTTAGTGACTGTGGAAAGTATGAAATATGTTTATAGGGGGTTGTGGAAATGAAGTTAAGATCACGGTTACTTTAACGAGGGATTGTGTTTAACCAGCTAAAACAGGAACTGTATCTGGAACAGATATAGGTTTAATGTCAAAACAAGTGGCCCATGGGTTATGACGCTCAGCTGAATTGACATACAGTTGATCCACGCCTGCATTAACTATTGATGTTATGATCTGTTTAAAATGATATGATAAAGACCATGAACATATGGTTAGAATGACTTCCAGAGTACTCAGAATCATACTTTTGTCCATCGTCCTCGGATAATAGGTTACAGGGACCTTATTTAGGGTTTCCAAGAAGATTTTAATAGGACCTCCCTGGATGTCAAGTTTGAAAAAAAATATAGGTAACGTTATGTGGCCTGCTGGACTGTCTGGGTGCTTAAAATAATTTTATTCTAGTAGCTTGCAGAATATAGGTCAACATGACCTAATTTCAGGTTTCTAGGGAGATTTGCCCAAGACTTCCCAGGATGTTACGTTTGAAGATGCAGGGCTTACTGATACAATTGGTATCGATCTGACTTTCTTTGTGAGAAGAATCATGTTTTCGGCTGGTAAATCGAAAATATATGGGTCATCGCGACCTGATTTCCCTAGGAGATTTGCCTAGGACTTCTCTGGATGTACAGTTAGAAGTTTCTAGGTCTAACGGCTACTGATTACAGTTATTTACACACAGGTTGTCAATAAAGATAAGTCATGAATGGAACCTCAGTTCCTGAAAATGCATCAGCATATTATAAATAGCAGTGGTATATTGTCATATAATGCTATATAGCACCAGTACAGCAGAAGTCTGAGATGCACTGAACCCATTTCGTACTCTACCTGTGGAAAGTTAATCCTCCGATAATGCACGTATACTTTCATCTGTATGTAAGAGTAGAGAAACACATTGGTAGGCCTTCATATAAGTAAATGTAGGCCTAAATGTGCGTTGCTTCTATTTCTAATACGTTCCTTAATTTATTTGGGTGTAGACTGCATTTTATTTTCACGCGGTGCATATATACATCATCGGTGGCGTCAATTTATCTCCAAGGGTAGGTGGGGGGGGGGGGTAGGTTCTGGGGCAACCTTTTATTTTTTATTGTTTATATATATATATATATATATATATATATATATATATATATATATATATATATATACTTACTCTGATAGGCATACTCTGCCAGCAGAAACTCTAATATATGGCCATGCTACCCGATGGTCACAGAGGCATACTCTGACAGCAGAAACTATGATCTATGGTCATGGTATGCTGTAGCGGACAAAGGCATGACACTTTCTTGGCCAATTGTAAAATAATATTAACAGGAGATAAATATACCAGGGCTGTATCTTCTGGATGCACACATGGAAAGAGCGCTGATGGCTGGCAGAATATATTCAAATGCCATTTTTGTTTACTTTATGATAGTTGAACTTTGTTATGTACACCCAGATAACCTTTAGTTTTTTGCATTAAATATTTATAAAGATAAAGTAGACCTTCATATATATATTCATTTATTTGTAATTTTCAATTTATGAAACATAGTACATTATAGAAGACTATTTAAAACTTTTCAGGACAATATGAACACATATGCTCATATTACCCAAACACTGGGGTAATATGAGCACAATTTCAAATTAAAAGATTGCTCCTTATTTGATGAAAACATTAGAGGAACCAGTATTTTCGTCTGTTTGCCTTTCTCCTTCCAATCAAACCGAGAATATGCTGATAACAGAGATTAATTACTTCTGCGATGTGCTTCTTAAGGTGCTCATATTCCCCCTACCTACCCTATGGCTGAGCATTCATAAACATGGTATGAAATATCTGGCTGCGCATTCATAAACATGGTATGATATATCTGGCTGCACATTCATAAACTTGGCATTTTATATATGGCTGAGCATTCATGAAGCCTAAGGTCACACTCTCATGGTTCTTATCACGGTATCCCCTGGATAATCACGGTGCTACAAACCGTATCAAACTGTGGTAATCACAAAAATGTCTGTGGAAAAAGTATGGGTCATTGTTGTACCAGGGTCACTCTACATTATACCAAGGTATCACCACGACTACACCCCGGCAGAAGCCGGTAATGCGACAGATGTTCTACAGACCACCACAGTACAGTAGGCTACGTACGGTACACCGGAACAGTGCCGGGGAGAAATTCCGTATCACCACAGAGATTCAAGGGGGTTCTATGTTTTGTCAAGGATGCCCACGATTCTGCTACGGAGTGGATACGATGTTGTTACAATTCTTCACGGCGGAGGTTGTGTTAATATAAATAATATTATTGTTTTTATTATTATAAATATTATTATTTTTATTAAACACAGTATATTTATTGTGATATAATAATCTCTTTAATCAGTCGATTTAACTATTAGTCCAGGTTATTTATTTTCCAGGTATTATTTACCGGTGTTATGGACACCGTTTAGAAAAAAAATGTGTGCGTATATATGCGTATATATATATATATATATATATATATATATATATATATATATATATATATATATATATATATATATACTCTTTAGTTTGTACCTGAAGAGTGAGCTGGCAGGTCAGCTGTATTCACGAAACAGATCTGTAGTACATGAAGTAAAACTAGCTGTTACGATACATAAATTATGCTCCCCTGCATGGTAGAACACTTTCACTGTGATGTATTGAATTTCTGTGTGTATTACTTTGATTATTACTTTGATTATAAAAATATATACTTCCTTGCATGGTAGAGCACTTTCACTGTGATGTATTGAATTTCTGTGTGTATTACTTTGATTATTACTTTGATTATAAAAATATATACTTCCCTGCATGGTAGAACACTTTCACTGTGATGTATTGAATTTCTGTGTGTATTACTTTGATTATTACTTTGATTATAAAAATATATACTTCCCTGCATGGTAGAACACTTTCACTGTGATGTATTGAATTTCTGTGTGTATTACTTTGATTATTACTTTGAATATAAAAATATATACTTCCCTGCATGGTAGAACACTTTCAATGTGATGTATTGAATTTCTGTGTGTATTACTTTGATTATTACTTTGATTATAAAAATATATACTTCCCTGCATGGTAGAACACTTTCACTGTGATGTATTGAATTTCTGTGTGTATTACTTTGATGATTACTTTGATTATAAAAATATATACTTCCTTGCATGGTAGAGCACTTTCACTGTGATGTATTGAATTTCTGTGTGTATTACATTGATTATTACTTTGATTATAAAAAATATATACTTCCTTGCATGGTAGAGCACTTTCACTGTGATGTATTGAATTTCTGTGTGTATTACTTTGATTATTACTTTGATTATAAAAATATATACTTCCTTGCATGGTAGAGCACTTTCACTGTGATGTATTGAATTTCTGTGTGTTTTACTTTGATTATTACTTTGATTATAAAAATATATACTCCCTTGCATGGTAGAACACTTTCACTGTGATGTATTGAATTTCTGTGTGTATTACTTTGATTATTACTTTGATTATAAAAATATATACTTCCTTGCATGGTAGAACACTTTCACTGTGATGTATTGAATTTCTGTGTGTATTACTTTGATTATTACTTTGATTATAAAAAATATATACTTTCCTTGCATGGTAGAGCACTTACACTGTGATGTATTGAATTTCTGTGTGTATTACTTTGATTATTACTTTGATTATAAAAATATATACTTCCTTGCATGGTAGAGCACTTTCACTGTGATGTATTGAATTTCTGTGTGTATTACTTTGATTATTACTTTGATTATAAAAATATATACTTCCTTGCATGGTAGAACACTTTCACTGTGATGTATTGAATTTCTGTGTGTTTTACTTTGATTATTACTTTGATTATAAAAATATATTCTTCCTTGCATGGTAGAGCACTTTCACTGTGATGTATTGAATTTCTGTGTGTATTACTTTGATTATTACTTTGATTATAAAAATATATACTTCCCTGCATGGTAGAACATTTTCACTGTGATGTATTGAATTTCTGTGTGTATTACTTTGATTATTACTTTGATTATAAAAATATATACTTCCTTGCATGGTAGAGCACTTTCACTGTGATGTATTGAATTTCTGTGTGTATTACTTTGATTATTACTTTGATTATAAAAATATATACTTTCCTTGCATGGTAGAGCACTTTCACTGTGATGTATTGAATTTCTGTGTGTATTACTTTGATTATTACTTTGATTATAAAAATATATACTTCCTTGCATAGTTGAGCACTTTCCCTGTGATGTATTGAATTTCTGTGTGTATTACTTTGATTATTACTTTGATTATAAAAATATATACTTCCTTGCATGGTAGAGCACTTTCACTGTGATGTATTGAATTTCTGTGTGTATTACTTTTATTATTACTTTGATTATAAAAATATATACTTCCCTGCATGGTAGAACATTTTCACTGTGATGTATTGAATTTCTGTGTGTATTACTTTGATTATTACTTTGATTATAAAAATATATACTTCCTTGCATGGTAGAGCACTTTCACTGTGATGTATTGAACTTCTATGTGTATTCCTATGAGTATTTCTTTGATTATATATATATATATATAGTAAAACCTCTCTTCAGTTTTTGAAAGTCTTATTTTTCCTACTACATTTTGTAATTATTTTTGTTTGGTATATGTTAGGGCAATTCTGTTCAGCTAATGTACGAATTCACTATTAACTTCTCTGTTGAAGCATTCTCTTATATGAACTAAGCCTTATTTATTATATCTATTATATCTTATTATATTTGTTGCTTTACCACACAGTAACACTGTTATTTTTATTTTTCCTGTAACTTGTCAGTGAATAGAGCAGCAATTAATAAAGATTAGGCTGTCCTGGAAAAGAGTGGGCATGCCGATACAGGAACATAATTTTTACAATTATTTTTTCATGCGAGAAATTCCCTTTTCTGCATCAGGGAAATCTAGTTCAATACTAAGTTACCCACAATGTTACAGAGCTAGCTAAAAATTATAATTTACAAATTCATTACACTGAACTGCATGTTGATAACACTTGAGCAAGTTGTTATCATTACATTAAACTGTGTGTTGAGAACTCTTGAGTAAGTTGTTATCGTTACATTGAACTGTGTGTTGAGAACACTTGAATAAGTTGTTATCATTATATTTAACTGTGTGATGAGAAAAACTGAGTTATATGTTAACATTACTTTGAACTGCGTTTTAAGAACACTTGAGTAAGTTGTTATTATTACATTTAACTTTACATCAGAGAAAATTTGGTTAAAATTCACAACAAGTCCATTTACCAATACCTTGATCCCTGCCAAGTCTCCCATTACTGATAAGTATATTGAGTGATTCTTCTTTTTGATTACCGTCACACTAGGTGTTTGGTTCTCATGTGAAATGTGTGGTCTTCATAAGTTCTGCCACTGGGCCGTACAGCTTCTCCCGGGTCGTGTTTGGTATTGGCCAGATCTCTTCCCTTAGCGGCTGGTGGTTCCTGCAGTCCTGGAGTGCAAGTTCGACAGTCTGTTCTGCATCACCACAGGGACAGAAGGGAGATGATACTAAGCAAAAGCACCTGTCGTGTGTTGACACAGCCTGTTGTGTCCTGTCCTGAGGCTCTTGTCTTGACAGTTGATGGTAGCTGTCCTGCACCTTTGGTGGTCTGTGCAATGCTTTGATGATGGTCTTCATCTCTTCATAGCTAACAGCGTACTCCTCTTGGTCTTTAGATGCACTCAGCTTTGCCATCCTGTCAGCTTCTTGATTTTCCTGTATTCCACAGTGAGGCGGGATCCACTGCAGTACCACTCTTGGGCACTTGATTTTGTGTAGTGCTTTCTGGGGCCTTTGGTCTTTCCCGGTTCTTACTGCCTCAAGGACTGAGAGTGCATCTGTTAAAAATACTAGCTGGGTATCTTGGCCGAGGTCTTGGCTAAGCATGTATGCAGCATAGACTAGAGGTTCCTACAGAGCTCTGTTGTTTGAGCAGTAGGGGCCAGTTGGTATTGCCTCTGTCTGCCAGTGACCATCTTGGTACTCAGAGTACATCCCTGCACCTCCTTTCAGCATAACTCTGTTGCTGACCCATCGGTATAGACCTGTGGCCATGCTTCCTTGGGGTATCTCTCATCCATCATGGCTAGGGGGAGGGCTTTCAAGCTTGTGCTGCTATGTTTATCTTTGTTGGAGAGGTGTGGTACTGTTGTACATACAGTCTTGGCCGTTGCTCCCTCTTTCGATGGTGGTATCATGTCAGAGGTCAGAGTTTCAACCTGTGCAGGGAGCCTGGTATTGAACTTCCTCTGTAGTACCCTTGCTTCTCTAACAAAGCTGGATCTTTTTAGCCTGCCCGGGTTTAGTTCTTCCATCCTCTTTTTCAATGGGTGATCCTTGGGTGACAATACTTTCAGCAATTGAACCAGTGCTTTGCATTCTCTTCTCTTATTCAGTTTGGGGATGCACGTTAGTTCTTGAATCTTCTCGATTGCTGTTGATCTCACTGCCGCAGTACTGATGCGTAAGGCTTGTTCTGTACTCTGTCAAGGGGCTGATGGTGTGTCTGGGCAGCAGTAATCCAGGTATTGGATCCATACTCCAGATTGGGACGCACTCTGCATTTGTAAATACTCTTTAGGATATTCTCATTTGCTCCCCACTGAGGACCGGCCAGTTTTCTCCTGATGTCCAGGTTTCTTCTGGACTTTGCCTCTGCATTCTGGACGTGTCGTTTCGATGTCTGTCTTTTGTCAAAGTTTATCCCTAAGTAAGTCTGTTGGTCTTCATACTTAAGGTTTGTATCTCCCAGGGTCAGCTTTATGGCCTTTGCTTTGTTTGAGATTGTTAAGAGTGTGGCACTTGATTTTTCCTTGTTGATGGTGATGCACCAGTTGTCTGTCCAGTAGGTGATGCTGTCTAGGGCTAGCTGCATTCTGTATGTGGCTGTTGTAACATACTCTTCTGTGCACCAGAGAACAAGGTCATCAGCATGGCGGGAAGCATGTACTCCTCTGGGTAGTTCTGGGATGAGGTCGTTCATAAAGAGGATGAACAAGGATGGTGAAACTCCCTCTCGTAGCAACACTTTCTGTCAGCTGTGCCAATCTACTGTGACTCGTGCTCTGAAGATGTGCAGGTAACACTTGACCAAGTTGTACATTCCCTTAGACGTCGATGTGGAGTAGCTTGACGAGTAGCCCATCCTTCCATACTTTGTCAAAAGCTTTCAGCAGGTCTAAGAATGTTCCCAGTACGACTTTTTTTTTTTACTTTGGAATGCATCTTCTATCATCTGCCCAAAAAATATCGTCTAATCCTCAATGCTCCTGTATCTTGTAAGTGCACCTTGCCCTCTACCTTCCTTCTTGAAGAACCATTTCAGCCGCTGGTTGATGACACGCTCCATGGTTTTGCAGACACAGCTTGTTAGGCTGATTGGGAAATTGGACGAGAGAGCTAGAATTACAAAACAGTGAAATCATACTTAAAGCCTTTAACAATATAACCAGAACTGTGCACATTTTTGCAAAAAAGACAGAGAGACATATTCTCATATATATTATCACCGTGAAATAACATGCAGCTTAATATCTGGTTTTAAAAATTGGTTCAGAGACAGAGGCTCATATGTAGACATGAGCAATTTCACAGAAACTTTAACAGAAATTTGTTATCATAACATTCAACTGTGCATTGGGAATACCGAGTAATTTGTTGCATTACATTAAACTGTTTTTTGAGAAAACTAACCTGTTTTGGCGTTTTGGATGTACTAGGCTTGTTAGAAGTTGCTCAAGGATTAACATTCCTTGATGGTACTGACATATATAAAATATATGTATATATAAAATGCATTAAGTGTAATACGTTCATGATAAAATTGACATTTACTTACATCTAACATATAAATATTAATTATTTACTCAAGTATTGTTAACATGTCGCATTTTCTTGGTTCTCTCCCTTTAAATCTACAATAGAAATGCCTCTCTCTCCTGATATATACTGTGAAATGTCAGTGCCACTGAGTATTTCTTTGAATACTGCTTTAGCAATTTTAGGTTTACAGTTAATGGGTCCTTTGCATTCTGAATCACTAGGAAGTGGACAAGGATGCTTAATTCCCCTGCTTCTCAACAAAAGTGCCAACTAAAATGGTCTTCTGTGCGTCATATGGTAAACACTTTATTTATGTCAAGACCTGTTATAGTTATCTAGTAATTTCAGGTACCATAAAAAATAATATTTTTACTTGCAGTGGTAAGAAAATAATTTGTGATGTCAGCTTTGCACACAGTTTTAAAAAAATGGTCAAGCTTGTTATCAGGAAAGCATTTTACCTGATGTATATCCCATTGCACAGGGTTTTTTAGGGGGGGGGGGGTTTGCCACTCACAACCCTCATGTATCCACTACGGACACCATCCCGTTTTGTTTCCTTTTTCTGTTAACGTAGGTCAAGATTTTCTCGGTTGGTGTACCTTAGCTGAGCGACATGGGCCGCTAGTGTCACCATGGTGTCATCATCATGTTTGCCTGTCTTTTTTTCAGGTCATACATAATTACGGCCATGGAGGGAACGGCGTGGCCCTGAGCTGGGGTTCAGCTGGACATGCTGTCAGACTGGCGGTGCAGACATTAGCTCGACAGGCTCAGTCCAAATTATGATGGTACACCAGGGCTGAACATGTCCTAGTGTACTAGTAGATATACAGATGCTGATCAGAGTCATCTAGTGGCGGATTTATGATTTAGGACGGACCATGGATTATACAATGAAAATATGAATGTAAACTGGTAAAACGTACCATGTGGATATACAATATAACAATAACTTTACTGTCATGAGACTGAGGTGTCAGGAAGCTTAATGTTAAATGTTTACTATTACAGCCGTGGTGGACGGCTAGCCATTCAGATGTATCTAAATTATTTTCTCATGAAGAACCATTTGCTGGACTGTGTTTGGACAAAAATAGTAACAAGTTGGATTTATAATAGATGATTAGTGTTTTTAACAGAAACATAATAGCGGTTTGTCTTGTTTTTAATTATTTAGATCATCTCTCAGGTAGGTGTGTAAAAATCAAGAAATAACAGAATTTTACAAAAACAGCTTTTGTTATGTATTTTTACTTGATATATCCCAAAGGGTTATTCAAAACTGGTCCATTTCTTTGCTTGAACAAGCTGTAACCCTAAAGTGCTGATTTCTTATATGCGTCGTATAAAACAGAAAAGCCTTTATATATATTATTTATATGAAAGGAATGATATTAATGATAAATATAACACTATGTATGTCTGGGCCAACAGTTCAAAATGTGGAATATTTTTAGAAAATATAGAAAATTATTTTAGCTTTCACACATCAATTTAAAACATGTTTAAACCAAACTGGTTTAAGTGCTTTTTTTAGAATTTTCTATCCACATACAGCAAAACAAGACATTAAAATTGATTGTGTGTGATTGTGTGTAGCCCGACTTGTGTGTTTATGTGCGTAATGTCACCTCTTATTCAAACAAACCATTTGGTCTGTTTAAATTGTCAAGAATTTTCTTGATTTCCCAAGCAGTCTTAAACCATTTAAGTTGTCTATTTTCATAAATTTGTTAACCACATGACTAAAGAATTGAATGGCGGCTTGGCAAAAAAACTACTTTTCTTCAAGTTTATAAAGAAAGAGACTGTCAACACTCTGACAAAATTTCGCTGGGTACTGCAATGTCCTAAATGTAACTGGTACAATTCACTACATCATGTATATTATTCCTCATTCTTTGACATGTGGAAGGAGCATTTTTCAGCCTGTATGGCATCATCCGAAACGGACAAAACCCAGCCAAGCATATCCAGTAATTTTAAGAATTTAGCATCGAATTTACTGACTCGTTTAGAATACCCAATCATATTTATAACATACTAGCTGATAAACCCGGTATGCCGGGCTTTTTATCGCGGTTTGGGAGATATATTTACTGAGATAGTGAATGTTGGCCATTTTTTATTATAAAAGTTAAAAGAAAATATAGATTTTTAGTGGGATACTCTCGGAATACGATATATACAAATAATTTTTACTGTTATTTTGTGGCGCTGTGCTCGTGGCAAAAATCATATCCGTATCCATATATTTCGTATGTTTACCTTAAAGACCTGGTCAGTGATGGTTTACATTGCGAAGCGGAATGAGACGCGGAGGCATACAGTGTTTCGTATATATTTGACTGGTTTCTATCGTTGGACGTATAAAGAATAGGTTGAAGTGAGGAACACATTAAAGATTAATTAAATGTATACATTGCAAGGAAACTGTTCCTGAAGAACATCGTAAGTAGCAGAAGCGGACCCAGCGGGACTCCATGCAGTGGGTCCGTATCCCATTTTCAGACCCCCGGCACCACCCTAGCCCTATTCCTGAAACTGGGACCTTGAATTAAGTTTTGTCATTAATCCTCCTGGGTTGAACTCTCCGTTTCATTAAGCGAGAAACATACTGACCACGCACGTAGGTCAAATCCCTCATTGAAAGCAAGCGTTATTCATATGAACAATAGTCCTTAGTGTTAGAGGTTAATTGACCACGATGCACGCATTCCGGTGAATGCCGAAGGCAGTTCGACTGTGCTCGGTAAAAAAACGGAAAAATCACTCAAAATTATATGTATATTAAAAATGATTTATTTTCATATCGCCTATGTCACTGCGGGGATAATAACCTTTAAAATGATGTATGGCACAATATTGTACACAACGCGGTTTTAGAGAACACTGCAAACAAACGTGAACTGAATTCCTTTTATAAGTATTAGATTCTAATCATCTTATCAGCTAAGACGCCGTTTCTGAGATGGCCTTAACCTTTCTGTAATCTGTGCAAATCACGTTCGGACCATCCAGCTTAGGTATAACTAAACCAGGACTCATAGACTTTTGAATCATTATCAAATTCTGAATCATATAATATATCTGATGAATTATGTTTCTGGGATTAACAGGAGCATCTTTGACATTAAAACCATGCATGTACAGCAATAAATGTACGTCTGGGGATATCCAATGAGTCAATAGGAGTGAATCAATAAATCAACGTACTCTATTGTGACTCAACAATGCTTCTCAGTCAGGTTTTGAATAATTTTCGAGTTTCCTGATCTGTTGGGTACATCTTATTTTCTTTCAATTGGTTCATTGACTTTAACGTACTGATCGTGACCATATTCAACGATATACCCTGGAGATTTTCTTATGAACTTCTTTTGGGATATGCATTGAGTGTAATTGTCATAACAGTTCACCTTTCATCTATCAGAAATATGAAGCACATTGTCTGTCACTTAGTTCTCTTATTACACACGGACCTGAGAATTTAACATTAAATGGTTCAACTGAAAGCCTTAAAAATGCTGATACTTTTATCTCCTGAATAGAAAGATCAAGTTTTAGCATTCCCTTCACAACATCCTTTCATTGTTTACTGGCCTCAAGAATATGAGTTTTGTTTGTTGATTTGCCTCCTGTAATTGTATAAGCAAAACAACGTTTGCGGATACTATGTTTTTGACCGAGTTCTGCCGCCGTCACCGCGTTTGTTTCTGGAATACACCTCTTAGACCACTGGACCGATTTTTCCGAAACTTTACCCCATCATCGGGCCACGTAAACCGGTGCCTAGCCATTTTGCGTTGACCTCTGACCTTTCCACTCTGTAGTGCGTCCATCTGTGCGTGTTTTCACACATATACCCACATACCTTTGGACTCGGTTTGTCTAATCGGGCTGAAATTTTAGCCCGAGTTCAGCTTTTGGATGGCACCACCTGCCCCATTTTTGCACAGCGTCCATCTGTTCGTCTGCCTTGGGTTAAATACACTCACATCTCTGCAACTTAAATTTTGCATGTCTATACATCCTGGATAGCTTTCTTGATTTTATGACAGGTGGCGCCACCTACATTCACGTTCACGCTGCAGACATATATGCTAATATCTGAGGACTGATTTGACGTTCCTGAAATTATGCATGTGTATAGATCTCACATAGCTCTTTGTTATACGCCACCTGCAACCATCTTGCACAGCTTCCATACGTTTGTCTGCGTTGGAATAAAATCACTCATATTTCGGTAGGGGATTGACTTATATGCCTAGGTGTTGCATGTGTATACATCTTGGATAGCTCTCTCGATTTTTTGCAGGTAGCGCCACCTACGTTTACGTTCATGTTGCAGAGGTCCATGCTTATATCTCAGGACTGGTATGACATATCGGCCAAAAACTTGGCATGTTTATATATCTTATATAGCTCTGTATCATACGCAAAACCGGTGGCGTCACCTGCAACTATTTCTGCACAGTGTCCTTCATTTTGTCTGCCGTGGGATAAAATCACTCATATCTCGGCAGTGGTTTGCTTGTCTGCCAGAAATGTTGCATATGTATACATCTTGGATAGCTTTTTTGATTTTGTGTCAGTTGGCGCCAACTGCATTCACCTTTAAACTGCAGACATCCGTGCTAATATCTCAGGACTGGTTTGATGTATCGGCTTGAAATTTTGCATGAGTAGAGACCATACAGAGCTCTAAAGCTTATAAAAATGTTGTGGCCAAACTTGCATCAATTTTTCTTGGTATCCATCTGGTCATCTGCCTAGTGTAAAAATCACTCATATATCAGTATTGGTTTGACTTATACACCCTAAAATTTTGCATATGTATATATCTTAGATAGCTTTCTCTTTCAAATAACAGGTGGCGCCACCTACACTGTCGCGTAAATTTATTGTGCCATTTTCCGGTATTCACTCTCAAACAGGAATACGCGACTTTAAGGCGTGACATCACGCGTATATGTCGAGTTATCATGGTTTAGCCCAATACTGTATCACTTTACTCGAGACTGGAGCGGTAATTAACTCCTTCGCGGGGATTGCTAATGACACATACAGGCCAGATGTTTCCCTTGACCATAAGCAATTTCATTTATTTTTTTCATGAGTAATTTCATTTTTTGTGACACTTTCTGTACCTTTGCAGTATCCAGATACTTTTCGCAAGCAGTTATTAAAAGCTTTCTTTGACAGACCATATATCACGGATTATCGAATGGCTTGTTTATTTTACTTGGAACTAATTGCTTTGTATTATCTGGATTAACTCTGAAATCTTGCTGTAATGTTTGTAGTGTTTTACATGATAGGAATGTTTAGGTTTGAGAATACTGCATATATGTTTGATAAAGATTCTTTTCAAAGCCATTGATTGTCATTTTAATTATGAATATTCTTTTCTGGTCGATCAATTAATGTTTGTATCGATCTTTTTTGCATCTATCGATATATCGTGTCTCCTTGCTTGATGTAATAAATCTTTGTGTACATGAACAAGATTCAGTGTCTTATTTTCTATCATTGAAGCCATTAGTATCATAAATGAATTAATAAAAACGTAACATTAAATGTAAAATTACGATCTTAACCACGTAAATTTACGCTTTATCTAAATGCCAAATAAGCGTAAAATCACGTACTTTGTCGCGTAAAATTACGCAAATGATATGATCAAATGTGCGTAAAATAACGCGACTATGCAACGTCAACTTTGCTGCCACGACATAATCGCGTAAAATAACGCACAATTTTTCACAGTGTACATTTATGTACAAATAAGGATCTCATGGTCCTTTGCATATTATAAATTTAATTACGTCAAGTTTGTATTCCCAGACTTTGCTAAGATGACAAGGGTTCGGAGAAAGATATGATATCTAACATTGTTAAGATATCTAACAACAAATTCTTCTTGACTAGACACAACGGCACACACTTTCCTAGGGGCACAACTCAGTTACGTATAAGCTGGAGCTAAATAACGTTATAATAAACCCGCAGTGCATCCCTAGGACAGTTAAGGGACATGGTATAAGGTAACACATGAAAAGTTTGTCAAACAGATCTACAGTGGCCAAGAATCCACGACAATGAGGATGTTGTGACTGTATACTGGTACGCCTTAACAAAGAATGGGATAACAAATTTGCAGAGAAGCAGGATGTCAAGACCATTTCTTCTGCAATGGTAGCACCCAGAGACATGGCCTCTGACCTGTTGAAAGGTCATGAGATCGGCGGGCAAGGCCATGAGGTCTTTAAGGGCCAGAGACTAGAGAGTGACCCACCGGCTAAGAATAAGCGAGACGATTTATGTTTTCTTTTGTTCACAAGGACGGAAACAGCAGTTTTAATGGTATATGGTAGGTAATTCCTTAGCACGGTCATAGCCAGTGGAAGGCCTTTCTCCTCAAAACGACACTGGGGATGTATTGTGTGTGTGTGGGGTGTGTGTGGGGGGGGGGGGGGGTACTGGAAGCGTTCGAAAGCAACTCGTTACTCCTTCATTTCTCTTTTTGCGTAACTCGAAACTTCCGTTATTTTCTTCTCGTTCGTTAATACCTCAAAATTGTTATTTTAACGGGCGATCACGACCGTAGGTTAAGATAACGGAAACGTTACCAAGCGTCTCCAGATAGTAATTCAGACGATTCTACTTAGTTTCGTCAACACAATAATGGATACCTTGCACCGTATGTAATGGCATGTGTATTAAATGACAAATCATTTCAAAGAATTATAATTTCCCTCTGTATGAACCAGAAATTATTCAGAACATTAATGTGTGATAAATAACCGGAAATTAAGATATATTTCTAAAAAGTCATGTATTCATTTATTTCATTGAAAACCCGAATCAAAACATTTTAAATACTTGAACTTTTGTCAAAAAAATGAAATGTTTTAAGAGCTATTAATTAACTTGTTACCCTAAGATGACATTAAAAAGCACACACATACACATATGTGTGTGAGGACATTTATATTCATGTATTGTTATGTAATCATTTAAGTACTTTAAATGAATATTGTAATTAATCATAATATACCGTGCGACAACGTTAGGAAAACATTGCTTTATTGAAGCGTATTGATCATGGGGATCTATCGATGATTAAGATTATCATTCCTTAATGGGTCAAAGTTAAGACTGCAGAAAACATTTAAAAACCTTAAACCATGCATATAAATAGGCTTCATTTGAATAAGTCAACGATAGGTAACTCTGGGCTGCAAGCTACTGATATGAACATTAACCATCTTGAAAGGTCAAATTCATATTTGAGTGCAGTATATTTGTTTCTACCAGAGGATGACGCATGGAAACAGGGGATATATTAGGTGTGGACTGAAGAAAATCTCCTGATTCTGGTGCTTTTAATTTCTAAATAAATACAGGTATCAGGTCCTTTTGCAAAATCACATTTATTTATATTGCTGGCATGAAGAAATGTTCTGGAAATTCAGAGATGGGAATGGTCCCATAAGTCCCTCGTAATTTTTAATTCTGAAAGCATTTTATCTTCAAAGGAAAAAGGCCGATAAATAACCCATTATAATATATGATTCATGCAAAATTGTCACAATACATATGTACCTGCATCATAATAAAACTGGCAGAACCCATATTAAAAAAATGGAGAGGAAGGCTAATCAACATACAGATATCTTGCATGAGTATTTTTGTGTTTTGGGACAAGTTTTCTTGAAAAAATTTACAACTAGTTAAATATATTTAACAAACATTTTAATTATAATATCACATTTCAATTTTGAAAAATCGAACGGATAATTTGAAAGGGCAAAAACTGCATAGGTTTTATCTTCACCCCCCTCCACACACACACACACAACGAGCTCAGAACAAGCGTTCAATTGAATCGTAATCATAAAAATTTCACAAGGAGTTTTTATTACAATGACTTTCATATGTTTATTATTGCATACTATGCCAATAACGGTCTTAATGTCATTATGGTCATGAGCTTATCAGACTTTCAGCCATGCTGAGCATTAGCGATGTATCCTTGTCTATTGTCCTGCCGTCGGTCCGTCCTGAAGCAGAGCACAAATCTGTGAGTCATAAAAAAATGTTTGCTTAATACCAAGACAGATCCTGGTAAAATCTTCTTTGAAATCTTAAATTAGGTCAAAATGACCTACATTATGAGAGCCTTGAAGAAAAAACATTCTTTTGGTCACCATGAGGCCCTTCTTAGTCTTTAAAGTTGCTGAACAAATATTTATAATGGAAACACTAAATGAAAATAATGCTTTCCATTCCATTAACACCATCACTGGCCCAACTAGTTATCCAGAAATGTAACTTAAAGTGGTGATTGGCCATTTTCAGCCCGCTATTCACCTGCCTTAGTAGTTAAACGTATCTGGTTTCTGGACTAATCAGGGTACACAGCTATGGACTTCTGCTAGGAAGAGATCTTATGACGCACCAATGATGGATTTATGAGCCTGTATATCTACAGGGTAAACAGGGTAGAAGAGCCCATATTTACAAACGGAGAAAAAAGTGACCGAAGGTAACTGTTTATAGGCACTAGCCGTTATTGGTGAGAGCATGTTAAGCCAATTCTTCTGCCATTTTCAAACGTCTGTTTCGTATAATTTGCCACTTTATGACCTTTTTTGGATAACGATCAACGGCCATTTCAATGGGTCCACACGCTCTTCATAAACGCTTGGATTTAAGAAAAAATGACAGCTAGTACACAATGGGATCCGCCTATTCCTATTTGTATGGTTAATTTATATAAAAGGCTCAATATATTATCTTATTGTATAGGAATGGGCCGCTTTAATGTTAAGTTCATCCGGGCCATATGCCCGATGGACTTATGCCATGGCGATTGTCCCGTCCATGGTGCGTCCGTTCACAATTGGCAAATAACAATTATTCTCCTTTATTTCTTGACCGTTTTTTATTTTGTTTGTTTTATCTTTAGGTGTTGGCTTTTTCAAACGCTACACAGAATTTTGAAATTCATTAATTATGGAAATTTATATAAACATATGTTGAAATCACAAAAATGCTTCTTCTCCTTCATTTCTTAATAATAATAATAATAATAATAATAATAATAATAATTTATTCTTTTAATGCGCATTCGTCCATAATTTAAATACTCCGCTCAAAGCGCCTAACAAAACATGCAAATATGAATAAAAATACATAATACATGCAACAGTTATGAATGACATAAAAACTGCACATAAAACGTAACATCATATATCCTAATATTATCATTTTAGATAACTTTAACTAAAAATTACCCATCAAAAAGAAATATTTAAAAAAATGAAAATTCACAAGAGAACTATAAAAAATACCTTAAACTTCCATAAAAATGTTATGCACTCTTAAATTTGTCTACTGAATCTTATAATTAATATGTTCTGGCAACTTATTTTACAAAGCTGGAGCACAAAAGCTTATTGCTCTGTCTCGATCCATATTTTGAAAGTTTAGCTCTAGGTTAATGTAAATGAAGATATTCATTATTAGACCTCAAGTACGAGGAGATTGGTACAGCTGGAATAGTTCAGACAAGTAAGTAGGTGCCACCCCATGGAGGGCCTTGTATGTAAGTAACAAGATTTTAAATTTTTTCGACATACCACTGGTAACAAGTGTAACTCTACAAGAGGAGGGGCGATATGAGCACGTTTTGGGCACCTGCATACTATGCGGGCAACCTGATTCTGATTTTTTTAAAAACGAGACACCTGAGACTGTGGTAACCCATATAAAAAAGATTATACACGTCGAGTTTTGAAATAATCAAGCTCTGTGCTTGCTGAGACGCAGTGGACCTTGAAAGGTAATTGCAGATATGCCCATGCAGCTTAAGATTGTACAGATTTAATTAAGCACTTTTGCATATAGAGCTGATATATGCTTTCAGTGTCATCTGATTATAAAAAAAAAAAATGAAACCAAATTCCGCACTTTCAAAGCTGGTATAATGCGGGTGCACCCAATAGTCGAGGTACAATTGTTTACTTTCTGAAATTGTTGATAAATGAAAATGACCTCAGTTTCTCACTATTAAGTTTGAGGTTATTTTTTGACACCCATTTCTGAATATCATTTACACAAGTCTCTATATTGTATTTATTAAGGTCTTAATTAGCAGGTAGAAATAATGAGAACAGTTGATTATCATCTGCATAAAGAACTTACTTCATAATGTTTCTTGACGACTTTGTGTAAATGGTAAATAAAATTGGTACCAGCACAGGACCATGGGTATGCCATATTTCAGCATTAAGCATTAACATTTCAATTTAAACCTGTTTTGTCATTGTGTCTTTCAGACCTCCATAATTTTTATGTCGAATAAAGATGTCTGAAAACAGTAGTTTCCCTGCTCATTTGTGATGGAGATGACCATTTGATTACGACCCCTCAGCCCAGTATACACCTTCAGTTTACAACAAGATCTTTACAGAGACGACAGACCAAGATCCCTAAAGTCAAATGTCCTATACCTGCCTGTGAGTTCGAAACTGATGACCTAGATGCCGCAATCGTGGCTGCACTACTGACGACACATGCCCTGGTGCAAAATGCAGCCACCGGTCACAACACCGTACAAAAAGTCAAAAGGCCAACTATTTCACTAGCTGGTACTAGCGAGGAGTGGTCTTACTTCCTGTCTAGATGGAATGACTATGTCGGGGCAACCAAAGTCACAGGAAAAGCACGTGTTATACAACTCCTAGAATATTGCGATGAGACCCTGCGCAGAGATTTGACCAGATAAGTAGGTGGATCTCTTGCCGATAAATCAGGGCAAGACGTACTAAATGCAATAGAATGCATAGAAATGCAATATGACACAAGAGCGCGACGAGTGTATTCGTTCTTTTATTGTGGACAAGCAGGTGTGTGTAAATTCATCATCAAGTGCCCTAACTGTGACCATGATGTTAACTACACCGAAGCTATCTTGCGCGACGTTCTCACTCTGATACAGCTGGACCTATTAGGTGACAAGAACCAAGACATGACAATTGAAGAGGTCTTTCATTTCGTCGAGAAGATGGTAAACGCTCGGCGTCAAAACTGCTTGATACACGGGGAGCTGCAGCAGCCAGCAGCTCATACCGCTCCTATAAAAAAAAGCCGCACGCCTTGTGGACAAAAATGTCCGGAAATAGGAATTTTCCTCTTATTGGGGCAAGAAGAGGCATGGAATACGTGCGCCACCTCAAATCAGAAATAAAGATTGCCCAGCCTACGGTCAAACATCCAACCACTGTAGTCGCATGAATCATATTGCGTCTGTGTGAGAGGGAAAAGCCATTCCAATGTACCTAACGATAGACAATCGACATAACATGAAGGTGCCATCTTTGACTCCCTATGGGTAGCCATATGTTATGGTTCAAACTTTGGCAAGAGAGTGTTTAACCTTGACCATCATCGACAGAACGAACCATCAGATGCTTGGGTCCAACAACCCTCTCAACCGCAACCTTTCATCAATATCACAGTCAAAGCTGTTATTGACGACAACGATAGCCTGGGATATAAGTCTACGGTTAAGTTCAAGACAAAGACTGCCTCGATTCCAGCAATGGCTGACACTGGCTGCCAAAGTTGTCTAGCCGGCATCAAGGTCATCCATCGACTTGGCCTCGCAGAAAAAAAATCTGATTCCTGCGACCATGAAAATACATTCTGCCAACAACAAGGGCATCCGGATCCTTGTTGCTGCAATCCTTCGATTCTCTGGGACAGGTCCTAACGGCGATGTGCTTGTAACCCGACAAATGGTATATGTCACTGACAACTCAGACAAACTGTTTCTTTAGTAGAGAAGCTTGTGCTGCCCTTGGTATGATTACCCAATACTTCCCTACGATTAGTAAAGACGCAGGCGACCCTATGGACTCGAAGAATCGTGCCTGTGGTGCAGCAGAAAAGCCAGATAATGTCGGTCAACCACCCTGATATGAATTGCCACTGTCCACCACGTGAGCCAACACCCCCTATTCCTACTAAACTACCCTACCCAGCAACTGTGGAAAACAGAGACCTTTTGAAGCAGTTTCTATTCGACAGATTCAAATCAAGCACATTCAACACTTGCGAGCACCAACCCCTCCTACTCATGGTTGGACCGCCAATACAGCTCATGGTTGATCCCAGTACCGCGCCAGTGGCCCATCACACACCGGTCCCAGTTCCACTGCACTGGCAAGGTGAAAGCTGGCCTAGATCAAGATGTTCGACTAGGCGTGATAGAACCTGTACCTATTGATGAGCCTGTGGCATGGTGGCACAGGATGTTAGTATGTGCAAAGAAAATGGGACACCACGTCGTACTGTTGACTTTCAAGCCTTAAACGCACATGCACCAAGAGAATCTCACCAAATTCAGTCTCCATTCCACCAAGCACGTTCCGTCCCTCAAGGTACCAAAAAAGACTGTATTCGATGCTTAGAATGGCTATCATAGTGTGCCTATCAGACGCGAAATCGCACATCTCACAACACTCATCACGCCTTGGGGTCGTTAAAGATATCGCACAGCACCCCAGGGATACATGCATCTGGCGATGGCTACACACGCGGATTCGATGAAATAGTCTCTAATATTCCAAATACGACAAAGTGTGTCGATTATACCCTTCTTCTGGCCGAGGACTTTGGAGAAAATTTCTTCCAGGCTTGCGAGTGGCTTGATACATGCGGAAAAAAAGGGGTCACTCTGAACCCTGAAAAGTTCGGATTTGCTGAAGACACCGTTGAATTTGCCGGCTTTGAAATTAACAAAGACAGTGTTAGACAGTACAGTCGGTACTTACAAGTCATTTTGGACTTCCATACGCCCAAAATATCACAGACATACGATCTTGGTTTGGCCTTGTAAACCAAGTATCCTACGCATTCAGCATGACAGACAGGATGCAGCCATTTCGACGTCTAATTAAACCTGGCACACCTTTTAGGTGGAATGACCATTAAGAATGTTTATTCCAAGAATCCAATTCAATTATTGTGGTGAAATCCAAGAGGGCGTACGCATATTCTACAAGGGCAAACCGACATGCCTAGCCACCGACTGGTCAAATCAGGGTATTGGCTTCTAGCTATTCCAGAAGCAAGGTCAATGCACCGAATCCACACTTTTCTGTTGTCATGGTGGTTGAAAGGCTACATTAGTTTTGCAGCAGATTCACCAGTGCCACATAACCTTGCTTTGCGCCAGTAGAGGGAGAAGCCCTGGCAGTAGTCAAGGTATTAGAAAAGGCAAGGTACTTCGTTCTTTGCTGTGACAACCTGACCACTGCGGTGGACCATGAGCCCGTACTGAAAATATATGGGGACCGATCGCTTGAAAACATCCCAAATGCAAGACTTCGCAACCTAAAAGAAGAAAAACCTCTGCGCTATAAGTACCAGATGGTACATGTGCCCGGAGCTAAACCTCGTGCTGCTGACACGGTGTCACGTCATCCAACAGGTGAACCAAAACACAATGTGTTGACAGATGACGTTACTTCAGTTTGCCTGGATGATGACTGCATAGACTTTCTCGACGTCCCAACCACATAAGCAATGGCAGACCAGAAAAGTGCGATATACAAGATGACGGCAAAGCCGAATATGTCCTTTACTCCTCATCGGTGTCATCCATCGGTCCACTGCCGTGTGACACATGGCACATGATTAAAACTACTACGACAGGTGATGAGGACATGTTTCAATTGGGAGAGCTGATTGAATCCGGCATGCCTGACACACGCAATAACTTACCAGAAACATTGCGAGAGTACCACCAGTTTTGTGACCACTTATCAACTGTTGATGGCGTTGATATATACAAAGACAGATTAGTGATCCCCCCCCCCCCCAGGCAACATGTTCTCACCGCACTCCATTCAGCACACAAGGGTGTGTCATCCATGATGTCCAGAGCAGAGTCCCCCATTTTCTAGCCAGGTATCACAACTGATATCATAAACCTCAGAAACAATTGCAGCCACTGCAAACGAATGGCCCATTCTAAGCCAAACGCTCCGGTGCGTATGTGCAGATTTCTTCCATTACAAAGGCAACCACTACTTGGTCATAGTAGACAGATGCTCCAACTGGCCCATCGTAGAGAAAACCTCTTGTGGAGCCTCAGGCCTCATTGACAGTCTACGCCGCACATTTGTCACCTTTGGAATTTCGGATGAATTGTCCTCAGACGGTGGCCCTGAATTCACGTCATCAGCTACCAGATATTTCTGAAAACATGGGGTGTGCATCATAGACTCTCCGCTGTGGCTTTCCCGCATAGTAATTGCAGAGTGGAAGTAGGTGTCAAAACAATAAAGAGATTGATTACCAATAACACTGGACCCAAAGGTAAACTTGACATAGACTCCTTCCAACGCGCCATCCTACAATACAGGAACACCCCGGACAGAGACACCAAATTGTTTCCTGCCATGTGTGTCTCTGGTCGATCCATCAGGGATTTCGTACCCATTGTTCCCGGTCACTACCAGCCTCACCAAACATGGAGCGTCACTCTAACGTTGAGGGAAGCGGCCTACGAAAGAGACACATGAGAACTGCTGAACAGCTTGCTGAGCACACAAAGCGCCTACCACCACTCACTGTAGGGGATTGGTTAGAATCCAGAACCAAACTGGTGCTGATGCATTGAAATGGGACATAACAGGATGTGTTGTTGAGGTGCGCCAGTTCGACCAGCAAGTAAAGCTTGTTGATGGACCTGGCCAGGTGACTGTTCGCAATCAAAAATCCTTACGCAAGTATACACCCGTATATTCACCGCAACTAAACAATCGATATAATCTGATCTACGACATCTTCCAAGGACAGCCAACCCTATGCCTGCTTCGCCTTCGATCAATCCACTGGCCCCCAAGTTGACGTCAACCTTGCTCCACCAGTGACCGTGCCTTTACCGTATGACAAAGGGGCTGGTCAGGCACCGTCTGACTTCAGGCATGAGCCTCAACAAGATGAACTTGTTAAGCAGGTGCATCATTCCCCAAAACCCCATGTCTGTGCCTCGGGTAACTACAACGGAAGCTCTCCGACCGACACCTGTACTCCCAGGCTTCAGCCATCATCAGGCCCTCTTTCAACTTGTCAAATAGTGTTGCACCACCAATCCGATCCCTCGCAAGAACCTACCTCCGCCAGCGCATCACCTAGACGCTCTAGCCGAAGGGTTGCACCGCCTTGGCTAGATGATTATGTATATTCTATGGGGCAATATAATCCCCAGGCTAGAAGGCAGTCTACCCAGTGAAGGCCTATCTTGTGATCGGTTCATCCTGGTCTGTACTCACCATGGATATACTATCGGCGTATCATTCTTTTATCAGCCATTGTTTACCCTTATTGGATCCTGGGTGTACCAATGACTCCGGGGGGGGGGGGGGTTTAGAGGATTACCTGCAGAACTGACCTTGCATATAAGTAGTTAATTAGGTTAAGTATTTGCAAACACTATTTAAACCAATCTAAAGCTACACCTTCAATTCAAAGCAGGAACGACAGCCTCGACACAAGTATCCCGTGATCGATTATACAGTAAGCGGCTGACAATTCTAGTAGCACCAGGATGGTGATCTGCCGCTTATAAAATAGCTTGTAAAATGTCACTTTGAACTTGCACGAGGCCGGTTTAGATTTTGCTTTAAAATCTGATAGATCTAGGTGTAGAATTTTGAATTTCACACAAAATTTTATAATTTATCAATTATACAAGTTTTTTTCAAAATCGCCAAAAAATAGTCGGTATTTTAAGACTTTTTTAAACAATATTGATGCAGGTAAGTATTACATGATTAATGGTGTGAAAACTCGAATTGATTGGGTTAACACAACTAAGAAAGAGATCCTAGAATATAAGAATGCGTAAGATATGAACCTTAAGAATATTTGCATAGATAGAAATCTTTTGACATGTATGGATAATGCGTGGTCATTATCTGAGCATAAAAAATGTATTGATGTTATATATGCAAATATTGTAAATAACAGCCAATGCAAGTAATAAGTGTTTACCGTTTTACAAGTGACCCATGAGTCATGCTAACCCGACTGACATATTGACTATAATGTCCTTGCACAGGCAACTATAAGCCCCATGGCTAAGAGAATATTGGTAATAAAGACCTAATTTCAGGTTTTCGAAGAGATTTTTCCTGGACCTCACTGAATGTAATGTAACAAGTTTCTAGGTCAAATGGTTACGATTTGTACCCTGTTAACGGACAATGGCATCTTTGAAGACCTCAAAATAGGGAAAAAATGCATAAAAACTAGGAAACAACTGGCACAATCAGTCTACAGGAACTAATGAAACACTAATGATCAATATGCATGCAAAGAATCATGGTAATCAATGCATAAGTTGTTCAGATACTGTAGCTTTTGTATCAAATTTATAATTAATTGGGGGGGGGGGGGGGGGGGTTCGGAGCCCCATATTTCAGAGGATATGGGAAACAGACCTAATTTCAGGTTTCCAAGGAGATTTTTAATGGACCTCTCTGGATCTCAATTCAGAAGATTCTAGGTCCAATGGTTACGATTTATGCCCTGTTAATGGACGACTGCATCTTTGAAGGTCTCAAAATTAGAGGTAAAAAATGCGTAAAAATTCGGAAAAAATATTAATGACACCCCCAGTCTGCAGTAACTGATGAAACCCTCAATGATAAAAATACATGCAGAGAATCATGGTGATCAAATTTTCATTATTCTGAGGGTACTTCCGAGTCCCAAAGCTCAAAGGATATGGGTAACAGAGACTTAATTTCAGGTTTTCAAGGAGATTATTTATGGACATCCCTGGATGTCAAGTTAGAAGATTCTAGATCCAGTGGTTACGATTTGTGCCCTGTTGACAGTCGGACAGGCAGACTGGCAGACAGACGGACGACGAACTAACAGTGATTGCTATAGTTCAGATGACTTTCAGTCAGCTGTGCTAAAAACCAACCTAGGTGTGAACTGAAGCAAATACTGTACCGGTCGGAGCATGTTAAGCCTTTTAAAGAACAAGCTTATTTTTGACATTAGCTGTGGATCCAAAATGGTCCTACAACTGTTCGACATGTAGCCACTACAAGACGTAGAACTCGAGCCAACTATCATAGGGCAGTGAAGCAGAGTGAACGAAATGAGGATATTTAACGAAAACAAAGGATTTCAGAAATGCTTTATAACAGTTGTGATCGAGACCTATATGGGCGGAACTTAAGATAATTAGGTGATGCTGTGCAGACTACGGTTGTTGATGATAAATATACATGTTATGAGCTTACCAATCATTTTGGGTGAATATACGAGGATTTATAAAATTGTTTTCCTGAGAATGCAGACGATATTAATGCTACAGCAGATCTGACAATGCGAAGGATACCTGTGAATGAAACATTTTGTGTAGATGTTTTAGATGTGAAAAGGGCTGTTGATCATTTGAAAAAGGGAAAAGTTTATGATCGCAGAAATATTTTACAGTCACACCACATAATTCCCGGGCCTGATCGTTTGCATGTATATCTGCCAATTCTTTTTCATTTATGATCTCCCATGGACATGTTCCCAAAAACAATATAACATAAGTAGGGCCTAATTGTTCCCATACCTAAAGATCGTTAGGGTGATCTCACGTGTAGTAATAATTATAGGGGTATCTCTTGAGAGTTGTTTGAGTAAGTTGCTTGATATTGTAATCATCAATAAAACTGGAGATAAACTCAGTACCTCCTTATTACAGTGTGTATTTAAAAAAGGCCGCTCAACTAACATGTGTAAAGTGATCCTAAAGGAAACGGTTACATATGGAATGGTTTACCAGTGTATTCTTGATTTGATGATGCATCTTGTGCATTTGTCAAAGTCGATATTCCTTTGTTGTTCAGAATGGAATTGGAACAAAATATCCAGCCTACTTTTATCCGGGCCCGAATGGATATGTACAGGACTCATGTCATCAAAGCTAAAAGGGGGGGAGTTGAATCTTATGAGTTTGGAGCCAGTTTGGTGGCCATTATGTAGGTACATTAGGCTATGCTGAAGATCTCACATTGTTAAGCCCCAGTAGGTCAGGCCTTCAGGAAATGTTGAAAGAAGGTGAACGTTTTGCTATAGAATTATTATTTGATATGGCTTACCATCCAAAGCAATCAAAATGTGTTCTGTTCAAAAAGGGTACAGCAGTTAAACCATAAAAAAGTTTGCTTAAATGGTGTTCCTATAGAATGCAGGAATCTGTGCAGTACCTAGGAAATATGGTAAGCTCAGACTTGTCAGATCATTAAGATATAAAGAAACAAAGGGGCAAATTTATCTCAAGCTTTAATGTTCTAATGTATAACTTTAGGTGTCTGTCGACCAGGGTTGTAAATAAGTTATTTCATTCCTATTTGTATGGCTGCCAATCCTGGAGGTTACAGCACAAATCAATAGACAAAAATATGTACATCTTATAACAAGGCTTTGAGTCATATTTGGCATTTGCAATATAACTCGCACAGGAGTATTGTGCATGGCCTTGCATGGTATTAAACTCTGATAAATATAATTATTGCACGCTTTATGACTTTTTATGCACTATGTATTCTGTGGAGTATAATATTGTACGGTTCTTAGCTAAAAGAGCTAAGTATACATATGTCAGTGTAAAAGGAAACAATCTAAGATATCTTCAAGGTGAGATGAATAATTATGGAATGTGGTGTGACATTGTTAATCTTAATACTTTGAAGAGTCACTACAAAAAGGAACCAAGGTCTGTGAATATAGAATTAATATAAGAATTAACTGATCGTAAAGCTGGAATAACAACCGAGTAAGGGTACGTGCTAATTAATGCGTTGTCTACTGATGAGGCGATGTCTTGGACTGAATATTCATATGTCTGATTTTTTTCTTCACTTTTGTTGTTTTCTCGTTGTATAAAACCAATGTACTATTTTTGGTACGAATATATATATATATATATATATATATATATATATATATATATATATTGCGTCCTTTAAAGCTTTTATGTAGTAATCTTAACAGTTATATTGGTTGCAATCGTATTGATGAATATTGAAACCCGTCTGGCAGAGTGCATGTCATGGGGATAATTTGTGGAAAGGTACTCTCCCTCTTCTCTGTTAATCCGCAGCCCCAGAAATCGTTATTATCATCAAAGTTATCACTGGCTTCAGAAGAGCACAGGAATTAGCAGCGGATGCTTCCTAGATCCTTCCTAGAAATGCTAACGAGAGAGACGAATGATATTTCGTCACCTAAAATGTAGATCCCGCAAACGTAACATCATCCATGGTTGTTGTTTGGTTCTCGTTGATTTCAGGTTAAAGTTCACCTACCGAATAAAATAATGATACGATTACAAAATGTTCGAGCCCTCCCCCCCCCCCCTTCGTGCAGCTTAACTGGGCTCCCTTCTTATCTAATATTTCCGCTGCGAAATAGAGAATGGCCATCAATGGGTGTTTAATTGAATGAAATATTGGGTTTTACTATTTAAAAACAGGTTGTATATCAGCGAAAAATGAGCAAATCTATAACTGTGAAAGGTCAAATATTAATTTCTTATAACAAATCGGTATTTCTGTGTTTCACTCACGCCTTGAAATAATTACATAGGGTGCCCCCATCTGACCATTGTGGTATAGCAGCCGCTCTGGTGACAGGCTGAATGTACACAGCACCGTCTTACAACTGTTATTCATTAAGAAATCGACCTATCCGTCCTGGGACCAGCTGCCATCTAGCGGCGGATATGCGGATCAAAACAGAATAAACACACACACACACACACACACATATATATATATATATACTTACTGACTGTTGATACTGTATCTTGCTGACGTATTTTCACACTCAAACGGTTATATATGTGATTGATCTCCAAACATCATCATCAGACTGTTGGTTTGTGACAAATGATATATAAAAGTACAAACTGAATTTTCAATTCGCCTGAGAGCTATAACCATTGCTACGCCTGTCAACAGCTTTTCCCAATAATGGTTGAAAGAACAACTAATTTTTCACATGCATATTCATATATATTAATATTTATAATAAACAATCAAACTAATGGCAGCACCAACAATTTAATTTTACATCCAGTTTTAGAACAAATTTTGTTTTATTTTTGTTATATTGTATACAAATCCATATATTTATAAATATTTCAAGATGCCAGCTATAGCTGCCATGGCAAATATTGTGAATTTTTTATAATTACTGAATATTTTTGCCTGATTATCATATTAGTTATGTATAGTGTGTGGGGCTTACACTGTTCAAATTTAGGGAGATTTATACATAAAATCATTATTTCCTACAGCAATTCACTGCAGGTTCTGAAACAAATTATAAATAAATTATAAATTTCAGGATGGTTCTTGTGTGAAAATGAATTATTTTGAAATGTTCAGATATTAGCTTTGGATCCATTGGGTCAGTGTTGGTTACAAAAAAAAATGTCCAATGACGGTAGAAACGTATTGTTTGTGTGTAACAAATGTTGAGGTTAGAAACTGGATCGTTTGGTAGAGAAATGACACAAGAGAGAATAGAAACGTGACAAAAGATCATAACAATTAATAATGTTGGATTCGGGTTAAGAAGACAAATACTTTTAATGTTCGTTGCAAAGAACACAATATAACTGCATTATTTAAGGACATGGAATAGATGTTTTGGAACTCTACAAAATGAACTGGTGCAATATTTCAGAAAAAAAGAAAATTAATTAAAATTGTTTATATCCAAGAGTACAAAATTGGCATCATACTATAGGTCACGGCAGGTCCTTCTATCTAACAGATATAACTACTGGCCCACTGGCGGTGACGCTCAGCTGAATTTAATACAGGTGATGCATGTATTAATAATTGATGTTATGGTCTGGTGAAAAATGTTTGTTAAGGGACCTTGAACAATTGGAATGATGACTTCCTGAGTGCTCCAAATCATGTTTTTTTTTTCTTTTTTCTTCCATAGTCGTAAAAATGGATTACAATGACCTGTGACCTTATTTAAGAAAAATTTTACTAACAAACCCCTAAATGCTAAGTTAGAAGTTTCTACGCATATCTGCTACGACTTGTGTAGACCTGACTTATAGGGCACTCAAATCGAATTTTTTCATAGCTCACAGAATAAAGGTCACAGCTAGTGACCTTTTTTGGTCCAAAGAGACATTAAAATGACCTCTGTTTACACTAAGACAGACATATTGAACATATATAAGGAATCAAAGGAACCTTGCCCAAGGCTTCGCTGGATATTGCGTAAGAAGGTTCTGTGGCTATCGGATTGGTTTGTACAGTAAGAGATTTCTAAGTCCAACGGTTACGGTTTGTGTCCAATTGACGGCAGGACTGCTTCATTGGAAGGTCTCAATGATAGAGAAAAAAGCGTAAAAAATAGAAAAAATACAGATACCAGTCTTCAGGAAATGATGAAGCACTTCATGATCAATATATATGAAAATAATCATGGCGGTCAATGCAATAGTTATTCAGATACTAGAGCTTTTGTATCAATTTTGCAATATTCGGGGGGGGGGGGGGGAGGGGGGGGGGGGGGGGGGGCTCTCACGAGCCCCATAGCTCGTTGGATATAGGTTGCTGTGACGTAATTTCAAGTTTCGAAGGAGGTTTTTTATGGACCTATCAGTCAGCTGAGCTAAAAACGGTCGATGAGGCATCAATCCATCTTTACCAATCCATTGTGAAAGCTGTAAGGCGAAACTTCCTCGGCCTTGCTGACAAATAGGGCAAGGCTTTGAATCACACATCTAAGTTATCAAAGCAAAACAATCGCCATGTGAGATAGAAAACTCAAAGGTTTTCAAAACAAGAATGGCTTTATCGTATGGCTTTTGAAGTGAGAAGATTTAAAAATCAATATGTTTGTGCAAAGGAAGCCAGTTGAATTATTTGAACAATGCCGTATTATGTGGTCACGCTTCTTAGCAACATTAGTCTCTGTGCTGCATTCTACATCCCTAGAGTTTGGTAAATAATTGACAGGGAAACATCAAGACCAGATGTCAAACACTGAGTGCTAATAAATTTTGATATAATAAAACCATGAATCAGTTTGATCAGGGGTTCTTGGGTAGGAAAGTACAAGACCCATGCGGTGATACGTAGGAGGAAGTCAGCTGCACTACAAACATCATTTCGTGATGAGATCCCATTGTAAAAAAATTCTACAAGATTCCCTGCATTAAAAGGTGACACCAACTTTAAAAGTCGCAGGCATTAAGATTCTGATATTGTTGTATTTTATCAAAAAGCAATGTTGAGGAAACGTAACTTTGTGAAATAACAAATGATACACGACTTCTAATGAGGATAATTGGTTTTGTTACTTAAAATTTAAATAACATCAAAGCTAATTTGCTGGCAAGCTAAAACTTAATAATGTCCGGCTGTATAGAACTGAATACGACAAGAGGAATGTAAAAAATCTTTTATAATCATATAAATAAATGAGTAGAATATAAAAAAGTGATAAGAATAGACTTATAAATACTCATAAACACTGTCACTTACAACATAGAGGAATGAAATACGTCTAGATTTCTTTAGGGAAAGATGGACGAATGTGAGTCATATGTACAGAACAAACCAAGGTATGTGAGCCATGTGTACCGATCAAAGCAAGGTATGTAAGCCATGTATACAGAACAAACCAAGGTATGTGAGCCCTGTGTACCGAACAAACCAAGGTATGTAAGCCATGTGTACAAAACAAACCAAGGTATGTAAGCCATGTGTACAGAACAAACCAAGGTATGTAAGCCATGTGTACAGAACAAACCAAGGTATGTGAGCCATGTGTACAGAACAAACCAAGGTATGTAAGCCTTATGTACAGAACAAACCAAGGTATGTAAGCCATGTGTACAGAACAAACCAAGGTATGTGAGCCATGTGTACCGATCAAAGCAAGGTATGTAAGCCATGTGTACAGAACAAACCAAGGTATGTAAGCCATGTGTACCGAACAAACCAAGGTATATAAGCCATGTGTACAGAACAAACCAAGGTATGTAAGCCATGTGTACAGAACAAACCAAGGTATGTAAGCCATGTGTACAGAATAAACCAAGGTATGTAAGCCATGTGTACCGAACAAACCAAGGTATGTAAGCCATGTGTACCGAACAAACCAAGGTATGTAAGCCATGTGTACAGAACAAACCAAGGTATGTAAGCCATGTGTACCGAACAAACCAAGGTATGTAAGCCTTATGTACAGAACAAACCAAGGTATGTGAGCCATGTGTACAGAACAAACCAAGGTATGTGAGCCATGTGTACCGATCAAAGCAAGGTATGTAAGCCATGTGTACAGAACAAATCAAGGTATGTAAGCCATGTGTACCGAACAAACCAAGGTATGTTAGCCATGTGTACAGAACAAACCAAGGTATGTAAGCCATGTGTACAGAACAAACCAAGGTATGTAAGCCATGTGTACAGAACAAACCAAGGTATGTAAGCCATGTGTACCGAACAAACCAAGGTATGTAAGCCATGTGTACAGAACAAACCAAGGTATGTAAGCCATGTGTACAGCACAAACCAAGGTATGTAAGCCATGTGTACAGAACAAACCAAGGTATGTAAGCCATGTGTACATAACAAACCAAGGTATGTAAGCCATGTGTACCGAACAAACCAAGGTATTTAAGCCATGTGTACAGAACAAACCAAGGTATGTAAGCCGTGTGTACAGAACAAACCAGGGTATGTCAGCCATGTGTACCGAACAAACCAAGGTATGTGAGCCATGTGTACAGAACAAACCAAGGTATGTGAGCCATGTGTACAGAACAAACCAAGGTATGTGAGCCATGTGTACCGATCAAACCAAGGTATGTAAGCCATGTGTACAGAACAAACCAAGGTAAGTAAGCCATGTGTACAGAACAAACCAAGCTATGTGAGCCATGTATACATAACAAACCAAGGTATGTGGGCCAGGTGTACCGAACAAACCAAGGTATGTAAGCCATGTGTACAGAACAAACCAAGGTATGTTAGCCATGTGTAAAGAACAAACCAAGGTATGTAAGCCATGTGTACAGAATAAACCAAGGTATGTGAGCCATGTGAACCGATCAAAGCAAGGTATGTAAGCCATGTGTACAGAACCAACCAAGGTATGTGAACCATGTGTACAGAACAAACCAAGGTATGTGAGCCATGAATACAGAACAAACCAAGGTATGTAAGCCATGTGTATCGAACAAACCAAGGTATGTAAGCCTTATGGACAGAACAAACCAAGGTATGTGAGCCATGTGTACAGAATAAATCAAGGTATGTAAGCCATGTGTACCGAACAAACCAAGGTATGTAAGCCTTATGTACAGAACAAACCAAGGTATGTGAGCCATGTGTACAGAACGAACCAAGGTATGTGAGCCATGTGTACCGATCAAAGCAAGGTATGTGAGCCATGTGTACAGAACAAACCAAGGTATGTAAGCCATGTGTACAGAACAAACCAAGGTATGTAAGCCTTTCATACAGAACAAACCAAGGTATGTAAGCCATGTGTACCGAACAAACCAAGGTATGTGAGCCATGTGTACCGAACAAACCAAGGTATGTGAGCCATGTGTACCGAACAAACCAAGGTATGTGAGCCATGTGTACCGAACAAACCAAGGTATGTGAGCCATGTGTACCGAACAAGCCAAGGTATGTGAGCCATGTGTACCGAACAAACCAAGGTATGTGAGCCATGTGTACAGAACAAACCAAGGTATGTAAGCCATGTGTACAGAACAAACCAAGGTATGTACGCCATGTGTACAGAACAAACCAAGGTATGTGAGCCATGTATACAGAACAAACCAAGGTATGTAAGCCATGTGTACCGAACAAACCAAGGTATGTAAGCCTTATGTACAGAACAAACCAAGGTATGTAAGCCTTATGTACAGAACAAACCAAGGTATGTGAGCCATGTGTACAGAACAAACCAAGGTATGTGAGCCATGTGTACCGATCAAAGCAAGGTATGTAAGCCATGTGTACAGAACAAACCAAGGTATGTAAGCCATGTGTACCGAACAAACCAAGGTATGTAAGCCATGTGTACAGAACAAACCAAGGGATGTAAGCCATGTGTACAGAACAAACCAAGGTATGTAAGCCATGTGTACAGAATAAACCAAGGTATGTAAGCCATGTGTACCGAACAAACCAAGGTATGTAAGCCATGTGTACCGAACAAACCAAGGTATGTAAGCCATGTGTACAGAACAAACCAAGGTATGTAAGCCATGTGTACCGAACAAACCAAGGTATGGAAGCCTTATGTACAGAACAAACCAAGGTATGTGAGCCATGTGTACAGAACAAACCAAGGTATGTGAGCCATGTGTACCGATCAAAGCAAGGTATGTAAGCCATGTGTACAGAACAAACCAAGTTATGTAAGCCATGTGTACCGAACAAACCAAGGTATGTTAGCCATGTGTACAGAACAAACCAAGGTATGTAAGCCATGTGTAAAGAACAAACCAAGGTATGTAAGCCATGTGTACAGAACAAACCAAGATATGTAAGCCATGTGTACCGAACAGACCAAGGTATGTAAGCCATGTGTACCGAACAAACCAAGGTATGTAAGCCATGTGTACAGAACAAACCAAGGTATGTAAGCCATGTGTACAGAACAAACCAAGGTATGTAAGCCATGTGTACAGAACAAACCAAGGTATGTAAGCCAGGTGTACAGAACAAACCAAGGTACGTAAGCCATGTGTACAGAACAAACCAAGGTATGTAAGCCATGTGTACCGAACAGACCAAGGTATGTAAGCCATGTGTACAGAACAAACCAAGGTATGTAAGCCATGTGTACAGAACAAACCAAGTTATGTAAGCCATGTGTACAGAACAAACCAAGGTATGTAAGCCATGTGTACAGAACAAACCAAGGTATGTAAGCCATGTGTACAGAAAAAACCAAGGTATGTAAGCCATGTGTTCCGAACAAACCAAGGTATGTAAGCCATGTGTACAGAACAAACCAAGGTATGTAAGCCGTGTGTACAGAACAAACCAGGGTATGTCAGCCATGTGTACCGAACAAACCAAGGTATGTGAGCCATGTGTACAGAACAAACCAAGGTATGTGAGCCATGTGTACAGAACAAACCAAGGTATGTAAGCCTTATGTACAAAACAAACCAAGGTATGTGAGCCATGTGTACCGATCAAACCAAGGTATGTAAGCCATGTGTACAGAACAAACCAAGGTATGTTAGCCATGTGTACAGAACAAACCAAGCTATATGAGCCATGTATACATAACAAACCAAGGTATGTAAGCCATGTGTACCGAACAAACCAAGGTATGTAAGCCATGTGTACAGAACAAACCAAGGTATGTGAGCCATGTATACATAACAAACCAAGGTATGTGAGCCATGTGTACAGAATAAATCAAGGTATGTAAGCCATGTGTACCGAACAAACCAAGGTATGTAAGCCTTATGTACAGAACAAACCAAGGTATGTGAGCCATGTGTACAGAACGAACCAAGGTATGTGTGCCATGTGTACCGATTAAAGCAAGGTATGTGAGCCATGTGTACAGAACAAACCAAGGTATGTAAGCCATGTGTACAGAACAAACCAAGGTATGTAAGCCTTTCATACAGAACAAACCAAGGTATGTAAGCCATGTGTACCGAACAAACCAATGTATGTGAGCCATGTGTACCGAACAAACCAAGGTATGTGACCCATGTGTACCGAACAAACCAAGGTATGTGAGCCATGTGTACAGAACAAACCAAGGTATGTGAGCCATGTGTACCGAACAAGCCAAGGTATGTGAGCCCTGTGTACCGAACAAACCAAGGTATGTGAGCCATGTGTACAGAACAAACCAAGGTATGTAAGCCATGTGTACAGAACAAACCAAGGTATGTACGCCATGTGTACAGAACAAACCAAGGTATGTAAGCCATGTGTACAGAACAAACCAAGGTATGTAAGCCATGTGGACAGAACAAACCAAGGTATGTGAGCCATGTGTACCGATCAAAGCAAGGTATGTAAGCCATGTATACATAACAAACCAAGGTATGTAAGCCCGTGTACCGACAAACCAAGGTATGTAAGCCATGTGTACAGAACAAACCAAGGTATGTAGGCCATGTGTACAGAACAAACCAATGTATGTAAGCCATGTGTACAGAACAAACCAAGGTATGTAAGCCATGTGTACAGAACAAACCAAGGTATGTAAGCCATGTGTACTGAACAAACCAAGGTATGTAAGCCTTATGTACAGAACAAATCAAGGTATGTGAGCCATGTGTGTAGAACAAACCTAGGTATGTGAGCCATGTGTACCGAGTAAAGCAAGGTATGTAAGCCATGTGTACATAACAAACCAAGGTATGTAAGCCATGTGTACCGAACAAATCAAGGTATGTAAGCTTTATGTACAGAACAAACCAAGGTATGTGAGACATGTGTACAGAACAAACCAAGGTATGTGAGCCATGTGTACCGATCAAAGCAAGGTATGTAAGCCATGTGTACAGAACAAACCAAGGTATGTAAGCCATGTGTACCGAACAAACCAAGGTATGTAAGCCATGTGTACAGAACAAACCAAGGCATGTAAGCCATGTGTACAGAACAAACCAAGGTATGTAATCCAGGTGTACAGAACAAACCAAGATATGTAAGCCATGTGTACCGAACAGACCAAGGTATGTAAGCCATGTGTACCGAACAAACCAAGGTATGTAAGCCATGTGTACAGAACAAACCAAGCTATGTAAGCCATGTGTACAGAACAAACCAAGGTATGTAAGCCATGTGTACAGAACAAACCAAGGTATGTAAGCCAGGTGTACAGAACAAACCAAGGTACGTAAGCCATGTTTACAGAACAAACCAAGGTATGTAAGCCATGTGTACCGAACAGACCAAGGTATGTAAGCCATGTGTACAGAACAAACCAAGGTATGTAAGCCATGTGTACAGAACAAACCAAGGTATGTAAGCCATGTGTACAGAACAAACCAAGGTATGTAAGCCATGTGTACAGAACAAACCAAGGTATGTAAGCCATGTGTACAGAAAAAACCAAGGTATGTAAGCCATGTGTTCCGAACAAACCAAGGTATGTAAGCCATGTGTACAGAACAAACCAAGGTATGTAAGCCGTGTGTACAGAACAAACCAGGGTATGTCAGCCATGTGTACCGAACAAACCAAGGTATGTGAGCCATGTGTACAGAACAAACCAAGGTATGTGAGCCATGTGTACAGAACAAACCAAGGTATGTAAGCCTTATGTACAGAACAAACCAAGGTATGTGAGCCATGTGTACCGATCAAACCAAGGTATGTAAGCCATGTGTACAGAACAAACCAAGGTATGTTAGCCATGTGTACAGAACAAACCAAGCTATATGAGCCATGTATACATAACAAACCAAGGTATGTAAGCCATGTGTACCGAACAAACCAAGGTATGTAAGCCATGTGTACAGAACAAACCAAGGTATGTGAGCCCTGTATACATAACAAACCAAGGTATGTGAGCCATGTGTACAGAATAAATCAAGGTATGTAAGCCATGTGTACCGAACAAACCAAGGTATGTAAGCCTTATGTACAGAACAAACCAAGGTATGTGAGCCATGTGTACAGAACGAACCAAGGTATGTGTGCCATGTGTACCGATTAAAGCAAGGTATGTGAGCCATGTGTACAGAACAAACCAAGGTATGTAAGCCATGTGTACAGAACAAACCAAGGTATGTAAGCCTTTCATACAGAACAAACCAAGGTATGTAAGCCATGTGTACCGAACAAACCAATGTATGTGAGCCATGTGTACCGAACAAACCAAGGTATGTGACCCATGTGTACCGAACAAACCAAGGTATGTGAGCCATGTGTACAGAACAAACCAAGGTATGTGAGCCATGTGTACCGAACAAGCCAAGGTATGTGAGCCCTGTGTACCGAACAAACCAAGGTATGTGAGCCATGTGTACAGAACAAACCAAGGTATGTAAGCCATGTGTACAGAACAAACCAAGGTATGTACGCCATGTGTACAGAACAAACCAAGGTATGTAAGCCATGTGTACAGAACAAACCAAGGTATGTAAGCCATGTGGACAGAACAAACCTAGGTATGTGAGCCATGTGTACCGATCAAAGCAAGGTATGTAAGCCATGTATACATAACAAACCAAGGTATGTAAGCCCGTGTACCGACAAACCAAGGTATGTAAGCCATGTGTACAGAACAAACCAAGGTATGTAGGCCATGTGTACAGAACAAACCAATGTATGTAAGCCATGTGTACAGAACAAACCAAGGTATGTAAGCCATGTGTACAGAACAAACCAAGGTATGTAAGCCATGTGTACTGAACAAACCAAGGTATGTAAGCCTTATGTACAGAACAAATCAAGGTATGTGAGCCATGTGTGTAGAACAAACCTAGGTATGTGAGCCATGTGTACCGAGTAAAGCAAGGTATGTAAGCCATGTGTACATAACAAACCAAGGTATGTAAGCCATGTGTACCGAACAAATCAAGGTATGTAAGCTTTATGTACAGAACAAACCAAGGTATGTGAGCCATGTGTACAGAACAAACCAAGGTATGTGAGCCATGTTTACCGATCAAAGCAAGGTATGTAAGCCATGTGTACAGAACAAACCAAGGTATGTGAGCCATGTGTACAGAACAAACCAAGGTATGTAAGCCATGTGTACCGAACAAACCTAGTTATGTAAGCCATGTGTACCGAACAAACCAAGGTATGTAAGCCATGTGTACAGAACAAACCAAGGTATGTGAGCCATGTGTACAGAACAAACCAAGGTATGTAAGCCATGTGTACAGAACAAACCAAGGTATGTAAGCCATGTGGACAGAACAAACCAAGGTATGTGAGCCATGTGTACCGATCAAAGCAAGGTATGTAAGCCATGTATACATAACAAACCAAGGTATGTAAGCCCGTGTACCGACAAACCAAGGTATGTAAGCCATGTGTACAGAACAAACCAAGGTATGTAGGCCATGTGTACAGAACAAACCAATGTATGTAAGCCATGTGTACAGAACAAACCAAGGTATGTAAGCCATGTGTACAGAACAAACCAAGGTATGTAAGCCATGTGTACTGAACAAACCAAGGTATGTAAGCCTTATGTACAGAACAAATCAAGGTATGTGAGCCATGTGTGTAGAACAAACCTAGGTATGTGAGCCATGTGTACCGAGTAAAGCAAGGTATGTAAGCCATGTGTACATAACAAACCAAGGTATGTAAGCCATGTGTACCGAACAAATCAAGGTATGTAAGCTTTATGTACAGAACAAACCAAGGTATGTGAGCCATGTGTACAGAACAAACCAAGGTATGTGAGCCATGTGTACCGATCAAAGCAAGGTATGTAAGCCATGTGTACAGAACAAACCAAGGTATGTAAGCCATGTGTACCGAACAAACCAAGGTATGTAAGCCATGTGTACAGAACAAACCAAGGTATGTAAGCCATGTGTACAGAACAAACCAAGGTATGTAAGCCATGTGTACAGAACAAACCAAGGTATGTAAGCCATGTGTACAGAACAAACCAAGGTATGTAAGCCATGTGTACAGAACAAACCAAGGTATGTGAGCCAGGTGTACCGAACAAACCAAGGTATGTGAGCCATGTGTACAGAACAAACCAAGGTATGTGAGCCATGTGTACAGAACAAACCAAGGTATGTAAGCCATGTGTACCGAACAAACCTAGTTATGTAAGCCATGTGTACCGAACAAACCAAGGTATGTAAGCCATGTGTACAGAACAAACCAAGGTATGTGAGCCAGGTGTACCGAACAAACCAAGGTATGTGAGCCATGTGTACAGAACAAACCAAGGTATGTGAGCCATGTGTACAGAACAAACCAAGGTATGTGAGCCATGTGTACAGAACAATCCAAGGTATGTAAGCCATGTGTACAGAACAAACCAAGGTATGTAAGCCATGTGTACAGAACAAACCAAGGTATGTAAGCCATGTGTACAGAACAAACCCAAGGTATGTAAGCCATGTGTACAGAACAAACCAAGGTATGTAAGCCATGTGTACAGAACAAACCAAGGTATGTAAGCCATGTGGACAGAACAAACCAAGGTATGTGAGCCATGTGTACCGAGTAAAGCAAGGCATGTAAGCCATGTGTACATAACAAACCAAGGTATGTAAACCATGTGTACCGAACAAATCAAGGTATGTAAGCCTTATGTACAGAACAAACCAAGGTATGTGAGCCATGTGTACAGAACAAACCAAGGTATGTGAGCCATGTGTACCGATCAAAGCAAGGTATGTAAGCCATGTGTACAGAATAAACCAAGGTATGTAAGCCATGTGTACCGAACAAACCAAGGTATGTAAGCCATGTGTACAGAACAAACCAAGGTATGTAAGCCATGTGTACAGAACAACCCAAGGTATGTAAGCCATGTGTACAGAACAAACCAAGGTATGTAAGCCATGTGTACAGAACAAACCAAGGTATGTAAGCCATGTGTACAGAACAAACCAAGGTATGTGAGCCAGGTGTACCGAACAAACCAAGGTATGTGAGCCATGTGTACAGAACAAACCAAGGTATGTGAGCCATGTGTACAGAAGAAACCAAGGTATGTAAGCCATGTGTACCGAACAAACCTAGGTATGTAAGCCATGTGTACCGAACAAACCAAGGTATGTAAGCCATGTGTACAGAAGAAACCAAGGTATGTGAGCCAGGTGTACCGAACAAACCAAGGTATGTGAGCCATGTGTACAGAACAAACCAAGGTATGTGAGCCATGTGTACAGAACAAACCAAGGTATGTAAGCCATGTGTACAGAACAAACCAAGGTATGTAAGCCATGTGTACAGAACAAACCAAGGTATGCAAGCCATGTGTACAGAACAAACCAAGGTATGTAAGCCATGTGTACAGAACAAACCAAGGTATGTAAGCCATGTGTACAGAACAAAGCAAGGTATGTGAGCCATGTATACATAACAAACCAAGGTATGTGAGCCAGGTGTACCGAACAAACCAAGGTATGTAAGCCTTATATACAGAACAAACCAAGGTATGTGAGCCATGTGTACAGAACAAACCAAGGTATATGAGCCAGGTATACAGAACAAACCAAGGTAAGTAAGCCATGTGTACCGAACAAACCAAGGTATGTAAGCCTTATGTACAGAACAAACCAAGGTATGTGAGCCATGTGTACAGAACAAACCAAGGTATGTGAGCCATGTGTACCGATGAAAGCAAGGTATGTAAGCCATGTGTACAGAACAAACCAAGGTATGTGAGCCATGTGTACAGAACAAACCAAGGTATGTGAGCCATGTATACAGAACAAACCAAGGTATGTTAGCCATGTGTACAGAACAAACCAAGGTAGGTAAGCCATGTGTACAGAATAAACCAAGGTATGTGAGCCATGTGTACCGGTCAAAGCAAGGTATGTAAGCTATGTGTACAGAACCAACCAAGGTATGTGAGCCATGTGTACAGAACAAACCAAGGTATGTGAGCCATGAATACAGAACAAACCAAGGTATGTAAGCCATGTGTACCGAACAAACCAAGGTATGTAAGCCTTTTGTACAGAACAAACCAATTTATGTGAGCCATGTGTACAGAATAAATCAAGGTATGTAAGCCATGTGTACCGAACAAACCAAGGTATGTAAGCCTTATGTACAGAACAAACCAAGGTATGTGAGCCATGTGTACAGAACAAACCAAGGTATGTGAGCCATGTGTACCGATCAAAGCAAGGTATGTAAGCCATGTGTACAGAACAAACCAAGGTATGTAAGCCATGTGTACAGAACAAACCAAAGTATGTAAGCCTTTCATACAGAACAAACCAAGGTATGTAAGCCATGTTTACCGAACAAACCAAGGTATGTGAGCCATGTGTACCGAACAAACCAAGGTATGTGAACCATGTGTACCGAACAAACCAAGGTATGTGAGCCATGTGTACCGAACAAACCAAGGTATGTGAGCCACGTGTACCGAACAAACCAATGTATGTGAGCCATGTGTACAGAACAAACCAAGGTATGTGAGCCATGTGTACAGAACAAACCAAGGTATGTACGCCATGTGTACAGAACAAACCAAGGTATGTAAGCCATGTGTACAGAACAAACCAAGGTATGTAAGCCATGTGTACAGAACAAACCAAGGTATGTGAGCCATGTGTACCGATCAAAACAAGGTATGTAAGCCATGTATACAGAACAAACCAAGGTATGTGAGCCCTGTGTACCGAACAAACCAAAGTATGTAAGCCATGTGTACAGAACAAACCAAGGTATGTAAGCCATGTGTACAGAACAAACCAAGGTATGTAAGCCATGTGTACAGAAAAAACCAAGGTATGTAAGCCATGTGTTCCGAACAAACCAAGGTATGTAAGCCATGTGTACAGAACAAACCAAGGTATGTAAGCCGTGTGTACAGAACAAACCAGGGTATGTCAGCCATGTGTACCGAACAAACCAAGGTATGTGAGCCATGTGTACAGAACAAACCAAGGTATGTGAGCCATGTGTACAGAACAAACCAAGGTATGTAAGCCTTATGTACAGAACAAACCAAGGTATGTGAGCCATGTGTACCGATCAAACCAAGGTATGTAAGCCATGTGTACAGAACAAACCAAGGTATGTTAGCCATGTGTACAGAACAAACCAAGCTATATGAGCCATGTATACATAACAAACCAAGGTATGTAAGCCATGTGTACCGAACAAACCAAGGTATGTAAGCCATGTGTACAGAACAAACCAAGGTATGTGAGCCATGTATACATAACAAACCAAGGTATGTGAGCCCGTGTACCGACAAACCAAGGTATGTGAGCCATGTGTACAGAACGAACCAAGGTATGTGTGCCATGTGTACCGATTAAAGCAAGGTATGTGAGCCATGTGTACAGAACAAACCAAGGTATGTAAGCCATGTGTACAGAACAAACCAAGGTATGTAAGCCTTTCATACAGAACAAACCAAGGTATGTAAGCCATGTGTACCGAACAAACCAATGTATGTGAGCCATGTGTACCGAACAAACCAAGGTATGTGACCCATGTGTACCGAACAAACCAAGGTATGTGAGCCATGTGTACAGAACAAACCAAGGTATGTGAGCCATGTGTACCGAACAAGCCAAGGTATGTGAGCCCTGTGTACCGAACAAACCAAGGTATGTGAGCCATGTGTACAGAACAAACCAAGGTATGTAAGCCATGTGTACAGAACAAACCAAGGTATGTACGCCATGTGTACAGAACAAACCAAGGTATGTAAGCCATGTGTACAGAACAAACCAAGGTATGTAAGCCATGTGGACAGAACAAACCAAGGTATGTGAGCCATGTGTACCGATCAAAGCAAGGTATCTAAGCCATGTATACATAACAAACCAAGGTATGTAAGCCCGTGTACCGACAAACCAAGGTATGTAAGCCATGTGTACAGAACAAACCAAGGTATGTAGGCCATGTGTACAGAACAAACCAATGTATGTAAGCCATGTGTACAGAACAAACCAAGGTATGTAAGCCATGTGTACAGAACAAACCAAGGTATGTAAGCCATGTGTACTGAACAAACCAAGGTATGTAAGCCTTATGTACAGAACAAATCAAGGTATGTGAGCCATGTGTGTAGAACAAACCTAGGTATGTGAGCCATGTGTACCGAGTAAAGCAAGGTATGTAAGCCATGTGTACATAACAAACCAAGGTATGTAAGCCATGTGTACCGAACAAATCAAGGTATGAAAGCTTTATGTACAGAACAAACCAAGGTATGTGAGCCATGTGTACAGAACAAACCAAGGTATGTGAGCCATGTTTACCGATCAAAGCAAGGTATGTAAGCCATGTGTACAGAACAAACCAAGGTATGTAAGCCATGTGTACCGAACAAACCAAGGTATGTAAGCCATGTGTACAGAACAAACCAAGGTATGTAAGCCATGTGTACAGAACAAACCAAGGTATGTAAGCCATGTGTACAGAACAAACCAAGGTATGTAAGCCATGTGTACAGAACAAACCAAGGTATGTAAGCCATGTGTACAGAACAAACCAAGGTATGTGAGCCAGGTGTACCGAACAAACCAAGGTATGTGAGCCATGTGTACAGAACAAACCAAGGTATGTGAGCCATGTGTACAGAACAAACCAAGGTATGTAAGCCATGTGTACCGAACAAACCTAGTTATGTAAGCCATGTGTACCGAACAAACCAAGGTATGTAAGCCATGTGTACAGAACAAACCAAGGTATGTAAGCCATGTGGACAGAACAAACCAAGGTATGTGAGCCATTTTTACCGATCAAAGCAAGGTATGTAAGCCATGTATACATAACAAACCAAGGTATGTAAGCCCGTGTACCGACAAACCAAGGTATGTAAGCCATGTGTACAGAACAAACCAAGGTATGTAGGCCATGTGTACAGAACAAACCAATGTATGTAAGCCATGTGTACAGAACAAACCAAGGTATGTAAGCCATGTGTACAGAACAAACCAAGGTATGTAAGCCATGTGTACTGAACAAACCAAGGTATGTAAGCCTTATGTACAGAACAAATCAAGGTATGTGAGCCATGTGTGTAGAACAAACCTAGGTATGTGAGCCATGTGTACCGAGTAAAGCAAGGTATGTAAGCCATGTGTACATAACAAACCAAGGTATGTAAGCCATGTGTACCGAACAAATCAAGGTATGTAAGCTTTATGTACAGAACAAACCAAGGTATGTGAGCCATGTGTACAGAACAAACCAAGGTATGTGAGCCATGTGTACCGATCAAAGCAAGGTATGTAAGCCATGTGTACCGAACAAATCAAGGTATGAAAGCTTTATGTACAGAACAAACCAAGGTATGTGAGCCATGTGTACAGAACAAACCAAGGTATGTGAGCCATGTTTACCGATCAAAGCAAGGTATGTAAGCCATGTGTACAGAACAAACCAAGGTATGTAAGCCATGTGTACCGAACAAACCAAGGTATGTAAGCCATGTGTACAGAACAAACCAAGGTATGTAAGCCATGTGTACAGAACAAACCAAGGTATGTAAGCCATGTGTACAGAACAAACCAAGGTATGTAAGCCATGTGTACAGAACAAACCAAGGTATGTAAGCCATGTGTACAGAACAAACCAAGGTATGTGAGCCAGGTGTACCGAACAAACCAAGGTATGTGAGCCATGTGTACAGAACAAACCAAGGTATGTGAGCCATGTGTACAGAACAAACCAAGGTATGTAAGCCATGTGTACCGAACAAACCTAGTTATGTAAGCCATGTGTACCGAACAAACCAAGGTATGTAAGCCATGTGTACAGAACAAACCAAGGTATGTAAGCCATGTGGACAGAACAAACCAAGGTATGTGAGCCATTTTTACCGATCAAAGCAAGGTATGTAAGCCATGTATACATAACAAACCAAGGTATGTAAGCCCGTGTACCGACAAACCAAGGTATGTAAGCCATGTGTACAGAACAAACCAAGGTATGTAGGCCATGTGTACAGAACAAACCAATGTATGTAAGCCATGTGTACAGAACAAACCAAGGTATGTAAGCCATGTGTACAGAACAAACCAAGGTATGTAAGCCATGTGTACTGAACAAACCAAGGTATGTAAGCCTTATGTACAGAACAAATCAAGGTATGTGAGCCATGTGTGTAGAACAAACCTAGGTATGTGAGCCATGTGTACCGAGTAAAGCAAGGTATGTAAGCCATGTGTACATAACAAACCAAGGTATGTAAGCCATGTGTACCGAACAAATCAAGGTATGTAAGCTTTATGTACAGAACAAACCAAGGTATGTGAGCCATGTGTACAGAACAAACCAAGGTATGTGAGCCATGTGTACCGATCAAAGCAAGGTATGTAAGCCATGTGTACAGAACAAACCAAGGTATGTAAGCCATGTGTACCGAACAAACCAAGGTATGTAAGCCATGTGTACAGAACAAACCAAGGTATGTAAGCCATGTGTACAGAACAAACCAAGGTATGTAAGCCATGTGTACAGAACAAACCAAGGTATGTAAGCCATGTGTACAGAACAAACCAAGGTATGTAAGCCATGTGTACAGAACAAATCAAGGTATGTGAGCCAGGTGTACCGAACAAACCAAGGTATGTGAGCCATGTGTACAGAACAAACCAAGGTATGTGAGCCATGTGTACAGAACAAACCAAGGTATGTAAGCCATGTGTACCGAACAAACCTAGTTATGTAAGCCATGTGTACCGAACAAACCAAGGTATGTAAGCCATGTGTACAGAACAAACCAAGGTATGTAAGCCATGTGTACTGAACAAACCAAGGTATGTAAGCCTTATGTACAGAACAAATCAAGGTATGTGAGCCATGTGTGTAGAACAAACCTAGGTATGTGAGCCATGTGTACCGAGTAAAGCAAGGTATGTAAGCCATGTGTACATAACAAACCAAGGTATGTAAGCCATGTGTACCGAACAAATCAAGGTATGTAAGCTTTATGTACAGAACAAACCAAGGTATGTGAGCCATGTGTACAGAACAAACCAAGGTATGTGAGCCATGTGTACCGATCAAAGCAAGGTATGTAAGCCATGTGTACAGAACAAACCAAGGTATGTAAGCCATGTGTACCGAACAAACCAAGGTATGTAAGCCATGTGTACAGAACAAACCAAGGTATGTAAGCCATGTGTACAGAACAAACCAAGGTATGTAAGCCATGTGTACAGAACAAACCAAGGTATGTAAGCCATGTGTACAGAACAAACCAAGGTATGTAAGCCATGTGTACAGAACAAACCAAGGTATGTGAGCCAGGTGTACCGAACAAACCAAGGTATGTGAGCCATGTGTACAGAACAAACCAAGGTATGTGAGCCATGTGTACAGAACAAACCAAGGTATGTAAGCCATGTGTACAGAACAAACCAAGGTATGTAAGCCATGTGTACAGAACAAACCAAGGTATGTAAGCCATGTGTACAGAACAAACCAAGGTATGTGAGCCAGGTGTACCGAACAAACCAAGGTATGTGAGCCATGTGTACAGAACAAACCAAGGTATGTGAGCCATGTGTACAGAACAAACCAAGGTATGTAAGCCATGTGTACCGAACAAACCTAGTTATGTAAGCCATGTGTACCGAACAAACCAAGGTATGTAAGCCATGTGTACAGAACAAACCAAGGTATGTAAGCCATGTGGACAGAACAAACCAAGGTATGTGAGCCATGTGTACCGATCAAAGCAAGGTATGTAAGCCATGTATACATAACAAACCAAGGTATGTAAGCCCGTGTACCGACAAACCAAGGTATGTAAGCCATGTGTACAGAACAAACCAAGGTATGTAGGCCATGTGTACAGAACAAACCAATGTATGTAAGCCATGTGTACAGAACAAACCAAGGTATGTAAGCCATGTGTACAGAACAAACCAAGGTATGTAAGCCATGTGTACTGAACAAACCAAGGTATGTAAGCCTTATGTACAGAACAAATCAAGGTATGTGAGCCATGTGTGTAGAACAAACCTAGGTATGTGAGCCATGTGTACCGAGTAAAGCAAGGTATGTAAGCCATGTGTACATAACAAACCAAGGTATGTAAGCCATGTGTACCGAACAAATCAAGGTATGTAAGCTTTATGTACAGAACAAACCAAGGTATGTGAGCCATGTGTACAGAACAAACCAAGGTATGTGAGCCATGTGTACCGATCAAAGCAAGGTATGTAAGCCATGTGTACAGAACAAACCAAGGTATGTAAGCCATGTGTACCGAACAAACCAAGGTATGTAAGCCATGTGTACAGAACAAACCAAGGTATGTAAGCCATGTGTACAGAACAAACCAAGGTATGTAAGCCATGTGTACAGAACAAACCAAGGTATGTAAGCCATGTGTACAGAACAAACCAAGGTATGTAAGCCATGTGTACAGAACAAACCAAGGTATGTGAGCCAGGTGTACCGAACAAACCAAGGTATGTGAGCCATGTGTACAGAACAAACCAAGGTATGTGAGCCATGTGTACAGAACAAACCAAGGTATGTAAGCCATGTGTACCGAACAAACCTAGTTATGTAAGCCATGTGTACCGAACAAACCAAGGTATGTAAGCCATGTGTACAGAACAAACCAAGGTATGTGAGCCAGGTGTACCGAACAAACCAAGGTATGTGAGCCATGTGTACAGAACAAACCAAGGTATGTAAGCCATGTGTACAGAACAAACCAAGGTATGTAAGCCATGTGTACAGAACAAACCAAGGTATGTAAGCCATGTGTACAGAACAAAGCAAGGTATGTGAGCCATGTATACATAACAAACCAAGGTATGTGAGCCAGGTGTACCGAACAAACCAAGGTATGTAAGCCTTATATACAGAACAAACCAAGGTATGTGAGCCATGTGTACAGAACAAACCAAGGTATATGAGCCAGGTATACAGAACAAACCAAGGTATGTAAGCCATGTGTACCGAACAAACCAAGGTATGTAAGCCTTATGTACAGAACAAACCAAGGTATGTGAGCCATGTGTACAGAACAAACCAAGGTATGTGAGCCATGTGTACCGATGAAAGCAAGGTATGTAAGCCATGTGTACAGAACAAACCAAGGTATGTGAGCCATGTGTACAGAACAAACCAAGGTATGTGAGCCATGTATACAGAACAAACCAAGGTATGTTAGCCATGTGTACAGAACAAACCAAGGTAGGTAAGCCATGTGTACAGAATAAACCAAGGTATGTGAGCCATGTGTACCGGTCAAAGCAAGGTATGTAAGCTATGTGTACAGAACCAACCAAGGTATGTGAGCCATGTGTACAGAACAAACCAAGGTATGTGAGCCATGAATACAGAACAAACCAAGGTATGTAAGCCATGTGTACCGAACAAACCAAGGTATGTAAGCCTTTTGTACAGAACAAACCAATTTATGTGAGCCATGTGTACAGAATAAATCAAGGTATGTAAGCCATGTGTACCGAACAAACCAAGGTATGTAAGCCTTATGTACAGAACAAACCAAGGTATGTGAGCCATGTGAACAGAACAAACCAAGGTATGTGAGCCATGTGTACCGATCAAAGCAAGGTATGTAAGCCATGTGTACAGAACAAACCAAGGTATGTAAGCCATGTGTACAGAACAAACCAAAGTATGTAAGCCTTTCATACAGAACAAACCAAGGTATGTAAGCCATGTTTACCGAACAAACCAAGGTATGTGAGCCATGTGTACCGAACAAACCAAGGTATGTGAACCATGTGTACCGAACAAACCAAGGTATGTGAGCCATGTGTACCGAACAAACCAAGGTATGTGAGCCACGTGTACCGAACAAACCAATGTATGTGAGCCATGTGTACAGAACAAACCAAGGTATGTGAGCCATGTGTACAGAACAAACCAAGGTATGTACGCCATGTGTACAGAACAAACCAAGGTATGTAAGCCATGTGTACAGAACAAACCAAGGTATGTAAGCCATGTGTACAGAACAAACCAAGGTATGTGAGCCATGTGTACCGATCAAAACAAGGTATGTAAGCCATGTATACAGAACAAACCAAGGTATGTGAGCCCTGTGTACCGAACAAACCAAAGTATGTAAGCCATGTGTACAGAACAAACCAAGGTATGTAGACCATGTGTACAGAACAAACCAATGTATGTAAGCCATGTGTACAGAACAAACCAAGGCAGGTAAGCCATGTGTACAGAACAAACCAAGGTATGTAAGCCATGTGTACTGAACAAACCATGGTATGTAAGCCTTATGTACAGAACAAACCAAGGTATGTGAGCCATGTGTACAGAACAAACCTAGGTATGTGAGCCATGTGTACCGAGTAAAGCAAGGTATGTAAGCCATGTGTACAGAACAAACCAAGGTATGTAAGCCATGTGTACCGAACAAACCAAGGTATGTAAGCCATGTGTACAGAACAAACCAAGGTATGTAAGCCATGTGTACCGAACAATCCAAGGTATGTAAGCCTTATGTACAGAACAAACCAAGGTATGTGAGCCATGTGTACAGAACAAACCAAGGTATGTGAGCCATGTGTACCGATCAAAGCAAGGTATGTAAGCCATGTGTACAGAACAAACCAAGGTATGTAAGCCATGTGTACCGAACAAACCAAGGTATGTAAGCCATGTGTACAGAACAAACCAAGGTATGTAAGCCATGTGTACAGAACAAACCAAGGTATGTAAGCCATGTGTACAGAACAAACCAAGGTATGTGAGCCAGGTGTACCGAACAAACCAAGGTATGTGAGCCATGTGTACAGAACAAACCAAGGTATGTGAGCCATGTGTACAGAAGAAACCAAGGTATGTAAGCCATGTGTACCGAACAAACCTAGGTATGTAAGCCATGTGTACCGAACAAACCAAAGTATGTAAGCCATGTGTACAGAACAAACCAAGGTATGTGAGCCAGGTGTACCGAACAAACCAAGGTATGTGAGCCATGTGTTCAGAACAAACCAAGGTATGTGAGCCATGTGTACAGAACAAACCAAGGTATGTAAGCCATG